>OZ022499.1:97697349-98272349 GCA_963989385.1 Ctena decussata
CAGCCAGAATTGCAACTGGAACCACCAAATTGATATCGATAAATACACTATATAATGAAATATGTTGGGAAACTCTTGAACGTAGGCGGTATAATCACAAAATAACCTTATTTTACAAAATGATGTTTAATATTACACCTCTTTACCTCTCTTCTTTAGTACCGCAGCCTATAAGTAATCTATCACGGTACAACCTCCGGAATTCAAATGACCTACAAACTATCGATGCTAGAAGTAACCAATATTTTAATTCTTTCTTGCCTTCGAGTGTTAGAGCATGGAACAACTTACCTGTAGACGCAAAGCAATGTGAATCTGTCAATTCTTTTAAATGCTTTCTCCAGAGAGGGAAAACGTCTGTTCCCAAACACTATTATGCAGGTTGCAGAAAAGGTCAAATATTACTAACCCGCCTACGGACAAATTGTAGCTCGTTAAATTTTGATCTCTTTGTAAAAAATATATCGGATTCACCCCTTTGTCACTGTGGAACGATTGAGAATGCTCAACACTTTTTCTTTCATTGTACTTCTTACCAGGCACAGCGCAACGAACTAATTAATGCAATCTCTCCATATCAATATCCTTCTCTCAATCTATTTTTGTATGGTGATTTGTCCCTGTCCCACGAAACTAACTGTTTAATATCTAAAAACGTTTATAAATACATTATAGCAACAAAACGCTTCTAAGTTTAAGCTTTGTTTGTTATGCAGGCAGACCAAATGTAATGGTTGCAAATTTACATGCTATGATTGCTGCTGAGAAACGCGCCCCCCCCCCCTCCCCCCCCCCCCCTCTCTCTCTCAACCCTTTACGTTTGAGTAGAATTATCATTATTACTGTTCCTTTTACTTAGTTCCCTCCTCTCTCGAAAACTTGTCACTTTCTTAATCCTGTCTGTCAAACATCTCTCGAACAAACATCCCTATTTTTGCAATTGCACCTTGAACTGTGACCATTTTTTAATTTTTCATGATAATATATAGGTTTACAGTTAAAGCTATCATATGTATCCTTCTGTTAATAACTAGGTTTTTTGTTAACTTCTTTCAAACGCTGGTTTCAATTATAAATTTGGTTTATAATATCAACATTATTCTACGAGATACAGATATCCGCCATAATTCGTACAAATATTTCATGTTAGGGAGAAGAACATGATAAGCATATTGCTTTCGTTCTAATCCCATAGCTTGTACTGATATCTTACTTGTTTATGTATGTATGCATATATATATATGTTAACAGAATAAGCTAAATAAATATGTTTAAACCAAAAAATGCCTGATAAACAGTATAGACCTACATCAGACTGCTCTTCAACAGAACAGTTTGATTGTGGTCTGAAGGTGGCTGCTGATGTGTTTCATGTGTAATGACTGAAATATAGGTCACCACTTTGCTTTTCCAATTCTATTACAGGCCAAATATTTATCCTAAATATGGTAGCTGAAATACCCAAACTTTTTGCTTATCAAGAGCTTCAAGATACAAGCTTCTGGCTGTAGAGAACATAAAATTTATGTCCACTTTAAAGTGGCTACGACACATTCCTCACCAAATGACTGAATGTGGTATCAATCATACAAATATTTACCCATGTCCAGTAAGTTGGGTATTAAAAGATCATATTTTATCATTTCCTTCACAGCCATCTACTATATCTACAGTAAAACCTATGAATACTTATAGACAGACCCAGACTCTGATTGGACAGCTTCTGAAGGAGAATGGACACATGCACTTGTTAGGCCAAGTGTGTAAACATTAATATCTATAGGGTAATGGCCTCAGACCTGTCATAAGGGCAGACTTTACATTGGTTTAAGATGCAGTCTTCATGATGTTCAGGCTAGCCTGTTGACCACCTACATGGGAATGGCTGTTCACATGGCTGCCCCTGGTGTTGTCTTCTGTGTTGACTAATTTTGTGTTGTCTCTTTCCCACATGGTGTCTTGGGTTGGGTCTGGGATTGAATTAGGTAAGTTCCTGAGAATTTTCCTCCTTACTTTTTCTATCTACTCGGACTTTTGAAAATATTATGGGCATTCAAAACTGCTTCTCACATTTTCTCTTTCCTGTAGAGCTACAACTCTGACGGTGACTGGAACAACTTTCTGAGGAAGAAATTCAGCCATTTGATTATCATATTTGTCACCCTTCCTGATGGGAGTCAACTCTTAAACATTGACAAATTGATGACTTGTGATATTAACTCCTTTTCAGTCATATCATGACAATGGGAGGTGATAAATTGAAAGGCTGTGAGCAACAGAACCCTGTTTATGGTTGGAAAGATTTCCACTGTGGAAATCTTTTCAACTATAAACAGGGTTCCATTGCACACAGCGTAAATTCCATCTCTAGCTGGAATTGAACTCTGGCTGCTGGATTAGCCCACAGAGCTTACCAGGACTCAACTGTTAGAGTAAAGAATTTACTTCCCTTCCTTAAAGAGAGGGCATAACTGTGGAAGGTCTACATCATCCAGAGAGGCAATCGCCATCTCTGACACAACAGTTGTTTTATTTTTGTATAATTTGCATAAACACATGGGTTTACCATTTTACCCATACCCACCTCTCAAACTGATGAATTCACCAGTCTAGTTTCAGCAGTTTAACAGATTTCATGGGAATTTAACAAGACCTGTCACAGGGCCAGGATAGCTCGCCTGACAGCGCCTTGCCCATCACATAAAAAACTTTAACGTAAAACTTTAACATTTTGCTAACGCCGACGCTGGAGGTAGCGCAATAGCTCTTCCTGAACTAAAAAGGAGAGCTAAAAAGGAGATTAAAAATTAAGATATAAATCAGCCATTTCCATATGACTCATTTTACAAACCAAAAACAGCATACAAACTAATTTCAAGCAAGAAAAAAAAAAATCATCTTTCTTTACCCTCTGGGTGGCTTATTCTGAACATCTACTAAACATATTGATGACTTTCATACAAAAGGTATTGAGATATATTTTAAAATCATTTTTCATGTTTTTGTCCACACCAAATGACATACCAAAGATAGTCATTAGCAAACAATTTATGTCAGTCTCAAAAGCAAGTCACTTTATTATATATTGTAGATTACAGTGTCTTGAATATTTATATGGAAATTTGGAAGATTTCAATTGTCCACCAACTGTATTGTGTTTTTTTAGACAGTTTGACAAAACATTTCACAGTTGCCCACACTTTTTAAAATGTTTCCCTATTTTTGCCCACTTTCAAGATATGGTGGTGGCATCAAAGATAAAGACATTAATCATGTTTCTGAGATGTGCAAAAATATTACATCAGTTGCTTTACATTACCAGATAATTCCATGTTGAAACGTCATATATGTCAATGAAAGCTGTATTTTAGTCAGACTCAAAATGGTTACATAAGAAAATGTTTCTTGACCTGTGTTTTGTTGAATATATAGAGGATCTTATATGAGTGGTCATTTCATTGACCAAGAGTGTGAGACTGTTTATCTTTGGACCCTTTTATCACCTTCAAAAGGAACATTATTTCAGTAAGAAAAGTCTTTGCTGACACGGTTGTTGTCAATGATGTTGCAGTCATGTGCACGCTAAAATGTTGTTACACAATGTGGTCATATGATTTTTGACACAACCTTATTCATTGAATAACTTGTTGCTGATCTGTTATTGTTTAACGTCCACAGTAAACAGCTATGGTCATGTCGGGACGGTCAGTTAACCTAACCACACTATTCCTGGGCAGGCTTAGACCTCCTAAGTGGTTAACCAGTACTAAGTGCACTTACTGTACTTTCACCAGTAAATGACAACTGCCCTTCTTGAATCAGCGGAAGGAAAATGAAAGTAAGTGACCGGACTGGGTATCAAACCCAGGACCTCTGGCTTATAAGTCAGACGCCCTACCGACTGTGCTAAGCGGCCAGACCCACTGAATAACAGCAGCATTATATGAAACAAGAGGTCCATAATGGACCTAAATCGATCACCTGAGTTATGATGAAATAACATGGAAGATCATCTATTTGATGATGGTTCAATTGGAGCGGTTTGCACTTTCTAATCTATATTCTCACATAGTTTCATGAAGACTGGATCAAAACTTTGCCCTCTAGAGTGTACACAATGTTTTTCTAAGATCTGACCGGGCGATCTATTTTTTTATCAGACATTAATTAGTTTCAAACCTGGCCTACATTTCATGAAGATAAACATTCTGACAAAGTTTCATGAAGATTTAATGCAAAATAAAGCCACAATTGTGAACACAAGGCTTTTCTATGATTTGACCTAGTGACCTAGTTTTTGACCTGACAAGACCAAGTTTCAAACTTGGCCTAGATTTCATTAAGATAATCATTCTGACAAAGTTTCATGAAGATTGAACCAAAACTGTGCCCTCTGGAGTATCCACAATGCTTTTCTAAGGTTTGACCTAGTAACCTAGTTTTTGATCCAACATGACCCAGTTGCATCCTCGGTCTAGTTTTGTTGGAGATAAACATTTTGACAAAGTTTCATGACGATTGGAACACAACTGTGCCCTCTAGAGCATTCACATGGTTTTTCTAAGATCTGACCTAGTGACCTAGTTTTTGATCTGACATTCAAATTCTGTCTATATTTCAAAAAGATAAGCATTCTGACAAAGTTTCATAAAGATTGGATCATAACTGTGCCCTCTAGAGTGTACACAAGGTTTTTCTAAGATTTGACCTTGTGACCTAGTTTTTGACCCCACATGACTCAGTTTCAATCTTGGCCTAGATTGAATAAGGATAAACATTCTGACAAAGTTTCATGAAGATTGGATCATAACTGTGCCCTTTAGAGTGTCTACAATGTTTTTCTAAGATTTGACCTAGTTTTTGACCCCACATGACCCAGTTTCATATTTGGTCATTACGATCAACATTCTGACAAAGTTTCATGACGATTGGATCAAAACTGTGCCCTCTGTGTCATTCAAAGATTTATTTCTATATTTAGCTCTGGCGGCCATTTTATTCAGCAGAGGGGAACCGTTTTAGCAATTTTGGTTAAGGGCCATAAGTCAAACATTTCAGTGAAATTTTTTTGAAATCGAGCCATTGGCTTCAGAGGAGATGTCATTTAAAGGTTTTTCTATTTTTACCTCTGGCGGCCATTTTGTTCAGCAGCAGTTTTGGTTCAGGGCTTTAACAGAAACATTTGTGTGAAATTATTTTGAAATTGGCCTACTGGTCTAGGAGGAGATGTCATTTGAAGAAATTGTTGTCGACGGATGGACGGACAAATATCGATCACAATAGCTCACCTTGAGCACTTCGTGCTCAGGTGAGCTAAAAAGCTTATTTGGACCAACATGAAACTTACTGATCTTTGGTGTGCTTAATTTGCAGGTCTGTTTAACTGGATTGTCTGTCTGTTTCACCTCAACAAAGGTCAGTATCGTCTATAGTGTTAGTGGTTTGTCCATTACAACATATGGTAGGATGGTCATGCGAACACTCATGTACCACTACAGATATGTGTATAAAAATACAAGCTGATATTATACTTACTGACAATTTCTAGGATTGTGGGTAGTGTGAAGCCATCGCCAACACTTTTACGAAGGTCTGTAATCAACGGTAGCTTCTTCTGTTTCAATACATCATTAGCCCAGTCTGTCAACTCCTGAAAATATCGGAAAACACAGGTGGCATGCAAATTGGCAAAACTTCCTGCACATAAACAAGTAAAGTATTTTTCTCTATGATATAATACAACTCAATAAGGGACGAGTCATTTATTGTCAGCTGGGGGGGCCGGGTACATTTAGGGGGGGGTCGGAATTTTTTTTTGTGATGTACTGGGGGGGTCGGAAATAAAAAAGCCTTGGAGCAGGGGGGGTCATATATTTTATTAGGCATATTGGGGGGTTCAGAATTCTTCCATCAGTCTTCATTTTTAAAAATGTCTCAGCTTCTGGGGGGCTTCGCCCCCCAGACCCCCCATTACCTATAAAATTTCAGATTCTTTTCTTTCAAACTCACAAGTTAAAAAATAAAAGTCTTTATGGAATTGACTCAAAAAAATTAGGCAGCCTCATATCCAAAAACAAAACTTTTCATTGATTTGATAGAGCAGTATGAAAGTGTCTATAAAATCAAGTCAAATAGATGATTTTGTGCTCAATTAAATTTAATGCCTGCATTTGTGATATCAGCTCTCCACATGCCTTTTCATCAGCAAAAACACAGCCCCCAGACCCCCACTACCCAGAGGCCCAATTAATATTATTTACAGTTATAATTATTAAGTATTCAGCAAAAAGATTTCTGGATGGCCTTTAGCAGAAGAAAAAGTGCAAGAAATGCAGACAAAGTTTAAACAGACCATGATTACATGTAATTAACCTGTTAGAATAAGAAAATGTTCTTTGTGTTTCATACAGCTAGGTTTTGATTGAGGTCAGTCTGACATAAAATAGGTAATACCCATGTATGGTATGTGTGTGAAGGGTAGCTGGCACTGGGGATAGGGGGGGTCATGAAAAATTTTGCCTCCTATCTGGGGGGGTCGGAAAAATAATTCTGGTGAGACTGGGGGGGTCGGAAAAATTTTGGTGAACCATATGAAAATGTACCCGGCCCCCCCACCTGATAATAAATGACTCGTCCCTAAATTTAATATCTTATTAAGTGCTCTAGACAGTATAGAGGAAGTGCTGGAAGATAATTAAGGATAATTGTTCTGTTAAATATGCACGGAAGCAAACATTTTGGCCCCTCATCTGAACTGCCTTGGAGATGTGACCCTTCACTTGAGCCTCACTGTCAAGGTTGTAACCACCTTGACAAGGCAGCTCAGATGAGAGGTCACAACATCATGGAAGTTCAGATGAGGGGTCACAATGTATATTTCTGAGAAGATTAAGAAAATAATAATCCCCTGACTATAACCAAATACTCCCTCTTATCTAACTATGAAACCTTCTTGATGGTATACATGAGCAGCAGTGGTCTTAGTAGTAGTTACTTGAACATCCAAGGCTACCAAAATGAAATCATGGGTTACATGCTTTTCAAGAGCCCTCGTTATATCAAGGTCTTTCTAATGGGACTTTGATAAGGTACCATCTCCACATAGCAGAAATACTAGTGGGATGTTACACCGGAGTTTACTGTCACTCACTCACTTGAAGGTAACACATTTTCTGTTTTAAGTACAACCTGAGATACATGAAAGATCATTGAAAACAATGTACTTGTATGTGTCTGTTGAATTCAACAGAAATTAAACAAATATATATTTTTGTATCAGACCTTTAGTAAACAATTTATAAATTGGTAAGTATAGAATTTATGAAATTTTTGAATTATTACAGCTGTTAAGATGCAAATTATCCTTTGTAAAATATTTTTTACCACTTTAAGAAGTATGTTATTCCAGCTTTAACACCAAATCATTAGCTAAAACTATCACAAGAACTTGTAGCATTCCAAAAAAGTGTTGTTATTCCTTTATCTAACACACCTTGGATTATGTTCAATCCTCTCTCTATATACACTCACATTGATAAATTCCAATAAATTTCATGTGATCTATTTCTAATTTCAACTCATTCGAACTTTACACCTCCTTGTCTTACCAATAATAAATGTGGGCAAAGGAATACCTTTAAAATTTCATCCAATTGTAAAACGTAAAAATTTCAATAGTTCCGATTGTTAATCTAATGGTGCTAACATGATTCTATTGAAACTAATTTCCGTAAGATTTAGTATAAATATTATTATTGTATATCCACTTTGAAATCAATGAGTTAATCCATTGTTAAACTCCCCAAGCTTCTTAATCAAGGAAAATATACCTTGTATTTCAAAGTTCCTGGATGATATTTCCTTTAAGGAGAAAGGGTACACCACATTTTACCAACATATGAGCCGCCACACGAGTGTGAGTGAGTGAGTGAACTCGGGTTTAACGTCCCACCAACAACAAGGTCCTATGGAGACGTGACCTTGGTTTAAAGTCTCATCCGAAAGACCGGAGAAGTGGGGATCGATCCTGCGACCCCTGGATTGCCGCCACACGAGAAAACCAACAATGTGGTTGTGCACCCAGCGCAGACTCAGATCAGCCTGGGCATCCACCTAGTCCGTTCAGACTCTTCACTAAGCGCTTAAAGGGTAACTAAGGGTCTAAGCTACCTCCATGCGGACAGCGAAGACTCTGATCAGACTGGGCGGATGCCCAGGCTGATCTGAGTCTGCGCTGGGCGCACAACCACTTTGTTGGTTTTGTCGTGTCGCCGCTCGTATGTTCAAGAGCAACAAATTTTGTGACTTCCTGTTTGCTTCCCCGGTTGATGAAACCTTCCAAAAAGAATCTACTCTTATAGGAAAGAATTTGCTCCTATAGGAGCAAATTCTCTCCTTTAAGAGTTGATTCCACTGAGGAGGTAGCAAAACTGAAAGGGCCAGAGTTGCTTCCCTGAAAATGTATTTACCATAATTGTCACATAAACCACCACTTCAGTGAACGTCCACAGTATACTGTATAATGAAATACGATTATTCTAGCAGTATGTATTATCATACCACCAGCCAGCTCTATTTACAAACTAGCCATACCCGTATTTCTTCAAATAAACATTCTAACTCTAATAAACACCCCTCACTTTTTTTCTGTGGAAAAAAAAAAAGGTCAAATGCCATCAAAACGCGCTTTAGAAAGCATTTATTAGAATAAATACTGTGAGTAATATCAAGTTTGCCCTCAAAAGCTTTGTTTAACATCGAAACATAACCACTTACCTGTTGTTTGCTATATTCTAGAGGCTAATAAAACATCCCCCAATATAGATATATTCAATATAACTATCAATCTGGTATGTAAAACTAATGCAAAGTAAGAATAACCAAATAGGTGATCTAAACAAAACGCGTGCTCGAACTTGCTGAAAAAGATCAATATGTATCACTTACGGGAGTCATTAGGTTAAACTTAAGTTACTTAGTAAGTCAAACCTGGGGGAGTCGGTGTATTACTGCTCATTCTGAGCTACTTTACACCTCAGTGTTCGCCAATTAATGAACAACAATGGTTCATTGATTACTTAATTAGGTAGAATTATATGTTTCAAGTTGGATTTAAGGTAAATGGGTAAACTTTCAGGGGATGTAACTGGACTGTTGGCCTACCAGCACTTTATCCACTCTGAGCTACCAGAGTTGTTCCTCTTTGGTGGACACACCAGAATCACAAGTGTTTAGAAGTTGTCAGTGCGATCGCAAAACAGCGGACATTTCAATAGGATTTTTGACCAAAGCTCTGGCTGGTCTCAAACCCACGTAAAAAATACTGGTTTTCATACAGTACTGTGCCATGAGAACTAAGTGGCTCCATCAAAAGAGTATCTGAGGCTCTGAGTCACTAAAGAGTGGATCAGAGACCATCGATTAGCTGCTGCAAACAGGCTTTAACCTGGATGCATCATTCTCAAAACCCACTACTTTTAAGGTGGCAATACACCACTGCCATCATACAAAAAGATTCCAAGCTGCTGCGAGTGAGCAACCCAAACTAACTAGTCTTCACTTTCTGACTTTTGGTAAAAAGTATGGGTTTCACACAGCTGAAGGAGCAATATCTTTGGCACATAATATTATAAAAGACAGAGGCTCACAGAACCCATCTCTCACCTTTCACTAAAGCTGCCTTTAACAGAGCTCCAGATAAGAGGGGGTATTGAGGATAATTCAAAGATAATTTTTCTTATTTCTCATCGAAAACATATATTGTGACCCCTCATTAGAACCGTCTCAATGAGACGGTTCTAATGATGGGTCACAAAATATGTTTTTATGGAGAAATATAAATAATTATCCCTAAATTATCTCTGTTACCCCTTCTTATCTGGAGCACTGCTTTAACATTCCCTATTTTGCAAAAAAGACACTCATGGGCAGACAGTTTTACAGCTGCTGGCTGGCCCCATGGGCTTTAAACCCGCAATCTTCTGCAAAATAGCCAAGTGCACTATAAATACTCCCCAACAGCAGCTTCAACTATTGAGTATATGCAAAAAGGGAAGACAAAGATCAAACTGCATAGATGCATAGGCTGATATAGATCTTTCCTCTTAGTATTTACTCTAAGGTCGCCTTTCATGCAAACCAAAATCAGGTTTTGGTGGAGAATGAGTGAAAAATTGTTTTAAAATTACAATAAAACCTAGGAGCCCTCAGGTAGCTCTGTGGTTTAAGCACTGACCTACAAAGCTAGTGGTCTAGCTAGGTTCTAACCTTGCTGGAGGTTCAACTCTTTCCAACTGTAAACAAGACTCCACATTGTAAACAGCCTTTCATCATCACCCTACCATTATCCTGATGACTGAAACACTGCTAAAAGGGGCGTAAAACTTAGTAAAACTATAAAATTGTGAGATCTGTCGTTTACCTTTTTATTAATGCTTATCCAAATGACACCTTATAGAATGCAAATATTTTTCTCATGCAGTGATCAACAATGGTCTTAACTATTTTACCATAGTATTTTTACAAGACCACCAAAAATACCCTAAATAGAACAGCACCTAAAGCAATTACCCCAATGATCCTAAAGTTTAAGGAGGTAAATTCGGCATGAGGTCATCAATTTTTTTACCAAACTGCAAACAGCGTAGATCCTGATCAGACTAAGGAGCAGTCTGATCAGGATCTACCCTGTTTGAATAGAAGGTTCTGTCCAAATATTACAGATTATCACGGCGATCTTTTTATCTCACTATCATATCCCATCTAAGATGTTTATCTTTCATCTTAAAATTGTGCCAAAGAAGACAATTTCGAATGAAAACATTTGCCCACTTTATTATACAAATAATTGTGGGGCTATGTTGTTAGTAGTTCAGATCACTGTCATGTTTTTATAAACAGAATGTGGTAAGTAATGACCCATTGTACCACAGGAGAAATGACCTGTGAACACTGTATACACTACTAAAGGTTCAATCAAATGATAATATTGCAGAGATGTTACAATGCTTCTCTGGTATTTCGCAACTTCCTATTGCATGCAGTGCTTGAAAAAAAAAACTAGAAATGTGTCCATACGACACGGATGCCCCCGCCTAGTGCCCTAAGTAAGATGGCACCTTGTTTAAGGTACTGGCACTTGTAGCATAACTAGGTTCACAAAGGCAGACTTCTGTGGTACATGTTTTATTGTTTTCCTTGGGCAGATGTATTGTGCTTCTTGGATCAAGAGAAGTGGGGGGGGGGGGGGGGGGGGGGGGCTTCGAGGGGGGAGGTGTCATGACTGATATGTGATGACATTCTATATCTTATCACAGAAATGGATGCCATGCAACTTTCCAAAAGAAATAGCCCAGAAACAAGTAACTTTTCAAAAACTAACTAACGGAAACCATTATTGTATGAAATGAAGTCAAAAAAGGGCCATAACTCCAAAAATAATTGACGGATTTTGCCCAACATCCAAGTTGACCTGTATTTTATGATTATATAGCTGTGTATAAAATATGAATTCAATACACCAATGCTTTCAAAAGATATCGAAAGGAAACCATTTCTCCATAAAAAATGAAGTCAAAAAAGGACCATAACTCCCACAATAATCGACGGATTTTGCCCAACATCGAACTTGACCTGTATTTTATGATTATTTCCCTGTGTATAAAATATGAATTCAATACGCCAATGCTTTCAAAAGATATCGAATGGAAACCAATTTTTCATACAAAATGAAGTCAAAAAAGGGCCATAACTCCCACAATAAACGACAGATTTTACCCAACATTGAACTTGACATGTATTTTATGATTATATACCTGTGTATAAAATATGAATTCAATACACCAATGCTTTCAAAAGATATCGAATGGAAACCAATTTTTCATACAAAATGAAGTCAAAAAAGGGCCATAACTCCCACAATAAACGACAGATTTTACCCAACATTGAACTTGACATGTATTTTATGATTATATAGCAGTGTATGAAATATGAATTCAATAGACAAATGCTTTCAAAAGATATTGAACGGAAACCATTTCGTACGCTCCGTACGGACAGCGGTGATACTATATGCCCCCTCCCCCCCATTTTTAATGGCCAGGCATAAAAAGAATTATAACTAACTAGAAATGTGTCCATAGTACATAAATGCCGCCACGTAGTGCCTTGAGTAAAGTGGCGCCTTTGTCAGCAAATTTCAAAAAATGTTTTTTCCAAGCCATTTCATTTTGAGAAACAAAGATTAAAGGACAAACATTAGAGATCATAAACTGCCTCATCTGGATCTACGATGTCTGCCCTCTATTCTTTGAATTTTCAACATGATGTTTAAGATGATCATTTGTGCCACATAATTTTGATATCCTGTACTATGCAGGACAAAGTAATGCATCAAATACACTGCTCAAATTATTTAAAGGAGCACCTTATATTTTTCCATAGATGACAGTGCAATGCATCTTCACTTTGAGATAATTTACTTTCGATCAACAAAGATACAGAAGTTTACTTTTATTTTGCCAATTTTCAAAGAGGGTCGATGCTACTGAGAGCACAAATTTTGATTCAAAATTTTCCTGCCCATGTCCATGGAGAGATTTTTGTAAAATCCGAATTTTGGTTAAAAGTTGTAAATTCTCAGAACAGGTGAAAAGTCTGAAAATTTCAACAAAAATCAAAAATTTAATTTTGTCTATGAAACTAGATGTCTTATAAGGTGGCCCGTTTGAAAGGATCACTTTCAAATGAAGCTCATGAGAGTTTATAGTCTTCCAGCAAAATGCCTCAATTTCAGGAATTTCAAAAATTGCAAAATTTGTTCCATGGAAATGAGCAGGACATCATTTGTATTGAAATTCTTGTTGTCTTAAAGGTAGGTTCCTGGGCTAGCGATGTCAGTTATGTCCACAAAATAATTTCGTCTTTTTCTGAGCAGTATTGAATTCATTTATTTTTCTGAATTTGTTGCTACTGAGAAACTCGTCAGATGTTGAAGAAAATAGTCATTTTCCCTTTTGGTTTATTTTCTTTCGTTGGAATTCCAGTTCCAAAAATAACTATGTTTATTAAGTCTATAAGTGCGCAATTTCTGATGCCATTCTCCAAAGGTCAATTTTCCCTTGACATGAGATCTCCTAGAGGTCCTGGCATGGCGAATGGGTTAAAACTATCCCAAAATGCAATGCAGCATGACATCAGCTGCGTTATCTATTTTTGGTGCGAACTAAAAATAGCACTAACTGGTGTGCGAAGCAGAGTTAGGAAATCCCTTGCAAAACAACTTTTCTAATATTTTTTTGATTTACACTTTTTAGTGAAACTTATTAATTCCCTTTTATAAGTGCTTTCCAACAACTTGGATGAAAGTTCATCAAAATTATGATGCATTCCAAAGTACAGGTACCTACCTTTAAACTTTGATCCTTCTTCAAAATGTGGAATTCTTGCTCACTGGCGGTCAGATTTAAGGGCAGTTGAACTGGGTATATGTTGTAGTAATGTCAACGGGAAAATAGCTGCTGCTCCTTTAAGTATTTTGAGCAGTGTATGACACAAATATGTTTTCATTAGCCTATTTACATTGTTTAAGTGACTACTGTGACCTTGACATTTAAGCTAGTGACATGGCCCCTTAGGGCAACAAATTGTCTTGCATAATAATTTTGAAATCCAACCATGTAGGATAAAGTTAAGGGCCAGAAACGAACTAGCCTAGGCACAAACGTTAAGTACTCAGTGTGACACTGACCTTTCATCTAGATAGCTACATGTACAAGGGTTGATCCAGAAGTAATGTCACTGTGCCCAGTGCGTGCTTATTTATTGTAGTATTATTATAAAAATTATATTACGCTATACCGTTATTCAGTTCTGATTTACAGAATAAATATAGAGTTGGAACCATTTTCCGTTCCAAATATACAGACGTTCAAAGTATGCCACTTACGCTATCGCGCCGCACGTTAGAATAACGTTAATTACATGTACATAAGTTTCAAAGGCAATCACAATTCAAAATCAAACTAACATGTCAAATCAGTTGAAAATTCGATATGATGACGAAATATATTTCTGCCGCCCACTGTTGAAATTTTAATATCCTCACTGCAGTCTGAAGTTCGCTAGCTAGTGCTAATGTTTGTTACTGCCGAGAGTAAAAATGTTGATTTCTAACAAACGCGCGTCAGCGGATATATGTGCGTTTTTGCTCAAATTTGGAATATCACCATTGGAGATTATAGAGCTGTTTAGTTAGACATGTTGTGATATAACAGTTATCACGAGGCTTGTGTAAAGGTACAATCAGCGCGATACGGGTGCAGATGAGTCGCTAGAGGTTAGTCAGAAGACCGGAAGACCTTTATGTACAATGTCAGACAATAACATCACTTTTGTTCAGATCCCATATATGAAGATCGATGTTCTGCAATTCGAATATTGTGTAAATTCTTAAACTTGAGCAGCGGGGCTGTTCAAGTAATACTAAACATGAAAAAAAAAATGGTGAACAGACATTAGTGCTTTGTTGGGACAACGAATATGCTACTTTGGGCATGCCACAAGATCGAAACTTCGCCTGGTGCGTCAACGACGTCATTGACGTGCGGCGCGTTTCGTTACCATGCCTTCTGTCTATCTCGATATCTCAGTTACTGTGCACTATATTTTTATGACATTTTCAGACCATAATGCAAATAGATTAAGGTACTTGGATGCAAAATTTTGTTGCTCTCTCTTTATTCTACATGATTTTATAGCTGCAGTGACATTACTTCTGGATCAACCCTCGTACTAAGTTCTTGCATGTAACATATCATCTTATCATAATCAGGGATCAAGCTAGCCCAAAATTTTTGTGGAAGTGACTTACCCCTTCAGTTGAGATAGGGAGAAGTTTATCAACTCAAGGGAGAAGTTTGTAAGTATTATTCCATCTGCATATAAATAAAAAATAAAAGCACCGCAGGCACTGCATGATACCCCGCCACTGCTGGTACATAACTGTGAAGTTTCATTCAAATATTCCATACAGTAAAGGAACAACAGGGCAAAAAACATTTTTCAGACCTATCAAGAGCAGATAACTCACCAACTGGGAAGGTAAGAGTGACGGTCCTTTGTCACAATATGTAACCTTTGACGTGAAACATATCTGTGAAGTTTCATTCAGATATTCTATAGTTTAAGGGAATTATAGGTAAAAAATATTTTTCTGTGACACTTAAATGCACTTTGGAAGTTTAAGAGGATTCATGGGGACTTAAATCAACCACTAACCAAACTGTGTTGTGTCCTTGACATTGGGACGTGTGGGAACTGAAATGTCATACCTTACATAATTTATCATTATACATCACTTGTCTTTGTCTTAAAGTAACCATTTTATCATGCTTTACCTGTCATAACCATTTCATGAAAATTAATTAAGTTTGCTTTGGTAGTTTTTAAATGAGGATAAATGAGCTGACCTTTGACCTCTGGATATGACCTGACCTTGGTGTGAGAACATATGTCTTGTGCATCGCAAATCTTCTCATTAGGCTTAATCTGTCTGTAAGGTTTGCTTTGGTACTTTTCTGAGTTATTGCCGAGACATGATTCTGATCAGAGGTCCTGGTGAATGATTGTCTTTGGACATACCACCGATAAACTGAGTAATTAATTCTGATTCTGTGGCACCAGTACCAGTCCCAAAATAATGAAACAGTCACAAAGATTAAGGAGGCTGCCAGTGTTGGCCTTATCAATCATTTCACTGACACAATCTCTGTTTCTACAGGGCATGCAAGTCCAACACACTGAAGTCCTCCATGCACCTCTTGAAATAAAATGAAGGGCCAAATTCTGGAAGTGAAATAGGTAAGTCTGATGTTTAACTAAAATGGCAACTTCGACTTCGTGTTTTTGAAAATTACGTTTTCGATGTAGTTTGAGTCTTGTCCGCATACTAGTACCAAACGAGGGTTAGTCCTGTACCAATTAAACCCAATATTACTGACGACTTATTTCAATTTACATGAAGGTATCAGTTTTGGCAGCAGCCACAGCTAAAAATATAGAAAGTTTTGTATATAACAGTCAGCACAAACTTACCAAATCCTTATCAAAATTATCAATTAACAGTTACATGTATTAACTGAATTTCTTGATATAGAAAATGTTGTAAACAATGGAGACGGTGCGTGAGTACAAATATACGCTCTTAGATTCATCCGGTGTAGGTTCTTGTTCCGTCCTCGATAGAGTTACCTACTGTGGAAGGAGTGAAGGGCAATGCAGCTATGCAACCAAGACAAAGTTATTTGTCTTCAAATTAACTTAGAACAACTTCAATACATTCATAATTTGGAATCTTTGATAAAAGACGCAAATGCAGCTTATAGTAAAGAATATATTTTTTCTAATTTTAGATTTATGGTTGGTGACATAAAGGCTGATCCCAGAGACTTTCTTTCTTTCTTTCTTTCTTTCTTTCTTCCATTACGTCTTAACCTCCGAGGAGGACATCAGACGGGGTTTGGTATACAAGTGCAATAGGGGGTTAGTTGAGACAAAAGAGGTGAACAGTTAAGAAAAAGTATACAAGTGAAATAGAGAGATTAGTATAGATAAAAGATAAAAGCACATCTGATATTTACGGTGAGACATGGACTACTTGGCACACAGCATGACTGAATTGTGCCACAGTAGGTAAAACAGGGATATAGAATGGTAGGGCGTTCCAATGGACTATTGTACGGGGAAAGTATGTGTACTTGTAATAATCTTTGAGAGTAGGAATTTGTCTGTAAGCTAGTTGGTGATTGTATCTTGACTGCCTAGTGTTTAAAATTAGGTAGTCTGCTGCAGGTGTAGCAACAAGATCATATGTGATCTTGTACATGAGGATAAGTCGGCTGTCAATACGCCGCTGTTCTAGAGTGCGCCATTTTAGGTCCTTTATCATTTGCGTTACACTAGAGGTGCGCTGGTAATCTCGGGTGGCCCAGCGGGCTGCCCTGCGCTGTACTGCTTCAAGTTTCGTTATGTTTGATGCTGTATGAGGAGACCACACTGTTGAAGCATACTCCAACTGTGGTCGAACAAGTGTTGTATATGCTGTGGATTTTAGGTCCTTATTATGGACCTTGATATTTCTTTTTAAAAACCCTAGTGTTTGGTTTGCTTTCTTGGAGATAGAATCAATGTGGGGGCTCCAAGAAAGGTCATCTGAGATTGTAACCCCCAGATATTTTGCGGCAGGTACTGAGTCTAGGACAGTTACACGGAGTCGGTATTTGGTTTGGATGGGACTTCTACAAGTACATTAATAGTCAAAAGAAAGATACTCAAGGTATCCCGCCCCTATAGAAGAGAAATGGCGGTGGTGTTGCCGAATCAGAGTTGGAACAGGCTGATGAATTTAACGGTCAGTTTTCGGATGTGTTTAATAAAAGTGAGCACACCCAAGCCCCCCTTCTTGATCGCTCGGCTCCTTTAATGGAGGACATTAATGTTTCGGCAGAAGGTGTAACGAAACTTCTTAAGGGCTTGAACTCAGCAAAAGCGTTAGGACCTGATGAATCGCATCCTAGAGTCTTAAAAGAACTAGCATCTGAATTATGCCCAATATTTGCTAATCTCTTCCAACAATCTTATGACACGGGTGAAATCCCCAAGGAATGGTCTCTTGCAAATATATGCCCGCTCTTCAAAAAAGGAGATAGGTCTTTGGCTTGCAATTACCGACCCGTTTCTCTAACTTGTGTACCATGCAAGTTACTCGAACACATTGTCTGCTCTAATATTATGGCACATTTGGATGAACACAAACTAAACTTTTGTCAGACAGACAACATGCATTTCGAAAGAAACATAGTTGCGAAACTCAATCACGGTTATAAATGACTCGGCTAAAGTCTTGGATAAGGGCGGTCAGGTTGACACTTTTATCTTGGACTTCGAGAAAGCTTTTGACACTCCCCCTCATCAATTACTTAAATGTAAGCTATACGGCTATGGTATTGGTGGGAAGACTCTGAAATGGATAGATACTTTTCTCTGTCACAGGCAGCAGCGTGTGGCGGTAAATGGAGTTAAGTCGGATTGGGCCCCGGTTTTGTCGGGTGTCCCCCAGGGCACCGTGCTTGGACCACTGTTGTTCTCGTTGTACATTTACGATATAACAGGGAATATTGACTCGGAATTAAGACTTTTTGCTGACGACTGTGTTTGCTAACGTGAAATCAGAGATATAGAAGACACGGTGAAACTTCAGGAGGATATAGATCGTTTAGGTTGTTGGGCAAGGAGTTGGGGCATGAGATTTCAACCTGTCAAATGCAATATAATGCAAATTACAAGGAAACGGACCAAGAAGATCAATGCTTCCTATACCTTAGAGGGAACGGTCCTCAATAATGTAGAAACTATCAAATATCTCGGCATAACCATTACCAATGATTTGAAATGGAACACACATGTCAGCAATATTTGCACAAAGGCTAATAGGACCCTCGGCTTCCTCAGACATAACTTGGCAGCATGTCCACAAGATGTTAAAGAGTCAGCATACCAGGGACTGGTGCGTCCAGTCCTGGAGTATGGCAGTTCAGTTTGGGACCCACAAAGTATACTTCTTCAAGATGAACTTGAGAAGGTGCAGAAAAGGGCAGCTAGATTTTTAACGGGAAATTACACATATGAAACTGGGAGTATGACTGGCATTCTGCAGAAACTTAAGTGGGAATCCCTGAAAAAGAGAAGGAAAGAAGTAGACTCATAATGCTGTACAAAGGTCTGAAGGGTGCAGCCAGTATACCCATAAATGACCTTGTTCCCCCAAGTAGGCGTACCAGGAATCATCATTCCCTGACATTTCAAACCCCCTTGGCTGGGACTGACATTTACAAGTCCAGTTTCTTCCCCCAGACTATTAGGGATTGGAATTCCCTGGAAGATTCACTTATTTCTGCTGCTGAGGATGCAGAGTATTCAGTAACTAAGTTTACTTCTCTTATAAGGGCTAGGGACTAGCTTCCTGCTTCACAGGTCCTGGTGACTGATTGTCCTTGGACGTATCACCAGTAAACAATTCTGATTCTGATTCTGATCACTTTCGTTTGCATGTGAGTAAGTGAGGTTTGTGTCGATTCCCATCCCGTTGTTTCCCAAATATCTTCAGTTGCCCTAGTTGAGATAATAAAGTCCATCCGTGTCCATCCCTTAATATTCTCTTCCCATCTCTTCTATTGTCGATCTTTTTCTTCTTTTTTCCTTTCACTGTGTCCTGCAGAATTGTCTTTGCTAAGCCAGAAGACCTTGAGACGTGGCCAAACCACCTCAGGTTTCGTTTCTTGACTAAGGTCAGGTTTCGTTATATTCTCTGGACAATGGCTGCTTGGATCTGCATCCTTCTGCAAACTTCCTGATTAGTGACATGGTCCTTGTACGAAATCTTTAGTAACCTTTGAAAGCATCTCAACTCAAAGGCCTGCGTTTTTTCTCTAACTCTTCTGTCAAGGTCCATGACTCAAAGGCATACAGAAATGTGGATACGACATGGGAGCGCATCAGTTTCACCTTTTATTCAAGAGAAATGTTATTTCTCCATATTGACCTCAGCTTTGTCACAGCTGCAGTGACTTGTGCAATCATTGAGAGACCCTCTGGATTTGAGCCTTCGAGAATTTCAACTAGGGCTTCTAGTTCCTGCTCCTCCTCAGCAAGAGCGTCAATGTCATCGGCATACCGTAGACTGGTAATCGTTCTGCCGCCTTTGCTATCCTTTCCACCATGTTCTTCCAGAGCATCAGACATAATCCTTTCGAGGAAAATTTTGAAGAGAGTGGGTGAGAGAAGGCATCCTTGCCTAGCTCCAGCTGTTGTTCTGAACCATTCTCCTGTGCTGCCATTCAGCTGTACTGCTCTTATAGCCTTGTTATAGAGGTGGTCAATGGCGCAAACTAGAGTTGTATTGAGATTGTACTTCCGCACCCTATCAAAGGCTGTTTTGAAATCTATGAAGACATGGTACAGGTTCAGCTGATTTTGAAGATACTTTTCACACAGGATTCTGAGGTTGAAGATCTGTTCTGTGGTGCTTCTTCCGGCTCTGAAACCAGCCTGTTCTTCAGCGATAATCTTTAACACAATTTAAGGAAAAGCAAGCTGTTTCCTACTAAGCCCTTATATATACTATGCTCCAAGTGCACCAAGTGTGAAACCAGCAATGATTGATATTCAAGCTAGGCATCAAAATCATCCCCGGCCTGTCGTTCAGGCTCCAACTGTTTTGACAGTCGCATCCCCTTCCAATGCTCCGCCGCTTCCTGCACAACCAATGGTCCGTAGTGATGTGTGTAATGGCCAATTACTAATGATCATTCGATGCCAGATGAACAACGGGTGAACACAGGTTATAATCGATTCCGCCAATTTTCGCTTCCTGCAGAGACTACCCGTCATATTTGGCTTCCGCCGAGACTGTCCGCGAACTCTTGCTTCCTGCAGACTACTGTCCGCGTGATTCTGCTTCCTCCCGAGACTGTCCGCGTGACTCTGCTTCCTGCCGAGAGCCTCGGCAGGAAGCAGAATCACGTAGACAGTCTCTGCAGGAAGCCATTTATCATGTAAAGAAGTCTCGACAGGAAGCAAGAGATCGCGGACAGTCTCGGTGGAACCCTAATATGATGTACAGTCTCTGCTGGAAGCGAAAATTAGCGGAATCGATTATACCCTGTGGTGAATCATGTTGAGTGAGGACCTATGGCTTATGACTCGAGGTTTGCACAAGAAACAGCTGAGCCTATTTTATTCTATTGTGAGGTCTAGAAATGCAAACAAAAAAAGTCTGATGACCAGAAAGCTATCATTTTAATGCCAGACGATCTTTTTCTTTGTGACCGAGAGCATCTTTAATGTTTAGTAACTCCCGTATTCTTCCCATTGGGAAAAGATTAGTCGTCAGTATAGCGTTTCTAGCTGATGCTAAGACGAAGTCTTACGTGGGCAGCTATGATATATGAGCCGCGACGTGACAAAACCAACAATGTGGTCGTGCGTCCAGCGCAGACTCAGATCAGCCTGGGCATCCGCCCAGTCTGATCTGAGTCTTCGCTGTCCGCATGAAGGTAGCTTAGTCCCTTGGCTACCTTTTAAGCGCTTAGCGAAGAGTCTGGCCAGACTGGGCGGCTGTCCAGACTGATCTGAGTCTTCGCTAGGCGCACAACCACATTGTTGGTTTTCTCGTGTCGCGGCTCATATCTTCCTTGGCAGTGATTGTTACTCTTAAAGTTTGAGAATCTGCAGCAAATTGTCGTTAATCTACATGATATCAGAAGAAGTACACTGACCGAGTACACATCATTCTGTCTACCAAGGCTAAATTTAGTCAAGAGTCGTATCAGAAGACCTTGGATATGCGTTTTGTCAATTCGTTGAATCCGAATTGCAATTGCCTCTACAGTAGTTGAAACCCAATTGCATTTGCTTCTGTCTTTTATCATATTCGTATTAAGTTTGTCTGCAACAGGTAAGATTTGAGAGTTATTATTATTATTTAGGCTATGCACCATTTACATTTGCTACAAAAGCAACAACAACAAAAATCGCGACACCATGAGCCATATCGTAATTTGAACATTCTGAATCGAAGTGACTGTTATAACTTCAATTACAATTTTGTACTAAGCCTTACTTTTTCTGGTATGTTGACCTCTAATGAAGGATTCAAATTACTCTGATAACAAACATGAATGTGTGCTGCAAATGATCAAAATGAACTTTCAAGCCTCGTCTTAAAAACAAAGTCTTGCGGCCGCTGTCCTAGCTTCATAATTTACATTTTGAATGTCATTACGTCTTTATTTAAGTTAGTTATAATTATAAATGTAAATAAAATTATTAACTGACTGTCAATTTAAATTTATGCTGTAGGCCTGAAAGCTAGTACATTGACTTTGGCACCTCACCAGGTAATGTCACACTATCTCTTTTGTCGTGAAATTTATCGAAGCGAAATGTCAACTTTGATACTTTTAAAACAATGTACATTATTAGGCAATAATTAGGTAACCCTTTTGATGCAGTATGCTAAATGACGCCGCCCCTCACCCCTTCCCTGTTCCCCACCACCACCGTACGCCTCACGAAGACATGCGTTCTTCACTTGTAACATATATTGACAGTCTACAAAATAATCCTATCACTAAAACAAGTACTACTGTTAAGTTCAATAACAAATGCTATCAAATCTTTAGTAAATAATGAAACAATTATAATTAAGAAAGCCGATAAAGGACGGACAGTTGTAATAATGGAAAGAGGGAAAAGAGGAACGAAGAATATAATGAAAAACTGAGGACTGATCCATATAAAACACGTATGAGTAGCCTCTTTCACATAGACAGTACTTTATTATTTTGCCTTTCTAGAGATTATGGTCAAGGGAAACCGTATGCAGCATGTCAATGAAAGTCGTACATTGTATGAGATTCTTTATACCATGAATATACTCGTATGTATTTACGTTTGACAGAAATTGACGTATAAGCTAAAACTGATGCAATTCTTGACGTAAAATGTCAGAGCCAACAGAGAATTATATAGGTCTAGTGCAAAAAGTAGAGCATCACTCCAGGGAACCAATTAAGTATAAACTTTCTGCAAGGTTTATTGAGTGTTGACAATACTGTCCCGCGACCAGTGGCGGCCATCTTTTTTTAATTTCATTTTTGTTGGGGCTGACGTAATTGTGGAAGGAAAGATTGAAAAAATGTTTAATGAGTACAATAGTACAAATGATATAATAATGATGCTTTTTTAAATCCCTTTTAAGTTTTACTGCAGTATCTTGAATGAGCTAAATCTTGAAAAAAATATAATCATTGGATTTTCGTTGTTATACACGGCAAGATTGCAAAGGTCTAACCAGAACCGGACTGTTCATTTTTTAAAGCGAACAAAAGACTGAAAAAGTGATACAAACCTCACATTCTTTGAGAGCCCAGTCTCCACCAATACTCTGTCGAACAGGAGGTCTGCTGTGTCTAGCTCTCGCTATCTGTACTTGAGGTCTCCCTTCACCCAGATCTGATTTGATTGTGCCCCCTGAATCACCTGCATTACCTTTCCCTGGTGATGCAGCCTGATCGCCTCCCGTAGCCCCATATTGATACATAAATGGTCCTCTTCTCTGATCCCCAAAATCTCCTGCTTCCCGCTCGGGATCCAAAATCCCATCGTTATTCACAACAGCATTATTAACATCAGGAAAAGTAAATTCCACCTTTTGACTCTCTGGATGATAACTAGGTCCATTTGATAGTGCAAGCTCACTGGGTCTCTGGACTGGCGTCCTGGTCCTACACGGGCTCTTTAAAATAGGCTTCGGTGCGGGCACGGGAGGCGGTTTCTTAGCTCTTCCTGCAATTATTTTTGACTGAACTGGCATAGGTGTCTCTAAGTATATAGCATCTGTAATTATGCTTCTTTTATTAATCCAACACTACACCCCTTTTTTCAACGAAAAAAATTCTTTTTGAATAAAGGTTTAATCCATTTATGACCTGAATAAATCCAACAGAATCAAGTTTACCTGTTTTCTGCACAATCCCCAACTGACATTACATATCTTAATATTCAGGTTATAGAAAAGTCACGTTAAATTTATGATCCAGCTCTAATTGACAATTTGCATTTTAAATACAGTTTTTCCATCACTGAGCACGAATACTGCATCATACTTGAGTCGTGTTGAGAGAAAATCTGTCTTTGGTAAACCGGTATCCAAAATGCGCATGCAAAGATCCGCCTGCACATTCGCGCAGTCGAACCAGAGCACAAGCACTATGCACATTAACTGGACCCTGTATACTTCTTATTTAAAAAGAGCTGCCGATTCCATATGCAGACCAATTGATTAGGAAATGCACTGTTTCACTGTGTCACGAGGCAGGTTTTATTACCAGTCATAATATCCATATCTCACCACAATGGAATACATGTACCTGGGTACATCTGTATTCAAAATTTGTCTGGAAGCTGCTTAATTCCTGGACCAATCGTCTTACGAAAGTCACATTCGAAAGATTAATACATCCCCGCTCTTTAACACAATCCGGTATCTTCAAATCACATTAACTTTGTTACGGATGAAAGTTACAAATAAGACTGTAAAATATTGAATATTACTATTTAGCCATCGGTTCTGTTACATTAACTGAAACTATTAAAATCAACGCTTGATTTAGCTATCATAAAATTACCAATTTCATATCGTTCGAAGCAAATAAAGTGCCCTTTTTATCATACAGGTTTAAGATTACTCTAATCTTCCGCTATGTCCATAAGTCTAACATTGTTTATACCCAATTTGACATCGTTCGATATTGTCCTCCCCACCTCTAGCTCATATTGTCCTCAGTCCCAATTATTGGGTCTAATTACAGGTGTTCAGGAGACTATCCAACACATTTTGTAGAAATATATTGATTCGAGCTTCAATTTAATTGAGAATCAGCTTTAATAATTGATTCTTTCTTCAAGTTTTCATCAATAAAATGTCCGTCTGTGATTACACTGCCAGAGCAACTACTTTGTTGATTCAGACACGCAAACAAATATTATTATTTAGAAATGTTAAAATAACCGTTAAGTTGTCGATAAAATATTATTAATTACTGATCCCGCCGCGCGAAAAGCCATAATAATTCAATAGATCCTTCGTATATCAAATTTCGGAAAGGACCACACAGCTTACCCATCCTCGCTGTCTGACACTAAAAGGC
Source organism: Ctena decussata (assembly GCA_963989385.1). Classification (NCBI taxonomy): domain Eukaryota; kingdom Metazoa; phylum Mollusca; class Bivalvia; order Lucinida; family Lucinidae; genus Ctena; species Ctena decussata. The sequence goes on from OZ022499.1 coordinate 97,722,117, forward strand.
AGATAAAAACAGAGTCACAGGCTAGAAGATGCTTAGAGTTTTCCGAGATCTATTTGGTCGTTTATGTCAGAGTGATGAGGCTCGTTCTTGTCGATTGACCTGGGTAGCTTCGCTGTTTGATCTGTAATACTTGTCCAAGTTTCATAAAACTGTTTTCTAAATACAAACAGTGTGGACCAGTCTGATTTCGATTTATCTACTAGTGCAGATAGTCTTTTGAGGGATATTCTTTATCAAGTTTAAATTGCTGGTAGACGGTAGACTGTCCGGAGAACTTTGCTGTTCTGAACAAGGTGTCAAATAAACATTCTTCTTGATATTTCACCTGAAATATAAACATTCATTCAACTAGTAATGGTATTTTTCTAAAATAGAAACTCGAAGAATGAAACAAATTATATTGACGGTTTGTACCAAAGGCATACTCTAAATAGAAAAGTTACATAAATGCAAACATATTCTTAACCTAAACAATGATAGAGCCACTCAATGGAGATTTATGAATAGAAACATAAACACAAAAAAAAATTGAAAAAAAGACAGTCATTTTGCAAAAAAAAAAGAAAAAGAAAACACAATGCTAGTAGATTAAGAAGACAAACGATCGGGAAGCGACACAGTCGGCCCTAAAGAAAAAAAAAAAAAAAAGACGGTACACAAACTGAAACAAGACAAGTGAAAAAAAACCCCAAAAAGTCAGCCTTTTCCCAGCAAATGCCACGAGGCTACTCTAAATAATGTACAAAAAGTCAAACCTAACAGAAAGCCGGCACACAATGAGATAATAATAAATCACCACAGAAGCCCCGCTTTGGAATGGTCAGTAAATGGTCAGTATTAAATGACTGGATGGTGGAGGCGGGGAGTGGGGTAGAGGGTCTTATATCGATTATACGTGCGCACAATCCTCGCCCTGGATTCTCTTATAGTTCATGAACATGAAAGTTGTTTGGTTTGCGTGAATGACTTCCAGGCCATCAATGGATAAAAAAAATCAGAAAAAAACACTAAGATGAAACAAGGTGAGCAGTTAATAGTGAGAACAACACTGGGAATTAAGTTTGACTATAAAACGACTGGCATAAAGTATAGCATTGTTGTTTTTACATTTATTATTATATTACATTTGTGAGTTATTCAACTGCGGTGCAAGTTTTAGCTATTCCGTCAATAAAATCCTTTCATATACTTGCCAGTCAAGTTTTACAAGCTTGAACTTAGAGTAATAAAATTTTAAAATGTTATGTACAAGTTTTAATTTAATGCTAGTTTAGCCCGTATCAGGCTAACAATCTTCTTATTTATTACTTGCCTGGTAAACGCGCAATTCGATTCCAAATTGGAAATTAAAAATTCTACCACCTCATAAGGTAGCCAAAACACAACAATGCTCTATTCTATTCTCCATTCTATGCCATAACTTTGCAAGGTCGTTGGGGTAGCACCGATGACTTTGCAACAACCCATATTCACCTGGTTCTGTTTTCAGTTACTCTAATCGCCCTGGCAAAGTTCATACCTGACCACTCTTTAATATTGTCTTCCTATAACTTCTTCTGTCTACCTCTTTTTCTTTTTCCTTTTCCTTTTAGTCGGTTGGGGCCGGAGCTTGTCTTGTCTGTTGCTTGGTTATTCAACTGGTGGTTTGGTTCTGATGTTTTCTGTCTGGGCGTGGTCTTGCCTTATGGACAATGCTGTTCGAACTAAATGAGAAGGAACTGATCAGAAACCGTTATAATCCAAATGTAAGGAGACAAATCCAAGAACCAATCCAAGACACCATGAGAGAAAGACACCACAAAATAAGTCACCACCAATGACAACACCAGCCGGCAGCCATGAGAACAGCCGTTTCCTATGTAGGTGGTCAACGGGCTAGCCTGAACATCCCAAACAACATATAAATAAAAGACATAGCATCTAACAACACAACAACCAAGAAGAACCAAAACAGAACTGTCGCCTTTGGGACGGCCAGTAATGAAATTACTCGGGGGCCTAACCGCTTAGTGGTCGACCAGCCCTCGCTTTTTTTTTTGCTTTGGTTCATCAGATGCTTAGTTGTTCAACCCAACAAAAACAACCACCGTCCACACAACAGTCTTACGAAAAACACCAATCCTGACAATAGAAACAACTTATACGTAAAACATTAAACATCTATTTTTACCTATTTTCAAATTTTTGATGTCAGGGCTAGCTTTAACATAACAAACCATTATATTCCTGCCTCAAACAACAAACAGGAATGGGAACCAATAAAAACAGCTCAAGAAGCAAAACAAGACAAACGAAAAGCCAAGAGGTACGATTTTTACCAGCAAATAGCCACGAGACTATCCTTCATAATGTACAAAAAGCCACAGACAAATAGAAATACGTTCTGAATAATATGATCCTTTGGAAGCAAGGAATACACCAAAGACATGAAAATCGCAGACTCGATTTAATTGGGTCTGTTCATGATCAGAAAGGAGATGTGCGACACAAACCACGCCTCCTGGCACCGGCTTCAATAGAACTCTATTTTCAAAATGGGTAAAAGAACACATAGATTCCAAAGGACCAGAAAATATAACCTGCACTTTAATGATTAACGGGGAGACACTATACGGCCGCCACGCCGCACAATACCAGCTGCAGTGAAGATAAATAAGTTCTGAAAAATAAGATTTTTTGGAAGCAAGGAATACACCAAAGACACGAAAATGGCATACATGTACTCGGTTTAACTTAGTCTGTTCATGGCCAGTAACGATATGTGTGACACTGACCCCGCTCCCTAGGACTGGCTTAAGTAGAACTGTATTTTCAAAATGGCTAATGAACACATTGATCCCAAAGGACCAGGAAATATAACCTGCACTATGATGATGCACGGGGAGACGCTTTACGGCCGCCACACGGCACAACAGATAAATAAGTACTAAATAATAAGATCCTTTTGAAGCAAGGAATACACCAAAAACACGAAAATGGCAGATGCGGTAATTGAGCCTATTCATGACCAGTAATGATATGTGCGACACTGGTCAGCTCCCCCCTACCCCCCCCCCCCCCCCCACACACACACACCTAGCACAAACTTAAGCAAAAATTTATATTTTCAAAATGGCTAAAAGAACACATAGTTCCAAAAGGATCAGAAAATATAACCTGCACTATCATGATATATGTGTAGACGTTTTGTAGCCGCCACACGGTACAACACCAGCTGCAGTGAAGATATATAAGTTCTGATTATTAAGATCTTTTGGAAGCAAGGAATACATCAAAGACACGAAAATAGCAGACTCGGTTTAATTGAGTCTGTTCATGACCAGTAATGATTGCGACACCGGCCACGCCCCTAGCAAAGGCTTAAGCAGAACTCTATTTTCCTGATAAGTAGCTTTAAAATACCGACCTATCGCATACGGGACTGCTGGGTAAGCCTATAATACACTGTTTATAATCACATCACCAGGTCACGTGTTTTGCTAGATTGGTCCATTCAAAGTTGTATTGGATCAACGTCATGGCCATTCTTCAATGGTTTGACGGCGTGGTTATGTTTTAAAAAGTGTTTTTTGTCATTGAAAACATTATAGTATCACATTGAATATTTATATAAGACCCAAATAATATTATACCTACAAAAACTTAATATCAGTTGGTTTGTTTTGCTTTCACTTATATGCCTTTTTCCCTTGCTATTTTCGCGAAGGAATATAGTATAAACGTATTCATACCTAATTTAATGCGACAGACGCGCGTTTCAGTATTTAACTTCTTCAGTGTCGCTAAACCCCCAAAGTTTGATAGAAAAGATATGATGGCAGGTCTCTGCAGGCAACGAGCATCCCTGTCCGAGCCACACTTTGCATTCCGCGGGACACATTAGCTGCAGACATCAGGTAAGAAACGCCTACGTATTAATCCGCGGGCGCAGGCGTACCTCACCGAGCCACCTCAACCCTTGCATCTCGAGAAAGGCGACAGACAAGGGCATCAGGAAAGAGATGTCCGATGCAGCAAGAGCCCGCAAAAAGCCAAACCAACCCAAAAGAATGGAAGCTAAACTCCGCCAAGATTCATGTCGCTATAACACGTCAGTCTTAGTTTTAGAATAATTTAGAAATTTTACCAGATATATATCAAAATAAATTAAGTATTTAAATCAGTTTTTAAGTAGTGACCCCAATGCCTGAGAACCAGAATCAATACTGAAACACTAACTGGGTTGATGATATCCTCGGGGACAAATTGTCCACCAGCAGTGATATCGGCCCAGTGGTTCTAATATAAACGTATTCATACCTAATTTAGTGCGACAGACGCGCGTTTCTGTATTTAACTTCTTCAGTGTCGCTAAACCCCCAAAGTTTGATAGAAAAGATATGATGGCAGGTCTCGGCAGGCAACGAGCATCCCTCACCGAGCCACACTTACCGTCGCATTCCGCGGGATGAGTAAACAAATAGGCGTACTAATTTTTATCCTATGGATGATAGTGTTATGAGTAGTATAAGGCAGTCAATCTTCAAAGAATATGACGTGCGCGAGGCAATGCTCTATTTTTAAAATGGCTAATTGAACACATTGATCCAAAAGGACCAGAAAAGCAGAAAAGCCGACAAATAATGACAATGATAGTAAACCACAACAGAAGCATCACTCTGGAACAGTAGGAGCGAATGGTGAGAAGACTTAAACAGTTTTTACGCACATGACCTGGCATTGGATGTGGTTCATACAAGTCTTCTTAACATGTATTTTACTTTTTTCCTCTTTTTATATTACAAAACAAAATAGAAAGCAATGTAGGCAGCTATACAGGTGACCACAATTCTAGAAGCATAAACTCGATTCAAATGTATTTAAAGCATATAAGTATAAATGAGCCACGATACGAGAAAACAAACAAAGTGGTATGTTCACCTAAGGAAGACTCAGCTCAGCCTGAGCAGCTGCCAAGTCTGATGAGAGTCTTAGCTGTAGGCATCGCGGTAGCTTAGACCCTTAGGTACACTTTCAAAGCACAGCAAAGACTCTGATCAGACTGAGCGGATACCCAGGCTGACCTGAGTCTTTGCTGGGCGCACATGCCTTATTTAGTTTTGTCGAGTCGCGGTCCAAATTTTTTACCGTTGTGAACGATGAATTGGTGGCGTTATTCACAGGTGGCCAAACCAAAATTACCACAAAATATAGTTTTGAAGTAATTCTCCGGCCCTTTTACTTCTAGCCAGCAATGTGGTAAATATGGTTTACATACATATGAGTCGAAAAGCAGTGTTTTAATTTTGCCATGCATTTGCAGAAACTAGAATTTTCAGTTTTCATGTGGGAATGGGACTGCGCGTTTACCAGATGCGCGTTTACCAGATAAGTACGAGTTAGAGGGTTATCATGCGAACCGAACAACCAACTAAATGTTTTGTACCACTTCAGAAACTGAGGGTGAGGTTGGGCCTGTAAAATCGATTTAAGCCCCCCAGTAATTCATTACTGACCGTTCCAAGGCGGTAGTTCTGTTGTGGTTCTCTGTTGCCTGTTTTTGATGTCAGAGTTTCTGTGATGTTTTACCTTATGTATGTTCTTATTATTTTTGGTTCGGTTGGGTTGCTGAGTGGCCACCTTTCGGGAACAAGCTGTTCACTCGGTTGGCCATATGTTCTCTGTATCTTGATTATTTGTAATCTTAGTTGTTTCCAACTATGGTTTGAGGGCTGGATTTGGATTTTGATTGTTTCAGTTCCTGGTCTTTGCATACTTTTTACTTTTTAGCACGTGAAGAAAATGTTAATTGAGCATGCACAAACAGCAACGATCATTCTTTGCATCTCAGCAATCTGATCAGCGTCAACAATTGTTTTGAACTATAAGTTCTCCTGAGTTCAACGTATACTGGTGGGGAAAATCATTTGATCAGATTCCGCAAATGCCCAGGGTAATGTCAGTCTCAGCTATTAGCATATGCTACATACCATTTCTCAGATTACATTATCATGTGGCACTCTGTGTTTGAAACAAGCTGTGGTAGATATGATGAGTTCATTTTATCACGCACTGATGTATAGTTAACGTTAGAGCGCTCAATGACGGATTCATAGCATTTTAAAGGTGGTGGGGAACCGTTGAAAAAGAGTTGGAGTATGACGATCAAAAATAAAAAGTAACGAAAATACTTCAGAGACACCAAGACGGATTGGAGTAGAGAATTGGGATAAGTGGTAAAGAGGTTTCAATAGCAATCGGGCAGTAGAAAATAATAGTGGGAGGGGTCAGAAGAAATTGTCTGCAGCTAGTGATACATCTCAACTTTCTCGGGTTGTAGAACAATTAGAAAAAAGATCGTTCCGGGGACTGCAATTATGAATGAAAACAAAACCCAGGACCATAGTTTCCATACAGACATTGTTTAATTATCAGGTTTAAATTCCAAGTTTGTAAGTTTTTTAAGTTTGTATATCTGGTTAAATTTCTAAATCATTCTAAAACTAAGACTGACTTGTCATAGCGACATGAATCTTAGCGGAGTCTGGTTTCCATTCTTTTGAGTTGTTTTGGCTTTTTGCGGGTTCTTGCTACATTGGACATCTGATGCCCTTATCTGTCGCCTTTCTCGAGACGCAAGGGTTGAGGTGGCTTGATGGGGGACGCATGCACTCTTGGGTTAATACGTAGGCGTCTCTTACCTGATGTCTTAAGCTAATGTGTCCCACGGAATGTGACAGTAAGTGTGGCTCGGAGAGGAATGTTTGTTGCCTGCCGAGGATGCCCATCATCTCTTTTTTCAAAATTTTGGAGTTTAGCGACACTGAAGAAGTTAAATACAGAAACGCGAGTCTGTCACACTAAATTTGGTATGAGTACGTTTATAATAGAACCACTGGGCCGATATCACTGCTTGTGGACAATTTGTCCCCGAGGATATCATCAACCCAGCTATTCAGTGTTTCAGTGTTGATACTGGTTCTTTGGCAATGGGGTCACTACTTAAATACTGATTTAAAGTATTTCTTATTGAATTTGATGTATATCTGGTTAAATTTCTAATTTTTTCTAAAACTAAGACTGACTTGTCATAGCGACAAAAGTCTTAGCGGAGTTTGGCTTCCATTCTTTTGAGTTCTTTTGGCTTTTTGCGGTTTTTTGCTGCATCGAACATCGCCTTCCTGCTGCCCTTATCTGTCGCCTTTCTTGAGACGCAAGGGTTGAGGTGGCTCGAAGGGGGACACCTGCGCTCGTGGCTTAATACGTAGGCGTCTCTTCCCTGATGTCTGCAGCCAATGTGTCCCGCGGAATGTAACAGTAAGTGTGGTTCGGAGAGGGATGCTCGTTGCCTGTCGACAGCTGCCAATCATCTCTTTTCTTTCAAACTTTTGGGGTTTTACGACACTGAAGAAGTAAAATACAGAAACGCGAGGCTGTTGCACTAAATTTGGTATGAATACGTTTATATTCCAAACGACGTGAAGCTAAAGAGGATGTGGTGTTGAAGGAGTGTTACGAAATGGATCGGATCGCGGGCGTTGTCAAGTCCAAATTCTTTTTAATTCTTTTTCAGTCAGTAGTACTACAGTATTTAGGATAACTGTGGTTATAAAACACTTACGGAAAATGTGGCTTATTAGTAACGCTCGGATAACTCATGAGATGGAAGTATTATTCTTTTGATACAGTATGTGCACAGTGTTTCTGGCTTTTGATGCTTGTTGGCGAAACATTTTGTTTTAGGAATGTCTTTTTTACGCATTTTAACAGTCATTTAGAACCAGGTTTGGTTCCTAAATTGTTCGATATAGTTTTTGTGGGTGTTGGACATTATTTGACAAAGTTCTCACTTTTTACCCGTTTCAAGAATTGTGAATTTACCAGTATTCGGTATATTTATTTTAGGCAGTTACTATACTTGAGCTCGTTCTCATCGCAATAATGTTTTTCTTGCATTGGACGGGAGATATCTAAGCCAATGTTTGGTATATATATATACGTTCGGTTCCGATCTTCTTTAGGAGTGGTTTCAAATTTAATAACGACGGAATATCATAGTGCCTAGTTTCAGAACATCAACCCTGAAAGGTAATTTTATTATGTATTTATTTAAAATATGTTTGGCTAAATATTTCAGAATGAAAAATTGTGACTTCTGGCTTGTAAAAAAACATATTCATTTTAAGGTGTATTGATACAGTATGATTAAGGTGAATCGATACGATTAATGATCATGCTGCACATTGTATTTGTACATTATAATGTTTTGTAGGGAAATAGTTTGTAATACTGATGGGTTTTGCACTAGTGTACGTCTATTTGACGTCGAGTGACGTCAGTTGCATTCATGCTATTGCAGCGTCAGTACATTTCACATTAGTTTCTTGTATACGTGGCCTATAGAAATGGATTGATTTGTAATGAAACAATTTATAATTCACGTCATACAAATGCACCGCATTAGGGGTTTCTGTAATTAACGGTAACATTTGGTCGTCATGCGTTTGATTTGCCTTCACTAGACGACGTCATATGGAATGACATCAGTGGCGTTGTGATGTCAGATCAAACGAAATGACCACCAAATGTATTAGAAATATCTGTTAAGCTATTTAAAGGATCTATTGTATGACAGGCGATCATACGCTTAGTTTAAAGAAGTTGAATAGATAGGCGTGCAAGTTAGATTTTTGGTAATTGGATTTAATGTAAAAAGTGATTGTTTGGATCATTCATGCTCTACACCCGAGTGTAAAGTTTTCTGCGTAACAGGAAGGTGGACAAGAAAAAGAGGGTTGCATGGAAACGGGATTCAAAAAACTTAATTGTAAATGAAGACTGATGTAAATGGATATTTACAGACGTAAGCCACACTTTTAAATTGTGTAACTTGCAAATAATTGTTTGCCCACCTGCAGACCTGGGAAGCGTTTATCTTGTTTGCGTCTTTTTGGAGGGGGGTGTCAACAATCTGGTGAGGAGATGTGAAGGAATGGAAACTCTTAAACTTGTTAGAGGTAGTTTAGATGCTCTCAAATACATATACACTATTAATAACAGTGTATGCCCTGTTATTACACTTTATTTTTCATGTGATAATTACACCTTCATGGGTGAAAATGTCTATGTCTATAGAGCAAATAAAGCTCACGACAGAATGTATAACAATATCAAATAGAACTGTCAGAGAATTTGATTATAGCCCAGCTGCTCCCTTATAGTAATGCGCTGCCATGTAAAAAGAGCAATAAATAAGTTGCAAAGAAAACTGTAACACAAATTTTCAATAGTCTAGATATCAAAAGAAAGAAAACTGGATGAATAAAGAATGAATACAAGTAGTTATTGGTCTGCCGATCCCACAATACACCCACTCATTGTTTATTCGTATTCCATATATGAAGTGTCTAGCTTAAATTGTCCTGAGAAAACTGCGACAAATTTATTCTTAAGGAAATGAATAAAGAAGACAAGAACAATAGAAGCACTGAACCCGATTCTAAATACCAGGATACAGCATCTCATCATCAATATGCATACCAAGTTACAAGATTCTAGCTTCAATACTTCCTGAGAATACTGTGTACACAAATTTTCAATGTTAAAATGTAAATTAGAGAAATAAAGAAAATTGGATAAGAATGGAAGAATAAGAGCAGAGCCTAAGTCTCAATCCCACGATACAATCACTCATTCTCGATATGCATACCATGTTGGTACAAATTTCCTTTGGAAAGACAAAAAAAGTGAAATAAAGGGAAAAAATAGAAGTAATCAGCAAGATTCGAAATCCCACAATACAACAACTCACTGGCCATATTCATAACAAGTTTCAAGGTTCTAACTTAAAAAAATCTAAGAAAACTCTGACACAACTATTCAATGTTAAATTACCAAACCAGGAAAGGAAGAAAAAAGATAAACAATGGAAACATAAAAGCAATGAGCTGAGTCTCAATCCTACGATAGAATTACTCAGTCTCCGTATGTATGCCATGTTTGAAGATTGCAGCTAGCACAGCTCCTGAGAAAACTGCGACACAAATTTACATTGAAAAGAGAAAATTGGATAAATAAAGAGAAGAATAAAAGCTATGAGCCAATACATAATATCTCACTTTACAACAACTCACTGTCTATATGTATACCAAGTTTCAAGGTTCTAGCTTCAACAGTTTCTGAGAAAATCCTGAGACAAATTTTCAATGACAACATGCAAAGCAGGTAAATAAAGAAAAATGGATAAAAGACAGAAGAATAAGAGCCCTAGTCGCTATCCCACGATCTGTTACTCAGTCTCAATAAGTATGTATGCCATTTTTGAAGATTGTAGCTTTCACAGTTCCTGAGAAAACTGTGAAAATTTGGACCCTGAAAAGAAATAAAGAGAAGGATAAAAGCAATGGGCCTGATTTTTTATCTCACGACATAAGAACAATTTGTCCACATGTAAAGCAAGTTTCAAGATTCTAGCTTGCAGAGTTCCTGAGAAAACTGTGACACAGTTTTCAATAATAACATGCAAAATAGGAAAAGGCAGAAAAATGCCTGAAATAATGGAGAATTTAAAGATAAGCCTGAGTCTCGATCACTCGATACAATCTTTCATTCTCAATATGTGTACCATGTTTGAAAGGTGTAGCTTGCACAGTTCCTGAGAAAACTGTGACACAATTTACCCTGAAAAGACAATGGACAAATAAAGGGAATAATATGCGCAATATGAGCCTGATTATCCAACCCACGATACAACAACTCGTTGTCCATATGTATACCAAGTTTCAAGAGTCTGGTTTTGACAGTTCCTGAGAAAACTACATGTATGACAAAAACAATCTTACGAAATTACGGCTTTACAGAATTACGTCCATACCAAATCCAGTATAGCCCCAATTTTTCAAAGCGGGGCTATAATCACACCGTATGGCTAGTGCAACTTGCTGGAACTAAAACGGACACTGAATCAGTAGCTGCAGATATGCTAAAAAGACCTGGGGTTGATTAAAGCCCCTCCGAAGGCATCCAAGAAGTATCTATACACAATTCAAAACAGAATTTAACCTCCAGTAGTTATTACTGACCGTCCCAAGGCGGTACTTTCGTTGCGGTTGCATTTGTTTTATGTTCGGTGCTGTTTAGTTTATTGTGTTTTCATTTTAACCCTTCTATTATAAAAATAGAAAATAGGTAAAAATAGTTGTCAAATGTTTTTCGTATAATTTGCTTAGTCTGTTGTAACCCTTCTGTTGGTCTAAAGTATTTAGTTCAGTAAAGATAGATGAGTTGCCACCTATCTGGGAAAGAGCTGCTGACTCGGCTTATCACTTGTAATTTATTGTTTGTTGGGATATCTTTGTCAATCTTTCCCTTTGATGTTGGGGATAGGGTTTTGGATCTGATTCAGTAAGTTCCTGAAGTGTAGTTACTCTTCAAATTAAAAAGGAGCCGTAAAAATGAATGGCAAACTGATCAAATATCTAAGGTAAGATATTCAGTTCTTACTGCTTGTTCGAAATTCCCCTCATTTAACTTTTGCTGCCGTAAGCTAAGTGATGAATAATTATTTCCTTTGACTGTACCTTTCATAGACATGACTGGCTGGCAGACCATCCAAAATAAAAAGAAATCCCACTCAATAGGGCAAGGTATTTGAAGAGGCCGTCTAACTACAAGCGAATTCAGGTCAAACTATGCACACTGCTGAATCTATATTAAAGTGTATGCCTTGACCAGAAATGATAGGTGCAAATGTTGGTAATGACATAGACAATTACAATTGTTCGAAACCGTTTCGTATAGTTAAACAAAAATAAAAAGATAGTGAAAGAAATCTTACGTTTACATACGTAAATCAAGTCACATAGGCTCAAAACACGGAAACAACGTTGAAACAACGTTGTCGATGTAGGTACGACTTAAGATTTAAAACATTGTTTGTCCGCTAGAAACATATGTATATTCCAGTTTATCATGCATTTCTTACAGATTCAAACGACTTATCCCTCTGCAAATATTTTTACATGAAGCCAATATGTTAACTGACGTGCTAATCCATTTGTCAACAGTGACCATAGTAGTACCTGCTGATTAACAAACAGCTGTTTGACCGCATTAAATTATACCAATAAACATGTTGATACTTCAAACAATGTTAACTTACTTCTCCATTCTTCAGTTATTGTTTTATTATCTCTCAATAAAGTTAGTCATATATTTGAGGCCATCTAGAACTTTACTCTTCCGTTATAAAATCTTTATCATTTTTTAAAACTATATTTTCAAAATGTTATACAAAACATATACAGTATTTGGCACTGTTTCGAGTGGGTAGTCACACCGTAATTAGACACCTTGTATTTAAACTACAGAACAAAACTGATTGTTAAGTTAAATAGCATATCTCGAAATTGTGAATAGACTTTCACTTATCATTGATACTTATCTGACCTGTTAACTAGTGTTTTGTTCCCCTGACATTGTCATATGCAAGTTTAAAGATCTAATAGAAAATCTTAAAATGTTACGGTAAAAATGCTAAACATTCGGTCAGATGGTCTGAGCAAACAATGCAGGCCTAGATTAGACTGCTCCTACAAGGAGCAGTCTAATCAGAGTCTGCAATGTTTGTCATTCCATCAGCATCTTTTGGATGCATTAATGCATTGAAAAACCAAACTGTTCAAATTTAGGACAACTTCAGTTTTTTTTTATTTTAGGTGCCTAAATGATCAGAAATTTTATGGTATAATGAATAGAAAAGCTGTACTTTGAAGTAGGCAAAGTTAGTGTCTCATAATTGCGATTAATTGTACTGCGAAGAGCGACACCTCCATCTTTCTGATCATTTAGGATGATAAATGACAAAAGATAGGCAATAATCGCGACCAATACAATCAGATCCAGACCCCGCCCTCAAAACCAAAAGGGAGAGAAGCATATACATTAACTGACAGAAGTTTACGAAAGACACGCACGGTAAACCGAATCAACAGCTCATTCCTAAACAGATGGTCATTCAACTACCCCTAATGAAAACGGCGATAACATCTATTTTCTATAATTTAAGTGATAAAAAAACGAAAGCAAAGTGGGCAGCTGCACAGTGACCATATTCTAGAAGACCACAGACGAGCGGACAAAAGAACATGAAATAATGATGAACCACAACAAAAGTGCCGCCTTGGAACGGTGAGTAAAAGATTACGAGGAGGGATGGTTGGGGCTTGAACTAGTTTTACTATATTACAGTTCTCGCCTGTAGCTTCTGCAGTGATTCGATCTAAGAACAAAACCGCAACTCACATAGGAGAAGAACGAACACATCTATACGTACAACAAGAACAATTTATACGAAAAACATGAAACATCTACATGTATTTTTAACTATCTATGTTTTGAAAAGATACAAAACAAAACAGAAAGCAAAGTAGGCAGCTATACAGGTGGCCACACTGCTGGCACGAAATTTGATTTTAATTTGTCATGTGGTATTGTAGTATAAAGCGAAGAGAAATCGAAGCTTTTGATGTTGTCTACTTTAAAAAGTGCTTGAGCTTTTAGACTTTCCAAACGAGTTCTTTAGCAACGTTTCAGGAGCCAAAAATGATTTCCACCGCATCTGGCATGTGATAAATCACAATCTTTCTGAAGCCAAGCCTTAACTGAAGCATGAATTCTTGTAAGGATCGGAGCCTGAGAGAGACTTGGTGGTGCACTAAGCCTAACCAGCGATGTATCGTTGCTTATATGGATCATTATGTAACAATGGGATCCAATACAGTTTTTGGAAGTCCCTGTTGGAAGGTCTTTCTATAGCCTCTAACAAGACATACATATATACATACATTAGGGACGAGTCATTTATTGCCAGGTGGGGGGCCGGGCACATTTAGGGGGGGGTCGGATTTTTTTTGGTGATGTACTGGGGGGGGGTCGGAAATAAAAAAGCCATGGAGCAGGGGGGGTCATATATTTTATTCAGCATATTAAGTGGGGGGGGTCAGATTTCTTTCATCAGTCTTCTTTTTTTAAAAAATCTCTCAGCTTCTGGGGGACAAAGCCCGTCAGACCCCCATTACTTATATTCTTGTAAACTTAAACTCAAGCTTAGAGACATTTATAGAAATGACACACAGAACTTTGGCACTTCATATCCGAAAAAGATATTTTTCATAAATTTGCTAGTACGACAGTATGCAAATGTCTATAAAATCATGTTGAGCAGATGATTTTGTTCTGGATTAAATTTAATGCATGCATTTGTCATATCAGCTCTCCAGTTGCCTTGTCATGAGCAAAGCTATTGTGGCTTCTGGGGGCGCAGCCCCCAGACCCCCCTCCATAACTATTATTAACAGTTTTATTGAACATTCAACAACAGATCTCTGGATGGTCATATGCAGGAAGAAAAGTGCGAAATATGCTGGCAAAATTTAAAGACTATTAACCTGCATGATTTAGCAACCTGTCAAAGTAAGAAATGTTATTTGTGTTTCATACACATTGGATTAAGGTCAGTCTGACTTAAAAAGGTAATACAATATGTGGGCGAAGGGTAGCTGGTGTGTTTGGATGGTGTGTGTGTGTGTGTGGGGGGGGGGTCATAAACTTTTTTGTCACCTATCTGGGGGGGGGGGGGGTTCGGAAAAAATTCTGGTGAGACTGGGGGGGGGGGGGGGCGGAAAAATTTTGGGGACTCGAATGAAAATGTACCGGACCCCCCCCCTGCCCCACCCACCCACCCACCTGATAATAAATGACTCGCACCTTATTTAAACGCATAAACACATTTTTATTCTTTTTTTCTTTTTTCTCTCTGTTTTACATTGAAGGAATTCTATTCTCTGCCAATGCCTGTGTACTTATTGTATACAATTTTGTACTGTCCCCGAGGATAGTGCAAACGTTCATAACTGTCCTTTCGTCCGATCTCTGCTTTCACCTACCTACCCTTAATTTAGCTTTATTACATTTTATAGAAGATATAGTTCGGCGTACCTGGTTCCTCACATCGTCGTTCCGTCGTTCAAGATCCTTTGGTGCATCTCACTCCAAAGGCATCGATAATACCGTCTCACCCTAGCAAATCCCTTTCTTGAGATGTCTGAGATTATTTTTATCTTGGCCTCCTGTTTCAAAGAAAAAAATCAATGATCAGGCATAGGAACTGATAAAGTCAGATCCTATATCCTGCTCTCAGAACCAAAAGGGATATTGACAGTAAGTAGTTCGCGAAAGGCACTCACGGTTAACCGAACAAAGAGTTCGTTCCAAGATAGGTCTGGGAACTGCTACAATCATATCCAATAGCCTGCCATCAACACACCAAAATGGAAGGAAGTTACGCACGACAAACCGATGGAACAGCTCTTCCCCAGACATGGCGTCATTCACTTACCTTTGTAGCTAAAGAGATATAGAAAAATGCAGGAAAAATATCTGAAATGTTTAAAGCAGCAAGGTTCAAAGTACCATATAATAAGTCAGGACTCATAAATCAGGACTCATAAACTGTAGAAACATTCACAATCCGAACTATTTAGACATACAGACGTTGAACTTAAAAGGAAAAGTGATCAGGCGGTCGTGAGTACATGTAGTTAGCATCACCTTCCTATTATAATACACCCGCCATGTCTATGTCTCAAATAGGCAAGTCATTAAATTACAAGTCCAGTAGCTAATAACCATACTATGTTTCGGCCGTGACTATCAAGCCGAAAATATGTTTAATAACAACCATATTGTAGGGATCAACGAGGTCATGGTATCTACCATAGAATTTTTTAGAGTTAACATAATTTTTGCTCTGGTATAACCCTGTAAAAACAGTTTACAAGTGAGATCATAACAAAATCTGACATTTGAAACAAACTCTAGCATGACCGACTAGCTGAGGAGACATACACTCCGTATGTAGGTGCCGACTCGTGATTTGAAAGTTGAAAAAAATGTCAGTCTGGGACAGGGCGCCAAAGTGGAAACATGAATGCGATTTAGAGAATGATATGGGGTTTTCAGCACATAGCACAAAGGGCGGTTTCGTCCCAAAACCGCCAAAATGAATGGATGGTAATAAAATCTAGAAATCAGGTATATGGTATAACATTTCGATCGATCGACGACAATCCTAAGACCAGAATGAAACATAAGAGGAAACTGGAACTGATTCTACATTACAAAATAAATAAATAAATAAATAAACAAATACCACAGGCGAAAGAAAGTATTACCGCAATTGTAACTGGGGCGAATTTTGTGTGTTTTACGATTTTAATATTGTCAGCATAGTGCTGATACTGTATGACTTTTGTATGTGTATCTTTGAAACTTTTTGAATCATTTTTGCATAATTATCTGTGGTGGCTCTAATCCAAGCCAAGTGGTCCATTCCATCTTTTACAATATACCCTATAGTTAAGGAGGTCAAATTGCTTTCTTCTGGTGTACATGTTTTACAGTTATTACTCACTCACCTGTTGTAGGCTGTGAGATTACTTTGGCCAGTTTAGATAGTCAGTTCACAGTTGGAAGCCATTGTGTTAGCATCTGTCTTCTGAAGCTTTGAAACTTTATATTTTAGTTTGAAAATCCAAGTTACCAAAGGTATGTTACAGTAGCATTTAGAAGAACTAGTGAAATAAACAGTTTTTGATCTTTTTTTGTATTTTTGTACTTTAGAAAATAGAGACAATTTAGCTAAATTTCAGAAACTGCAATTTTCCCTTTTCACTACATTAATTACTAAATTCACATTGCACTTAACATGTCAATTGCATTTCAGCATGAAGAAAACATAGAGCTACATGACTGAATGGTGAGCACCTTTGTGTGAAAGGTTCGGGCCCATAGTCTGGTAAGCATAATATTCAAGTTTTTATCAATAACAGGCTATATTTTAGATAAGGGTTTCAGAAGACAGCAGTGGATCACAGGTTAAATTCAGGTGCTTTAAATTTGCATTTGATTAAACAGTATTTCTTTATTAAGGGGATTGACTGTATTCAAAGTACAGTTTAAATGCTGATAAGCCTCATTTGATATTCACTTTTGTTGTTCAAAATAGCTCGATTCATTTCATGGTTTTCCTGTGGCAATCATGGAAAGCTATATCATGGCGAGTTTGCTATTTTGGTAGAATTAGCAGAGTGACCGTGGGATGAGGTTTTGTCGGTGTAATTTTTGTGTTCTTAACACTATTTAGTTGGAATGAAGAAAAAAGCATTGTTTTCTTCGATTTACATGTATGGAGAATTGTCGTTTATAATTTGTGATATACTAATGTGATGATATACTAATGTGATAGCATTACTAAGGATCAAGTTTTATTCGTTTGACATTTTGTTTATATGTTATTGACGCAAATATATGCGTATTTGCAACAAATCAGGGCGTACAATAAACGCATTATGAAGTTATAAGTTTAGTTATGACAAATTTGCGTGGAAAGTGCAAATTAGACTTGTGTAGTTAAGCTTGATAATTAGTAATGCGCACATGTACATGTGAAATGTAAATAAATCTTAAGTCGTCATTACCTAATGCATTTAATTATTTCATCTCTATTTCACAAACGTGTCATGTTGAAATTATATGAAAGTTCTGCAGTTTTGCGATTCAGCAGTTGTCGCTGTATAATTGCTGCTAATGTTAAATAGCGACAATGTTGAATTTCGCATGCCAGTAAATTTGCAGATATTGGCGGAAGTTGAACTCTCGCAGATATTTGATGAATTCAATTATTAACATGATTGATAAGTTATTTATAATTGCAGGACTTATCCTCCACAATCTTCATAGGATTTATCTTCCAGAATCGTCACATGTTTCCATGATGTTTTGATCGTCCATTATTGGGACATTTCCACAATGATGAATAAACATGTGACTTGCCTCAAGAATCTTGGGTCTCTTTCAAATGAGTTAGTCGTGGCCAGCTGAGAGGCGAGTTACAATGGCTTCCAACTGTGAACGGACTATTTAAACTGGCCAAAGTAATCTCAGCCTACAACAGGTGAGTGAGTAATAACTGTAAAACATGTACACCAGAAGAAAGCAATTTGACCTCCTTAACTATAGGGTATATTGTAAAAGATGGAATGGACCACTTGGCTTGGATTAGAGCCACCACAGATAATTATGCAAAAATGATTTAAAAAGTTTCAAAGATACACATACAAAAGTCATACAGTATCAGCACTATGCTGACAATATTAAAATCGTAAAACACACAAAATTCACTCCAGTTACACAATTACAAAATGTTTTCAAGATAATCAACTCAGTACAGGGAGTTCAGTTTGAAGTTTCAAAGAAAAGGGATTTTGTTTAAGTAAGAAGACGAAATGAGTAGCAAGATATAGGAAGTGAGAATTGCAGAAGAGGTCTTAAAAAGTAGAAGTAGCCATTTTGTAAAGCTATACGTGAATCTTTTTTCAGAAATAGAACCCTCATCAAGGAGCAGTAATACTTTTGCAGGCTCGAAACTAGTGATAGAAATTTAATTACATTTCAAGTGTTCCAGTAAGACTATATTGTCACCCCAAACACTAGAAATTCACTCCAAAGGCCAGGCCAGAAAAGTATTGGTTTTCCCAGGCGCGAAAGCTTCCAGCAAGAAATTAATTAATCTACAAATTTGAAAATTGCTAAGTGGAGAAAGAATTGCTTCTCGGGACCTTCGGACTGAAGAAATCTTTCAACGATCTAATGTTCAAAATCCAAAATGAATTAATAGGAATATAAAGGAACAAAACGACAAAAGGAACAAACAGTACCCGAATCAGATGCCAAAGGTCTCGAAAAGAAAGAAACGAAAAGTCAGTTTTTGCATAGGTAGGGCAAACTAAAAGCCATATAAATATTGTAGACGTCCCCCAAACAAATATTTTAAACGGAGGTGAAAAGAAAAAGATTAAAACTTGAACAGAAGGGAAATAGCATAAAAGCTCTAATCGGTATATGGTCCACGATAAGCTCTACCAGTGAGAATGATTTCGACAAGATGACAACAACACTTATGGCCCAGTCACTTGACGAAATCGAGCTGAAGATCAAATGTGCTGATGGCACTTGTTCCCTTATACAGACAGCATTGACGTATCTGTGAAACTAATAGATGGAGCTCTCTAAATGTACACTTATTGACCGTTCCCACTACGAACTAAAACAATGTAGTACCTAATGTCGGTACCAATACAACTAGACTGGTTCTCTCTCCATATAGCTACCGCATATAGGGATCGGTAAAGACTAATCCAAACGGGCAGAATTCTGTCTGTGAGACTTGAGTGAGAATTAACGAGATCAGGGGAAATGACTCCAAGAAAACTATAAAGAAAATGGCGCGGGATGTTGTTTATGATGTCGTGGTTTCGATTTTCAGTGTTTCTTCAGCTTAGTTCATAAACATATGTGTACAATTATTATAAATAAGAGTAATTCGTTTCCTAATAGAGCTTATTTTCATTAAAATTAGTTTGGTTTGAACGACGAAATTCAAATCGCAGTGAGATTCCGCCATCTTGGAACCATCGCCGAATTTCATTTGTTATGGACTAGTTGATTGGCTGATGCATTATCCAATGAAAGCCGTCGTAACAGTAGTCTTTACCAGATGTCACACACTGTGGTGGACAACAGCGGAACCAGTTTACAATACAACAAGACAGTTTAAACAAAATGCCATAATACCATAGAAAATAAAAATGTCCCATATAATAGCAATCGGCCTTCAGTTCCATAATATATATGAGGCTTAATCCTCCCTTCCCATCTCAAGTCACTGTTACCGACCGTGTTAGGGCGGTACGTGCTTTTGTTATTGTTTACTATTATTGTCATTGTTTGTAGGTGTTTCACTAGTCGCTGATTTTGTACATCATTTTGAATAGCCTGGCGTCCATCTGATGGGATAGAAATCAACTTCTTGTTCTGTCTTGTTTTCCGTCTTTATCATTATTATCATTTTTTTCACTTCCCAACTAGTGTTTAAGGTATAATGTGGTAAAAGAATAATTGAGCCGCGACACGAGAAATCCAAGAAAGTGGCTGTGCGCCCGGCGCAGACTCAGATCTGCCTGGGCATCCGCCCAGTCTGATCAGAGATTTCGCTGTCCGCATGGAGGTAGCTTAAATCCGTGGCAACCCTTTAAGCGCTTAGCAAAGAGTCTGATCAGACTGGCAGATGCTGAGGCTGATCTAAGTCTGCGCTGGGCGCACAACCACTTTGTTGGTGTTCTCGTGTCGCGGCTCGGATTATGTCGATTCCTGATCATTACCTTCTCATCTACTTTGAAAAGGTTAAAACAACCATGAAAATTACGCTTCAACTGTTTTAACCATTGGGAGCAAAAATGTAAATGGCTTTGTTAAGAAATGTGCTGACAAAGGATCAGCCATTAAATAAGCTCGCGGCCTGCCATAGAGTCATAAAAAACAACAACGTGGGAAGACGTCTGGGGTACCTTTGAAAATATTTCACCTGCCTGCCAACACGTATCCATACCGTCTAGGTCAAATATTTGTTAGCTTCAGGAGATGAAGTTGCTGAGTTCACCGTCAGTGGTACATAAGGGTACAGTCCACTAAATACTCATGAGGACTTGCCCCGCCTATTTCGGGGAGAGCATTAGGTTTACATTGTACGAGAGATGACGTCATCTGTCAATCATGCATGTTAGATTTCTTGCAGTATAAAAAAAGACCAACACATGATAGTTACAAAAAGGCATATTTAATTGAGAAATCTTTTACCAGAAGGAGATGGGGTTGATTTTGGTAACTGATCCCCTAGGAAAAAAAGTATGCTCTTTTTTTTGGTACGAATCGGTGGTTGCCATACTCAGCCTAGCTTAGCGGCTCACTGAGATGGGAAGGCAGTGGATGTTTTCATCTCAAATTGATAGGCTAGGATGACACTTTAAAGCAAGACAGGTTTGGAAAACTTTGTATGTACAGTTTTGTAATAAAATGACAAGATGTTAACATTGTCGTCTATGGAAAATTAATGGTGGAATGCAACCATAAGCAGATTCCACGTCAGAAATAACACCCGTGAGTCTGTAAGCAGCTGCTTCTGAAAAGAAAACGCCAATCTAGATGAAGCTAAATTAACAGCAGTCTGGTAGAAACAAATCCTTAAAAGGGGGTATCAATAAGGTGGGTTTTCTGCATCCTACCAAAGTTTTCTTTTTTTTTAACTGATGTATACTCCAATGTGTCTAGTTTATTGAACCATATGTGACTTTGGTCGGAAAGCCCTACTTACTGAGCTATGGGTCCACAGAAGTGGGTGGGGTTTTCCAACATGGTATGAGCCTGTCTTGTAAAAACATTCTCATTTGGTAGAAGAGTACAACAGACAGACAAGATTTGATTAAATGATTAACAGAACATCTAAAATATATTTCCATATCATTTTATTTGGTTTAATTTGAACATATGTTGTCAAAAAGACTTCCTTTGACTTTCAGCACCTTTTTGATATTTTTGTCCTCAATTTTCAATATTTCTTAGCATTATTGTTAAATAAACAGACCAGTAATCATCAAACTCATGTCAAGGAAGCACCGTGACCAGGACATTCGGATGATGTGACCAGAATTTCACAATGACCTAGTTTTCATGGTTGACTGAACACATAAACTTGCTTGGAAGATGGTTTTTCATTCAATTTTGACCTAGAATTACGAAACTTCGGTCAAATTACTATTTAACTGCTATATTATGCCCTATACCTCCGCCACTAAAGGTGAGAGGATACATATTGGCTTCTGTGCAAATCTCCTTGGCGTCTGCATCTGTGTCTAGGTCACATATTAAGTCTTTCTGTGACATTGGAAACAAGGTCAAGGTCAGATTTTGATGACCTTGACCTTGTTTCCAAGGTCACAGAAGGACTTAATATGTGACACAGATGCAGATGCCAACGAGTTCCACACTGAAGCCAATATGTATTCCCTCACCTTTAGTGGCGGGGGCGTGGGGCATAAAATAGCAGTTAAAATAGCCATTTGACCAAAGTTTCGTAATTCTAAATCAAAATTGAATGAAAACCATCTTCCAAGCAAGTTTATGTGTTCAGTCGACCATGAAAAGTAAGTCATTGTGAAATTCTGGTCACATCATCCGAATGTCCTGGTCAAGGTGCTTCCTCGACATGAGTTTGATGATAACTGGTCTGTTTATTTAACAATAATGCCAAGAAATATTGAAAATTGAGAACAAAAATATAAAAAAATGCCGAATGTCAAAGGAAGTCTTTTTCGACAACATATGTTCAATTAAATCAAATAAAAAGATATGGAACTATATTTTAGATGTTCTGTTAATCATTTGATCAAATCATGTCTGTCTGTTGTACTCTTCTACCAAATGAGAATGTTTTTACAAGACAGGCTAAAACCAGGCTGGATTACCCCACCCACTTATACGGACCCATAGCTCAGTAAGTAGGGCTTTCCGACCAAAGTCACAAATAGTTCAATAAACTAGACATATTGGAAAAAAAAGAAAACCTTGGCAGGATGCAGAAAACCCACCTTATTGATAACCCCCCCCCCCCCCCCCCCCCCCCCTCCTTTCTAGCCAGGTGTACAAAGACTAGACGATCTGGTTTTAGTTCGAAAGTTTTATGAACGAGAAAATTCACTTTGAGAACGAGCAACCGTTTAACGGACCATACGTATAGGTTCCTCCATTGTTGATCATGGAATAAGAGACATGCTAAAAGATATTCTTGAGATCGGAGCGATTTACGATTTTAAGAGATTACATGTAGCTACCGTTCGCAAAAACTGTGGTAGAATATGCGTTTGCATTGATAGAGATTCGTGTTCCGTACTTCGAACAAACTAAACACAACGCCCGCTAGCCAGTGCAAAGTAATATACCAACACAGGTTAAAAGGGTGGCTTCTGCCAGGTGGAGCTAAAGGAATTCGGAAGACAGTTTTGTATTGTTTTTGGATGTATTCGCTCGGCTTTTATTAGTTTAATTGGATACCTTCTGGGTTATGTAGTGTACCAGCAACTTTTCAATTGTCGAGATGTATGAGCGAGCCCAATCTTTGACGTGGCATCATCAATGTTTGAGGTATAACTGTCTTCTCCTAAACCTTCTAAAGCATTCAGAGCGTTTGCAAGCTGTGCTTGAGTGCTTGCAGCACTATTGCCCAGAGTTGAAGCCATCAGAATGCGAGCTCTTTTAAAAGAGCCGAGTTACTTACCTGGAACATATTCTATCTGAGGAAGGCATTCACACAAATGTAGCTAAAACCGAGGTGGTTAAATCCTGGCAGGTATAAAAGAAAATAAAGGATTTTTGCCACATTATCGACCTTTCCACCTGTTTGAGACACAAATATATGCATATTAGAATGTCTCAGAAAATAAAACATTAGTCCTGAAAAAAATATATAAAATGTGTAAAGGGGGTAAGAGGCCCCCCCCCCCCCCCCCCACAACCACCGCCACCACAGAAAAATTAAAGGCTTTTCACTTAGACAAGATTTTCCCCTTCCCGGCCAGATAACTTATATATTGCTAATCACATGAAAATCAAAACAATAATAATATAATATAATAGAGCTTTACAATAGATTTCTGCAAGTGCTAGTATTGGTATAGGCAGTACGCACTTTATGACACGGAGAAAGTTATTGACTATGCAGTAAATACTTGTTCCGTCCCATAAGTAACTTCATTGTTATGGAACAAAAATTAAATAACCATTATTTGCTGTTTGTCCAGTTATGAATCAATGTATCTGGTTCATAACCTATTCTATTATTATTTTTATAATGTCTATAAGCTTTTGATATTAGGCAACTGTAGTGAAGCGGCAGAATCATTTAACTATGTGTTTTGTCGAAATCACGGTGCCTCTGGTGCCCAGTAATGTTAACGTTTAGTTAACTATGGTTAATATCCATTGCACCACGATATTCATAGTTTTTGTTATTACTTGGCACATTGGGCATATTCATAAGGAAACTAGGGTGGATGCTGCGATGGATGATGGGCAGCTGATATTCGGATACTGTTTGAAAAATCATTCGTTCCTAATTTTGTGCGGATTGACGTTTGAAAGTTGTCAGATCGAATGCACCAAAAGGAAGAAATGCAAATCTTTCAATTACATCAAACTTTACCGCTTGTGTGAATTAAACGAAATTGACCAACGAAATAGCAGTCTTCAAATATGCCATGGTTCTACTTACACGGATGTATCTGCACACCATTCGGTAAGAAGGCATCGTGCGTACCCACTGGGCATACAGCGTTGAATCAACATCAAATCAACGTTGATTCCATGTTAAACTAATGTTGTGTGCAACCAGGGTATGTGCTGTGATAAAAAACCACTGTCAAGTTGTTGCCAAAAAAATACAAGCCAATTTGTGTGTTGTGTGCTTGAATTTGAATTCTCGATTGACAGTTTGTTTAAAGTCTCCATAGTCCTATCAGCGGTAAAAACGCCTAAACGCATATCATTGTAAAAAGCTGTTCAACTTTAACGTTTGATGATAAAATGTGGGTTGGTGTAATATACTGAGTCATACAACTGGCAAAAAGTAGAGAAAGCAAGGATTTTGAAAAATATCAAATCGCTCTACAAAATACAATTTCTTGTTCTGGTTTCCCGTCTGGCAATGATATATAAACATAGGCGGAATGGTGATTGGGAATTCACACCTGTACATTGTATTTTTACCATTTTATGAAATCGAAAGTAGGTCATTTTAGTTGCCATCTAAAATGACCTAAATAAGTTTTGAAACCCTTTTTATGTGAAATTCGGGAATGTTTTATTTTTTTGAAGCTGGCTAATCACGGTCATTTACAGTTACGAAACTATACTTAGAAGCTTGCAGCGATTCCTTATGATAAAATGTTTCATGCTGATAGAGCAATGGGGCCTTTAAGCTAACAAAGCTTTGAACAACTAGGCCCAGGTTTGACAAGAAGGTCGCACACATTACGTTAGATAGGTAAATTCATGTATTGCCTACATGTGTGTTTGTATGCTTGTGTATTCCGTCTGTCTGTTTTTATTTTATGAAATTGTGAAAGCAGTAAGGTTGGCAGGGTAGCGCAAAGATGTCGTGAAACTATCGACATTGGGACATTCTACTGTGCTTGCAGTAGATCTAGGTAAAGTGGTTGTGTCATTTTGGCTTGTTTCCTTTCTTATATTCAGTTAAAAGAGTTTGAGGGGAGTATATTCTTTTGATGTTGCCTTCCGTCCGTCTACACAATAATTTTCTCCAATTTTTTTTCCCAATTTTGTCCATAAATGCAACATAAGAAGTATTTTCGTTTAAAATTTATGTTTAAACATCATAAACATTTCTACAGGCAACGATAAACAGAACGTACGTTTATACAGGGGGATTCAGAAGGAAGTCGGTTGACTTTTGTAAATCTGTATCCCTAGAAATAAGTTCGTGCGTAAACCTATGACAAACAGTAAAGTATAAGTATTTTCCAGTTCCCGGAAGGGTTTTAGTGCTGAGTCATGTCCCTTTGTATTTCGTCAAAAATCTTGTTGCAGCTCCTCTTAGACCGTTTAACGGATATGCTTAAAATCAGGTATGTGAACACATATTGTTGTAAAGATGTGCATTAAGGTTATGATTTTGAATTCTAGCCCTTTTTGTTTGAGTTATGCTCCTTTTTATATTTTTGCCATATTTCTATGGTTTGTTGGGTTATTTTTGCTTCAGTTTTATTCAAATTTGGTCAAATGATGCATTATAAGAAAAGATTTCACACATGTTCTCCAGGTTTTTCCCAGAAGGATTTTCCTGCTGAGTTATTTTCCTTGTAGGTTTCATGAAAAAATGTTAAATACCTCTCCTCCTCCAAGACCGTTTGACAGAATTAAGTCTGATCAGATATTTATATGAAGGTAATGATTGTGAATTCTGACATTTTTTCCTCAGTTATACCCATTTTTGATATTTTATGCCATGGTCAAAAAGAATTTTTTGGTAATTTTCACTTCGATTTTATTCAGATTTTGGCGTGTAGATATAGATACAGGAGAAGAAAAGAGTTGACACTTAGTATTCAGTTTTTCCCATCAGGGTGTTTTGGCTATTAGTTTTTATTGTCATCTTTCAATATGCCTAAAATATTGTTAAAATGAAAGTAATACTCAGTCTCTCCCTTGTAAAATGGCGCCCAAATAAAGGGGGCACCAAGCTTCTTTATACAGCAATATGCAAGTTGCTTTGTACATTCTAGCTTACTGGAATAGAAAAGCGTGCAGGCATTTTCTAGTAATCTTGTAATTGTATCAGTTTTAACTGTATCACAATAATCCTCTACATTTTATTAAATAATAAGGAAACTTGTATTTGGACATTTAGAGAGATAACAACATATCTCTTGGATCAAAGGTGAAACCTATGCGCTACCTTGTCATTTCCATATGTCTGTATGTCTGTGAATCATGGACCTTGGCAGCAGAGTCAGAGAAAAATGCAGGCCTTTGCGATGAGATGCTACCGAAGGTTACTGAACATTTCTGACAAGGACCATATAAACAATGAGGATGTTCGCAGAAAGATCCAAGCAGCCATTGGAGAGTATGATAAACTCCTGACCCTGGTCAAAAACGGAAACTAAGGTGGTTTGGCCATGTTTCAAGATCTTCTGGTTAAGCACAGACGATTCTACAGGGCACAGTGAAAGGAAAAAGAAGAGGAGGTAGACAGAAGAAGAGGTGGGAAGACAAAGTTAAAGAGTGGGCAGGAATGGACTTTGACGGCCCAACCAGGGCAGCTGAAAACAGGACGGGGTGGAAAGGGATCGTTTTGAAGTCATCTGTGTTGCGCCAGGTTATGGGATAGAATATAATAGAATAGTATGTAATTTCAATAATAACAACAACAATAACATTTTTCTCGCGTTTAATCACAGCTATAACAGTCTTTAATAAATAATTTTCATTAGGGTCAAATCGGGTGAATTGTGACAGCGGGTAAATTTGGACAGTGGCATTGTTCTCTTTATATGTCAGTTGTTTAGAATTAAAACAAAATTAACTGGGCAAACAGTGAAAATGCTGATGAGACGGCTTATTTGGATTTTCACTGTTTGCAATGGTATGTCCGAATTTACTCGCTGTCCGAAGTTACCCGACTTGACCCTATTGTAAGGGACTGAAGCTGACTAATTCCTCGATTGTCGTCCAACAGATGAGGCCAGAAAACTGCACGGGCTGTGGAGACCACGAAGTATGTGAAGAAGGCAGCTGTGTTGTCGATGGTACAGTAACTTATCCATTAATTCCTACTAACTTACTAACTTTACTTACTGGACTGCAGCAAAGCTGCCAGCCGTTCTTAGGTTCACCACCAAGCATGCTGTCTGTTATTTTACATTTTATACGACATACCCGATTCGTATAACTTTATAGCGAGAGATTACTCTCCTTGATTAATCGATCAGAATAACGATTCAAAACAATATATTTTTTAATTTATACACTAAGTCAGCATTAAGAACAGACACATATTTAAATTTTGATACCAAGTAGTAGTTGAATTAACAAGCTCTCCGGAGTTTGTCACACCGGTAGCCAGGTTTCAGAAGCTTTGCTGTTTATTTATCTTATTTACTTTCGTATATATGAGCCGCGACACGAGAAAACCAACAATGTGGTTGTGCGCCAAGCGCAGACTCAGATCAGCCTGGACATCCGCTCGGTTTCATCAGACTCTTTGCTAAACGCTTAAAGGGTAGGTAAGGGTCTAAGCTACCCCTATGCGGACAGCGAAGACTCTGATCAGACTGGGCGGATGCCCAGGCTGATCTGAGTCTGCGCTGGGCGCACAACCACATTGTTGGTTTTCTCGTGTCGCGGCTCATATATTTTGTTTTAATGATAAGGTCAGCAAAATGACAAGAAACCCTAACAAATCGAATGAGCTGAGATAACACCGGTAAATTGCTGAAAAAAAACACTGTCTGAACTGGTTGAACGTAACATCAAGAAATATTGCCTCGGTTGGTTGGTTGGCTGGTTGTTTTGGGTTTAACGGCCGTTTGAGACAGTATTTCAGTCTATATTGGGCCGTCTCCAAGAGAAAGGGAGATAGAAGAGAGGTGATAGAAGAGAGAAAAAATGTCCAAACAACCGCCACCCGCACCTACTGCAAGCACAGTAGGCCCTTGTCCTACTATTATCCAAATCAGTAGGACGCCCCGGCACTGGAAGTTATATGCAGCATCATCGCACCACCCAACCACGACCTGTGGCCTCGGTATGGGAAGAATTTGATATATCAGACTAGATTTGATTTCAGAATGCGGCGACCTTCTGCCATCGAGCCATGGTTTTATGCTGGGAAATCTGCATTTCATCGGAAGCAAACGTAAACACGTCTGCAAGACTGGTTATCAGCTGGGACAAGACAAAACTGAGACTGCTGAAATACTAGTATGCAACGGAAATGGTGACTGGGAACCAAATATACATGAGTGCAGTGGTATACATTGAAAATTTATTATCTTACCGGATTTTGTATATATGTATGAAGCATTTTTTGTGATTAAATCAATTGTAATAACTGAAACTTGGTAGGTACATGCAGCAACCGGAACTCGAGTCCTGAACATTTCCCTGAAATGATGACCTTGTGTTGACTTTGGCCTATTGCAGCAATGTCATCTTTGGTTCCCTATGCTTTTATATGACAAAATGTTTAAATAGTAGATTTCTTTAAAAAATAAGTCTAAACATCGGTATAATATAAACAAATGCATGAAGACATAGGTCTTCAAAGGTCAATGTCTTTCTTTTAGCCTAAAGGCTTGCCCAAGGTCAATGCGACTATAAGGAATGCACTACTCTAAAGCTTTTAGGCCAGTTGAAGCCATACTTCATATAGAACCTCTATGGTACATGAAAAGGAAACTTTTTCAAATGTTCATAGTCACATGACAAGATGGCTGCCATACCCATATAAGATAACAAACAAACAAACAAAAAACAATTGTTCGCATTAGGCTAGAAGTGAAATGCGGATGAACTTGAACGTCGGTTTGTAGCATCAGGTACACTTGACTACTATCAAATTACTAGAAGTTGGCGCTTTTTTTCTTTTACCAGAAAGAGAAACTTGGATTTGATTAGAGGCCTGTCATTAGCATTTGAACTGGACCGCTTGAACACTATATATATTTCACTACTGTCTTAGGCTATCGTTATAAACTTTGTCCTTCATATGATGCCCAGGGTAGCAATTCAGAACAAATGGACCTCTCGGTTAGTATTGCCAGCATAGGGCTATGGTGACAGACAACTGCCAATCTATTTAGAAAGGGGAAAACTCAACTTCTTGTTTGCTTCCTCAGAGGACTAACTTTTCCAAAACGGGTCTATTCTTAATGGAAAGAATTTGTTTCCGTAGACGCAAAGTGTTGTGCTTTAAGAGTTTACCCTGTTGCAAAGGCAGTCAGAAATGAAAATAACAGAGTTGCCTCCCCTAAATGTGTACACGTTTGCTTTAAAGCTTTTCACATGAATAATTAATCATTTACAGAAATAGATGACTGTGCCAACAACCCATGCCAGCATGGCACATGTACAGATCTTGTAGCTGGATATAGCTGTGCCTGTCTGCCAGGCTACTCTGGAGTCGACTGTGATGAAAGTAAGTAGTGCGGGAGATGAGGGGATTAATTTTGGATAACTCTGGGATAGTTTTAGGTGATTCTCCATCAAAATATAGGTTGCGACCCATCATTAAAACCTCTTGTCGAGGTGGTTTTGAAAGGAGTCACAACTAATGCTTATTCGGAGAAATAAGAAACTTACCATAAGATGCAGTCAACTCTCGATATCTCGTAGTCAAATTTCAGCCCAAACTACTGATATCTCAAAGTAAATTTTCTGGTTTTAGAAAATTTACTTTGAGATATCAGTAGTTTGAGATAACAGAAGTTGAAATGTAAATAAAAATAGGAAATACATTCTTTGAAATGAATGAGAAGATATTTTGAGAAATAAATGTTCGAGGTATCGGGAGTTGACTATGTTCCCTCATTAACAGCCTTGCTGAGAGCTACATATGACATTCGTTTTCACAAAACTGATATCTCAAATACGACGTTATATCAAAGAATATCGGTTGGACACATTTCCTGTTTTTTGGGTTTCAACTCCTATTATTCCAAACTACTGGTATCTCAAAGTAAATTTTCTTCAAAAATTTACTTTGTGATGCCAGTAGTTCGAGATGAACTTCGATTTTGAGATATCGAGAGCTTGCTGTATTTTATTTTGTAGAAACATGGCATATAGCATTGTCAATGGACATTTCCCTGGTGGGTAAACTTATAGGGAATGATGGGAAAGCACTTTTTGTATGAGCCTGATACCGTTCACAGACAGATGGGGTCCTAAACGAATCTCTGTGAAAAGTTTGGATTTTTTCAGGGCCTGTCTCAGATAGCGTTATGCTTCAAACAAGTGAGCCGCGACGCGACAAAACCAACAATGTGGTTGTGCGCCCAGCGCAGACTCAGATCAGCCTGGGCATCCGCCCAGTCTGATCAGAGCCTTCGCTGTCCGCATGGAGGTAGCTGAAACCCTTAGCTACCCTTTGAGCATTTATCGAAGAGTCTGATTGGACTAGGCAGTTGCCCAGGCTGATCTGAGTCTGCGCTGGGCGCACAGCCACATTGTTGGTTTTCTCACGTCGCGGCTCAAGTATTTCTGGAATTGTCTGTAAAGGTGCTTGTAATGGAATAAGTACAGAGCTCCGGATTAAGGGGATTTTAATGATATTTCTGAGATTTTTTTTCTTTTCTTTTTTCTCATATCTCAGCGGAACGTATGTTGTAATATGTCTCCTTGTCAGTTCTGATAAGGGCATTTACTGCACGAATTTGGCGCCCCTAAAGTGCACTTCTAATCTGAGTCACTGATATGTTGCCCGAAATATCAGTCTCAACGGCCATATTCAGTAAAGCTGACTTGCATGAGTTGTTTTAACAAGAAGTAGTCACTGGAACGGTGTACAATGTAGATTCAGGCTCATGTGTAGCCATCTACTGTGGGGTAGATATGGCAGCAAAATTCATGAAAAATAAACAATTATTTTTTTGAGTTTTAAAACTTTAAGCGCTGTATGTACATCAAGTAATTAAATACTGACCGCCAGAAAATAAAATATACTTGAAGCCAGTAAAAATGCAAGTTTCTGGTTTTGGACCACATAGGGATTTATGCCAGTAACGCTCCTTTTATCAAGGAAACCGGGGTGTTTAGCTAACTAGTTTTTATCATCAACATTGGCGGTTTACTGACAGTGGTCCAAGAAATAAGGATTGCATTTGCATATAAAGGGGCATAACTCCTACTTTTGCTGAAGCAAAAGCAAAATTGACATTTCATTAATGTTTTCGTTTAACATTAATCTGTATGTGTTTTTGGCTAAAATTGTCCATGCATTCAATATTGATCTAAAATCTCTGTTGACATGTCGCATTGTGGTAAATTCAAGAAATACCGCCTGCATAAATGCCAATGAAAGCTTGCCTCTTTAAACCGGAAGTGCTAGTAAAGGGTTTGATTTTTTAAGGTAAAGATTGACACAAATATGAAGCATTCGGCAATACTTCTTCTTATGCCTTTTCTCAAGAGTGCATTATTTGGACCTCAGATGAAGTTTTACACGTTTTTAAAAATGTGTGAAAAATTTACAAAAAATGGTTTCATGTTAAAATCTTAAAAATTGCACCTGCATCAGCAATTTTAAGTTTTACGTTGTTTTTCAATCTGAGGCATCATACTGAAGATCTTGTCTCTAAAATTAGACTGACTCTCAATTTTATGAATGCTTAAAATTGAAATTTGTTGATTTTAACATTTTACCCTAATTTTTTTTCAAAGACAACTGGACCTAAGCTAAACTGTCGCAAAAGCCTTGCCGGACGAAAGGCAGATTGCATCTAATATGATACAGCCTTGTCACATTACTTTTAATCTGAAAACAGGACAAGTAAACACTTGCATTTTTAATGGTTTCAAGTATAGTTGAACTCACGCTTGAATGGGTCGCCTTATTCGGGTCTTCATTGTTTGCCCTCTAGTCGTAGAATTTTCAAGACGAATTATTTTTGAAAATTTAGGGATCATCAATTTTGTTACGTACTTTGGGGCTGTTTAAGTGTTTAAAAATTGATTTTCGTTTTCTCAAACACACAGATCTAAAGTATCTTCTCATATCATATAATATAATTTAGACACACTGCCTGTTTTTCTTAACATACCAACTCCGAATTTCTCAAACTATTGGTATCTCTATCTCTGGTATGACTCCCTAATTACCAGCTTTGATAAAAGCTATATTTGACTGTCGTTATCTCATACACCGATATCTCATAGTACGCCCTTATACTAAAGAATATCGGTTGGACATATTTACTGATTTTTCTGTACATTTCAACTCCTGTTATCTCATATTAGCATCTCAAATTATTCTTTTGCTACCAGATAATTTATTTTGAGATATTTATAGTCTGAGACGCCATTTAACTTTGAGAATTTTCTGTACTTAGACTGGCACTCCCTATTCTCACGGTACTAAGGATATAAGCAAGTCTGGCTAATTAAGGAGAGCCAACAACCCAACATACTATATGTAGTTAAGCCCTCTAGTATTTCATCTAAACCTCAAGGCAGTTTTATGTGTTCTACTTTCTGATGAGTGTCATATTTTTAATTGCACACAGCACTACCCCAAAATGGTTAGGCAGAAATACGGACTCCATATTCTAACGGTACATGGCTGTTTGCCTCAATGTTAGCAGACTGAATGCAAGCAGAAATATTTCCTTATCTAAAATGGTTAATATAACCATACTTCAATTTAAATAAAGCAAGAAATAATATGACCAGACAATTATTTTCTTTTATCACCCTGGGGTGTTCCTTGTTACCGCCTTTGGTATTTCATAAGTCATAGAAGCTTAAAAAAAAAGACAGAACTGACATCTAAAGTGTTCTGGTACTTTGTATTCCTGAAGCCTGTAAGCCAATATAAAAATAAGGAGACATGTATGTCTGAGGGCTTTTATAAAGCACTACCGCGAGAATGTGATTGCCGCGAGAATATGGAGTTCGAGTATACTTTTACTTTGTAAAACATATCTAAACGAGGGGTGTTCAGAAATGCTCATACTTGTCTTGCCCTTTTTTCCACGTGCTTCTTCACATATTACACATGAGCAAAAGTTACGTTGCCTATAATCGGTCAGTATATTTTCAATGAGAACTTTGTATCATGCAGTTTTGAGAGTCTAAACAAGGTAGATGTTGGGCTACTATGGGCTCAGTTAATGCCAACTGACTGTTATGGCAATTTTTGTCACACCCTCCATGCAGCCCAGACCTTGCACCCCCATTGCACCAACCCCCCCCCACACACACACTCACACACACACTGTGATTTATTTGTTTTCAGAACTGAAAAAAAAAGGCTTAATAGAAACAAATATGAGACCAGGGCGTCTTTGCTTTCAGCTGTAAATCGGTATCGCAGTGGTAGATCTACTTCGTGGTTTGCCGAGGTAATACAAAAATTCCCACGAGGCAATATGTGTATAGACTAAGGTGGGGAATACCTTGAAAAAGAATATCTGAAAAAAAATATTAACGGTTTTTGAAAAAAAGGTAAACGTGCAAATATTTTCCTACCATCCCTCATGGCATTGTCTGCTGGGTAAGGTTGTGGGGAGTGATGGGGAATGAGCCGGATACAGTGCTCAAACAGATGGGGTCCTGAACAAATTCCTGAGAAGAGTAAGGATTTTTCATGGTCTGTAAAATAGTATTGTGCTTCCAAAATGTAATTTGAAGTTTTCCTGCAAATTTGCCTTTAATGGGATTGGGGGACAGCTCTAGAAACGACGGAGATGAGAAAACATTTTTATTTATCAACGAAAACATACGTTGTAACCCTTCATTTGAACTGTCTTGTCACGGCGAGATGGTCCTAATAAAAGTTTACAGTTTGGAGCTACTGTGGAGCTAATATGAGCCGCGACACGAGAAAACCAACAATGTGGTTGTGCGCCCAGCGCAGACTCAGATCAGCCTGCGCATCTGCCCAGTTTGATAAGACTCTTCGTTAAGAGCTGAAATGGTAGCTAAGGTTCTAAGCTACCTCCATGCGGACAATGAAGACTCTGATCAGACTGGTCGGATGCCCAGGCTGATATGAGTCTGCGCTGGGCGCACAACCACATTGTTGATTTTGTCGTGTCGCGGCTTATATGCCTGCAAAACTGATGAATTTATAAATAAATAAACCAAATCATTTAATTGTAGTTTTGAAATTTAAGTGTTGTAAATAACTTTATTTTTGTAAGATTTTTATTTTCATGATTTTGACATTACTGGAAGTTTTTTTCTTAAATCACCACCAAGTTAGTATCATCGGCATTATTATATGACCAAGATGCAACACGCAATTTCATTGGCTCTTTTGACGTTACGTGCCGGTCAATATTTTGTGATATTCACCGGCCTGTCAGTGAATATTACTTTTACGCTGACGTCATTCTATTTTCGTGACGTAATCTCTGATTTACGTTAATGTTAATGGCGTAACGTCGCGAGATAATACCATTAAGTACAATCATAAATATCTAAGGAACAGAATTTGGACTTATCATATAATAAAACAATTGTTGACCTTTATTTCGGTGAATATGCAGTTTTATTGACCTGCAAACATAACATATTGACCTCCGCTCCGCGTCGGTCAATATGATGTTTGCAGGTCAATAAAACTGCATATTCACCGCAACAAAGGTCAATAATTGTATAATATCCGTCCCGTTTTGGTCCCAATTCAAAAAGAAATAACTCACCTTAATAAAGTTATAAGTTATTAAGCCATTTACAGTATACTTCACGAGAATGTTAAAATACCTAAAGCGCCAGGAAATGAAACTAGTTGAATTTGCAAACAGCGTAGATCCAGATGAAGTGGCTCATAATGGGCCTTCTCATTTAGTCTTCATTCTCCTGTGGTCTTTGAATTCTCAATATAATACAGCTGTGATGAAACATTTTTTTTTTGCTATTTTGTGGATATAAATTTTGTTATCTGCTTTATGGCGCCGCAGTTAAAGTTTTAATACTGTTGCTTTTCGCTATCCAAAACAATTAGATCTCAGCTTATCATCTCATATCAAAGAGAATAATTTAGACACGCTTCCTGATTTTCTTTACAAATCAACTCCGAATATCTCAAACCTCTGGCATCTCAAAGTAAATTTTCTGGGATAGCAGCAGTGTGGGGTTAACTTCGACTTCAAGATACTGCGAGTTGTCTGTATTTCTCTCTGTATACAGATATAGATGAGTGTGTTGGCGTTGATTGTGGGCACGGGGAGTGCAATGACGGAATCAACGGATATGATTGCAGTTGCGAGGCCGGCTACGAGGGTGATCATTGTGAAACTGGTAAGGTACTATTAATATTATTGTTATAATCATCATCATTTTTAAGGCTCTTTCAATAATATTTCACTAGCAAATGAAATAAAGCAATATCTTTCTTTGGGTTTGGACCCAGTAAAACCGGTTTATACCCCCGGTAGTTATTACTGACCGTCCCAAGGCGGTACTTTCGTTGTGGTTGCATTTGTTTTATGTTCGGCGCTGTTTAATTTATTGTGTTTTCATTTTAACCCTTCTATAATAAAAATAGAAAATAGGTAAACTAGTTGTTAAATGTTTTTCGTATAATTTGGATAGTCTGTCGTAACCCTTCTGTTGGTCTTAATTATTTAGTTCATTAAAAATAGCTGAGTTGCCACCTATTTGGGAAAGAGCTGCTGACTCGGCTTATCACTTGTAATTTATTGTTTGTTGGGATGTCTTTGTCAATCTATCCCTTTGGTGTTGGGGATATGGTTTAGGATCTGATTCAGTCAGTTCCGGAAGTGTAGTTACTCTTTAAATTTTCATGGCACTTTTCAGATGCAATTTCTGCCAATTTTAGCTAGAAAGTATTTTTCTTGAAAACTTTCTTACTTTTTCTTTCTTTCCTTGTGTAATAGGTGTGACGCAAATGTGTCACCTGATAACATTAATCAGATGGAACTTGAACACATCCAGAATTCTGCTTTCCCCTTTATTTGTCCCTACTTTTCTGTTTTCAGAAATTGTGGATTGTGATACACTGATATGTGAAAGTGAAAGCGACAACTACAACAACTGTGCTGTTTCCGGGCATATTATCAGTTTAAAAGTCCAAGATCAGCAGTCTAACTCGCCATGCGATAGTGGCATAAGTTTTGGCTTCTCACGTAAAAGCATATGGGTGAATCATGGTTGTAGAGCCAAATTTAAAGTTTGCTATTCACTAGCCGCTTGAACAAATTGTCGCTTGCTGTTTTGTTACACTAAATGACTCTTGGTATGAAGTGTGTACTTAAAGTTATCTTTCGATATATATTACTTTAAAACAAGTGAGATTTACCTAGAAACTCTGCAGAAAAATGTTTTCATGCATTCGTGTCCCCTCCCGAACTTACGCTCGTACATCTACATTTTATGCGTGCCGCCACACTTGACTTCTAAACGCCGAGCCGGGGGAGGGGGACGGGTTTGCAACTTTAAGACAAAAGCGGGTGAAATGATAGGATAACAAAAAAATAAAAACATAAATAAATGACGAGAAACCTAGTAAGCAAATAAATATTTGATCAAACACAATTTTAATCTACATTCCTCACCCAATCTGGCTTTTGTAGTGGTCTTTAGAATACACCCAGTCAGCACAGCACAAGCCTATAACATGCTACTGGCTCTACCTACTCTACAATACCGGTATTACTTTGACCGATTGCATTCTGGGTATTTTTGTCGTCTGCTAAAATTGTCGTCTGCATCAAAAATCAAGAATATTTTGACAATATTGGTCTAACCAACTCTTGTAGAAATGATGTCTAAGCAGCCAACAGTTTGGATCTCAGATCAGGCCCCACGTTTGTGGGGTCTGATCTTGATCCAAACTGTTTGCCCAGAGATCCCTAAAGGGGTATCCCGAATGGAATGGGTTAAAATATAGCTACTAAACCAGGAACCTCAGACACAGACGCTGGAAGGGAATTCCAGTGAAATACACTCAAGAGAAAAAGAAACGCTACACATTCTCAATGGAAAACACATGAGTACAGTTTGAAGTAATAGATACAGAGGGTGCGTTTTCTGGTTTACAAGAATTGTTTCCGAATCCAACTAGTCAGTCATTGTCTGAATGGTAATCAGTACAACAAATGTCACGTGCTTGCAAGTATAGCGTCGGTATCAGCTTACTTTTTACGTTTCTGACGTGTCTAACCGTAATAAGTTATCGAAGTTTTCGTTTTCCGGATTAACGAAAGTGTGAGGTATAACTAATTATATATGTACAATTTACCTCATATGGAAAGTTTTAGGGCCAAATCGTTGTTCTGTAATTTCATCATTTTTAGCCAACAGAAAAGGTCACAAGGCAAATCTTAAACAATTTGCTTTGACCAATACACAATCAAACCTTGATCCAAAGTCCTTGTCTTTATAAAAATGATGCCGTTCGTGACGTCACAAGCCAGACAGAGAAGACGATGAGAAAAGTAGTTAGATAAAGTCATGCGATAAGTATAAGTATCAGCCCCCTGGTTTTATCATTAAAGCCTCAGATTTTAAAGTGTCGGTGTAGGGTCGAGTCGGGTAACTTCGAACAGCGGGCAAACTCGGACATACCATTGCAAACAGTGAAAATCTAGATGAGACATCTCATCTGGATTTTCACTGTTTGCCCACTTAATTTTGTTTTAATTCCAGGCACCTGACATATGAAGGAAACAATGTCACTGTCCGAATTTACCAGCTGTCCGAAAATATCCGATTTTACTCAAGCGTTTTTAATTCTCTTGAGTGTACTGTACCAAGGAAACACGTTTTAGGCCTAAGGGTAAATGTCCATAGATTTTATTCGTGACTATTTTTGTATCTTCTTGTCATTCATTGCTGGGTTAGGAAACCATCTCGAAGGCCAATCAGCTTACTAAAAGGTTTGAACCATCTCTGAAGCTGAGGACAAGTGTTTGGCTCCAGTAAGACTAGTTTAAAACTCCCTTCCCAGTAACCTATTACTGACCGTTCAAAGGCGGTACTTCCTTTATGGTTCCTCAATGTTATTGTTCTTATGTCCGCTTGTCTGGTAATCTGGCAGTATGGTCACCTATATAAATCATACGTGAACAATTTTACGGATATGTCAGTGTCTCCTATGCTAGATTTATTTGATAAACTAATTTTGCCGATCTTGAATTATGGAAGTGAAGTATGGGGTTTTCCGAAAGCAGAAATTATTGAACGTGTGCATTTGCAATTCTGTAAACATCTTTTAGGGGCTAAAAAGCAAACACAGAACAATTTTATATATGGAGAATTAGGAAGAATGCCACTTAGAAATTATAGATTGCTTGCTATTATTCGTTATTGGTTTAAAATTCTTCAATGTGATGATACCAAATACATAAAAATTTCATACAATATGATGTTGAATGATTTGCATAGATTTCCAGACAAACCATCTTGGGCTAAATCAGTTAAAATAATGTTAGAAAATTTGGGTTTTAGTCACGTATGGCTTTCGTAGGGGGTAGGTAATATTAAAGCTTTTCTGGGTATATTTAAACAAAGATTAACAGATAAATTTGTTGGAATGAACAATTACAAAATTCTTCAAGGGCAAATACTTACAAATTAATTTCTGATTTTTTTGTTTTAAAACTTATTTAGATTTTATTACAGTTCGAAAGTTTAGATATGCCTTCACCCGTTTACGTGTTTCATCACATAGATTACAAATTGAAGTCGGGCGGTGGCATAAACCAAATAAAATACCATTGGAAAATAGAAAATGTCAGGTCTGTAATGTTTTGGAAGATGAGTTCCATTTTATGTTAGAATGTTCTTTATATAATGATTTACGTGTTCAGTATATTAAAAGATACTACTGGGTAAGACCAAATATTCCTAAATTCATAGAACTTTTACAATCTGAGAATAAGTGTGATGCAAAAAATCTTTCAATTTATATTTTCAAAAGTTTTCTTAAACGTAATGAAACAGCTTTCGATCAAATCTAAATTTCTCCTCTGTATATTCGTATCTGTATTCAGTCTTCCAGATGGGAAGAGGTAACGGGGAAGATTGGGAATTTGTTTTTCCTCTGGTTCTCCATAAAGTGTGTGCTGCGGCCGCTCACTTGAGTCGTCTCGACGAGACGATTCTGGCGAGGGATAGCAGCGTGTGCTTTCGTTGGAGGGCGGGAAGGGTGGCTTCTGGATTTTCCTCATAACCTCATCTTATCTGGAGCTGTATGTGATGGTAAAGTTTATTGAAGATATTCAATTCGGTTTATGCTAAATTAAGCAGACACTGTCTATGCTCAACTCGGGATACAAATGTTTGGAAACTTGTAATTTGTTAGAACACGTGTTGGACTGTATTTGTACTTATGCTTAGTCATGCTGATATGTATATTTTTCTTGTTTACATAGATCACCATTGTCCATTGTATAGCTATATGTTGTTGAAACGGAGTACTCATGGGCCTTTGGCCTACTGTATGACTCATAAACTCTATAACTGTCCACTTTGCTCTCTGTTTTGTTTTGTAATTTGAAACAGAAAATACGAGGAAATAGATATTAGTTGTTCTAGTTGTCCATTTGGGTTCTTTCGTTCACCTGTTGTATGAGGTGAATGACCACCTGTCTGGAAAAAATTGTTTACCCGGTTTACCATATGAGCCGCGACGTGACAAAACCAACAAAGTGGTTGTGCGCCCAGCGCAGACTCAGGTCAGCCTGGGCATCCGCCCAGTATGACCAGAGTCTTCGCTGTCCGCATGAAGGTAGCTTAGATCCTTAGCTATTCTTAAAGCGCTTAGCGAAGAGTCTGATCAGACTGGGTGAATGCCCAGGCTGATCTGAGTCTGCGCTGGGCGCACAGCCACATTGTTGGTTTTCTCGTGTCGCGGCTCATATGTGCTTTTCGTAAACTGTTGTCAATATCTATCTATCTATCTATCTATCTATCTATCTATCTATCTATCTATCTATCATTTTTGGTTTTGAGGGCAGGAATGTATAAATTCCTGATCATCGCCTATCTTTTTTTTTTAATTTCTTCTGTTCATACAAAGGAAAATGTGACTTCCTATTTGCTTTTACGGACGCGGAAACTCTTCCACAAAGAGGTATAGTGGAGTAAATTCTTTCTTTAAAGACCTGATCCCTTTTGAAAATGAGGCAAAAATGATGAAGTCCCCAGAAAAGGTAACTTTTATTTCTTTATTTTTTTCTGAATTTTCCGTTTTTAACAGCGTAGGTACTTTATGCAAGACCAAGTGCACAAAGGTTATTCAGCGATTTTGTTGACGGTTGCCCTCTTTGGGTTAGAATTTCGAATGTTGGTACCTTTGTCCTAAGATAACACAGCGCGAATATATGGCGTGATTCCGAAATAAAAGTCATACCATATTGACCAAAAATGTCGTCTCGACACACCTGGTGATATAGTACGCTGGTTCAAAAGGGTTGCAACTAAAATGAGGTACTTTATAACAACAAAAAAAAAAACAAAAAAAAAAACATTTTTTTCTCATAGATGAGATGAACAGTAAGAGACATCGATACGGCAAAAAAAACCTGACACTCAGAGCAGCCTTTGTAGATCACCACTACTTTCCGAGATAGCTTTTTTTTCTTACACAGAAAACATAGCTTGGTGATTGTGGAACATATATCCTGCTGTCATATATAAAGGTGGTACTTCCCAATTATCTTCAACTATATTTTGATAAAAGATAAAAGAAACAAAAATGCTATAGCATATCAGCACGTTGTCTGGAAACCCGTCAGAAGGCAGTAACCGTCAGTAACTTGATTTAAGGGGAATGGATAGACTTCAGGGCAAGAAACTTTGTTTGCCCTCTCACTGGAGGTCAGATTTTGCTCTTTCAAGAGAACCTTTCTTGGATGCATTTTATCGTGCAGGGAGGCTAACAGGAAGACAAAAAAAGTTGCCTCCCTTTCAAAAGGCAAAAGGCGATGTACCCATGAATGATTTTTCTGAATTTGTAGATACCACTTAAAAAGCTCTAAAGATAGCAATTTTTTAACATTTTCCATCAATTAAAAAGACATTTTCTTCATTGTTGACTTAACCTGGTTACCACGGAGACAGAGAAAAGAAATAACAAATAGACTCTATTTTTTGTGGTTATGGTTCACATAAAGTTTGAGCCAAATTTGAAACTATGCGTGCCGGACCACTATGTAGATATTTTGATATTTACATGGAGCTTCGACGACAGAAAAAGCACCAAAGTAAATTCCTAGTGTTTATTGAAACTTTCACACCTGCCATGTTTACGTGTTTAGCACAGCTAGAGTCAGTATCTGTCACAAATGAAGTCTGAATTATATAGGTAGATTCCCTAATGCACAAATAAAGTCCGATATTGTTCGGCACCGTGTGTAAGGCTTATTGTAACATTCAAACTGGACCCTTTACACAAGAGAAACGAGTAAGCAGCTTACTAACAGCAGTCACTGCTCACTATTAGCAGTCAGCTCACTGTTAGCGATGAAACATATCACTTCTTCTGTTCACTGCTAGTTACACAAACTCACTGCTAACAGTCACTGCTACTGATTAGCAGTCCCTGTTAGTCACTGAGATTTACCCTTGCTAACAGCCACAGTTACTGCTGGTACTGAGCAGTGACTACTGCCTATTAACTTGAAGTTCATCTATTCCACAGTGTGATATGACCAAACTGGAATGCCAATAGCCTGAGACTCGATGACCTTCGGTCAGTCACACTAATCAGATTACCAAATGACCCTAAACAATACGACAGAAATGTCTGTATGTACAGTGTAGATTTAAGTCAGACTGGTGCTTGGTAATTGACCAGATTTTTTATTTAGCCAGACAAATATGTAAAATATCGGCGCCTTTTACATATTAAAGCGAACTCGCTTTAATATGTAAAATGCGGCGATATTTTACATTTGGGGATGATTACCGTACTCATCGAAGATGTCCAAATGTTAAGTGGGGAATTGTTTACTGGTGAAGGTACTATTGACCATTGATATCCGTAATAAGGTGAAGATAAGAACGGATATTTAAGCACCTGAATCATGTAAACGGACTTTTAAGTTTACATTAATTAGTAAACTATAATCGTATCGAAAATATACAAAATTCGCACAATGATCATGAAACTGGCGATACTTTTGTGTGTTGTTTTGGCGGCTGCTAGCGCTATGAAACTGACAAGATTCGCCGACTGTGGTAAGTTGTCTTTTATTTTAACCTTTAAGCCCCCCCCCCCCCCTCCCACTCCCGCCCCACCCCACACTCCTTTATTCCTGTATGCATTATTTGATAGAAGGGTAACACTGCAAGCTTTTGCAATACACCAATACGCTTTTGTCATTTCGACATACTCTCTTTTTCCTTTTGAACCTCCATGTTCCTCCCTCCCGTTCCCCCTGCATCCCTATATTTTCGAAAGATATAACTGCAAATGTTTGAAGTATAATTTCGTCATTCCGAAAAACTGCGATTGGCAAGCTTTAAGCAAACAAAACATATTCGATGTTCTCAGAAAATGTAAAGCATATTATAAATAAAGAATTTCAGCCTTGCAAAAGATGATCAGGTAAAGCTTTCACAAAACTCCATAGAGATAGTCAGATACTGATCTTTAGAACTTCCTATTTATTTTATTTTTATTTCATTTATTTATTTTATTTCTCA
Organism: Ctena decussata; assembly: GCA_963989385.1. Lineage (NCBI taxonomy): Eukaryota > Metazoa > Mollusca > Bivalvia > Lucinida > Lucinidae > Ctena > Ctena decussata. Next base: position 97,764,960 of record OZ022499.1, read on the forward strand.
ATGTTTTTAAGAGAAAGAGTCCGGTACCGTAGCGAGTTAATGTATGTCCAGACCGAGTAATTAAATCAATTTAGATAATTAAATGACTCTCTTTTTTCGCGTGACAGGTGATTAAGACAATATTTGAACTGGTTTTATCGGTTGCTATAAATTTATTCGCAGCCTTCCAAACTACATTTTATGCACATCAGCGATTAATTTTCAACAAAATCCCATAGAAGGCCACTGTCTGTCACTATCTTTTTGCCAACCAAACTACCCACGTGATCATCCGATGACGTCACTCCGGGGATTACCGTTATCTCCTATAAAACAAGACACGTTTTAGTGAAATTTTGAATGGACGGACGCTCGGCGCCCCGTTACTGCGGCTATGGATTCGTTCCGCTGAGGTGCGGGGGTAACGTCGATATGAGAATTGAAATATGATGATGAAATTTTGAAGGTCACAACCCCGAAAAGGAGAAGCGGAGGTTTTTTAGAATCCTTTCAGTACATCATAAACTTTTGAGCTTCAGATTATGATAAAAATACAATGTGCAGGACGACTGTTTTATTGCTCAACAGGGAACTGGAAAGTACACTATTTTGTGGATGTATCTTTCGGCATCTTTCAGTTTTCGAAATTATTCTTATATTGTTGATGCTCCAGAATGTCCAAGTTGATTGTTGCATGTCCGTGTGTTTATCTGTTTAGTTGTCAAGCTCTTTCATACTTCTCCTTGATACATGTAAATGATGAAGCATAGGCTAGGTTTTTGGGAATTTCATATACGGTGAGAGATGAGTTCCTTATAAAAATAGCTGACCCGTGTTTCTACTTTTCCGACTGACATCATCAATGATTTTTTTAAGTTCAAACTGAACAAAATTTCTATTAATTAATTTAAGCCAGGTGTTTGATATTTGACGTGCTTTTTAGGACTAATTTACATATGACCTTAGTAGTTTTTCTTAGAATCTTAATAGGAGAAAACGCGGTGACGTCATCGATAATGATTGCAAGCTAGTTGGCGAAAAGGTCGATAGTCAGTCACGCTATATTAAATGTTAAAGGGTGAATCTTAAAATATGTAACTAATCATTTCTTGTATTTTAAGCATTATGATGAATATTTTTATGCCCCCAACTTCGGAGAAGGGGAATATTATTTGGGCCTGTCCGTCCGTCCTTCCGTCTGTCCGTAACGCTTTTTGGCAGTTGGGAATCTCAAGAACCACTTATGCTAGGATCTTGAAATTTTATATGTGGCATGTACATGAAAATAAGCGGACCCGTATTTTTTTCTTTTTTTTTTTCACCGGCCACGTATTTCCAGGGTTATGCCCCTTTCTGGACTTCGTCTATGGAATATCTGAAGAACCCCTGATGCTAGGATCATGATTTTTTGCAGGATGTCGTTGCCCTAGGTGTAGATGACCTGATTAACTTTTGAAAAAAAATGAATTTTTTGACCGAGTTATGCCCCTTTTTCGACTTAGTGCATTGTAAGCCTATGGAACCTTGTGAATAAAATATCTCCAGAACCCCTGATGCGAAGATCGTCTTTTTTTTGCTCGAAGACATTGCTGAAGATGTTGCTGACCAGGTTAACTTTTGAAAAAAAATATGAATTTTTGACCGAGTTATGCCCCTTTTTCGACTTAGTGCATTGTAAGCCTATGGAACATTGTGAACAAAATATTTCAAGAACCCCTGATGCTAGGATCGTGTTTTTGCAGGAAGACATTGTCCAAGGTGTAGATGACCTGATTAACTTTTGAAAATAAATGTGAATTTTTGACCGAGTATGCCCCTTTTACGACTTAGTGCATAATAAGCCTTTGGAATCTTGTGAACAAAATATCTCGAGAATCCCTGCTGCTAGGATCATGTTTTTTTTTTTTTTGCTGGAAGACATTGCCTAAGGTGTAGATTCCTACTCAAGTTTTGAAAAACATTTGTAAATTTTTGACTGAGTTATGCCCCTTTTTCGACTTAGTGCATTGAAGCCTTTGGTACAAAGGTACCCTTACATACGGTCAAAAACCGTAAGAGATAGGAACTTGAAATTTTATATGCTGCATGAGCATGAAAAATAAGCAAACCCGAATTTTTATATCCTCCGCCGGTCTCGTCATTCAGGAGTAATGCCCCTTTTTCAGTTTTGTCATTTTATTGCAGGAAGATATTGCCCAAGGTGTAGATGACCTGATTGACTTTCAGAAACAAATCTTAAATTTAACTGAGTTAAGCCCCCTTTTCGACTTAGTGCATTGAAGCCTGTGGTACAAAGATACAAAAATTATGGGATGAACCTTATTTAGAGGCAATCATATGGTTGGGGCACAGTGTTTCATGAACGCATTTTCTAGTTTATATATTTAAATGATGGTGCTGAGAAGTGTAGGTATCGTAGTGTGAGGTATCTTAGTCCGACAAAGTGTTTTATTGTCTCGCATCATTCATTTAAATGCCTATAAGATGCAGAATTAAGTGCTGTTAGAGATATGTTTATCATGGATACGTTAATAGAAATTATTTGTGTCTATATCTCTTGTACATTGTCTAAATTTAAACCGGTCTTAGTAATCATATTTCAAAGAACGCCGCCGGTGCCCAGTAGTTAAACTTTAACATTTGTGTAAAATGCACATCATTAATTTCCACAGGCTCTAAAGGTGGCAAAATTAACTCCATCGACGTAGAAGGTTGTAGTGGAGAACCTTGCAATGTGCACAAAGGGAACACATACCATGTCCGGGTGAACTTTACCGCATGTAAGTATTTAATCTAATGATAAGATGTTGGCGCGTGCAAAACAGCGTTAGCTGTATACTGATTACTGAATACGCTGAGGAGGGCTGCGCGAATTTGTTTTTATACTGCGGTTGTAGAGTAACTTTAGAATCTAGAATATAGTAAATGCCGAGACAAGGAAATTTCAGGCTCGTTTTCAAATTATTTAAGTCTCATACACGGCAAGTCTCGCATGAGACTTAAATAATCAGAAATCGAGTCTGGGGTTTCCTTGTCGCTCAACCCCATAATTGATATTTTTTCACCTTATATATTTAATAAAACAGAATATCTATTGAATTCATATCTACTTTTTTTTTTTGCTGTAACTTTCGTTACATATACATACAAACTACACCATGTAGCCTGCTTTCCTGCAATCGCATTACCAGGGGAAAATACACTATTGAGGCGAAAAACTGCTGTGCTGTGCTGCTGTGTATAGTAGATTTTCCTCGGGGAAAATTGGCTATTTCCGGCGGGGGGGGGGGGGGGGGTGGAGGGGAAGAAAGGGGGAAACTACTAGTGGGGAAAGCTACTCTGTAAATCACTGTTAGCAAAAAATTTGTTCCATATTTTTCATTCTCCAAATATTTAGTTAAAATATTGCGTTCCTCTTCAAATATACCAATACAGTACAAGCCTCGTTTATATGTTGGTTTAAGGTGTATGGTTAAATTTACAAGGAAAGCAATTCTACCATTTTCTTTTTACCTTCCATTCTCAATGTGGGCAACTCTTAAAGGAAAGAATTTGCTCCTCTTGGAGCAAATTCTTTTCTTTTAGAGTTGACCTCTTTATGAAAGGATGCGTTGTCGAGGAAAGCTAAGAGGAAGTCGAAAAGTAGTTTCCCTTTGTAGAAATGACGGAAAAATCTAAAGGTATAACCGTACTCCTAAAATCACATTTTCATTGAAACGGATATCTTCCAGCTGCTCCTGCGAACGAGGCAAACAACGTTCTACATGGAATAATTTCTGGTCTATCTCTGCCATTTCCCGTCAGTCCAGCCAACGAGTGTTCCAATGACATCCAGTGCCCCATTAACAGCGGAGAAACAAAAGAATACACTGTATCACTAAGTTGTCCGTCCTTCGCTCCATCGGTAATTTTGCACTTTACTGTTTTCAATGTTTTTTATATTAATTTACGAAATAATACGTTCCTGCTACATGTAACAGTTCTGTGCTTTTGGGTTCAGCTGATAAACTGACCGACAGACATTTACGCGCGATAGCTCAACAACTGAATAGACGGCTGTTAAACTGACCGACAGACATTTACGCGCGACAGCTCAACAACTGAATAGACGGTGTCCGTTCATGATTATGCCTGCCTTGTGTCCGTTTATTACTTCTGCTTGCCTTATAAGTTTCCTTTTATTTTCCAAACAGTCATGTCATAAAATGTCATTTTTACGTATTTTCTCATTTTAAATAAACTAAAAAGCAAGTAGACTTTATTTAGTGAGGATGGCTAAGTTGGCAAAGCCATTCTTCCCTGAGGCCCTCATAACATCAAAACTTATTCCAGCAAATATGGAGAAATTTCATGGAATGAAATTGTGATAAAGATTATTAACACATTATGATGACTAGTATAAATAAAATACTCGTAGTACTGCGAATTTCAAGAGAACACATTTATAACACAACAAATGTGCTTTAGTATTCAATGACGTTTTATTTTAAAAAAAGAAGTATTAATTATAGACTGATTAGTATTTTTTGTTAACAGAGAAAGTTAAGAGTTTAAAGGTTACTCAAATCTTTTAAGGCACCACCCCGGTCAGCAACAAGACCACCGCGATAACCACCTCGAGAACGACCACCCCTAAAACTAACCAGTAAGAAAATGAATCCTGTATCATACCTAGAAATGCCGTCATTTTCTTTCATTCATTTATCTTTAATGTATTCATTTATTTTGTTTCAGATCAAACTGGCATCAAAATGGCAGCTTCAAGATGAAAATCGTCGAGACATCCTATGCTTTGTTGTACCTCTTGAAATTGTTAGCTGATCTCACACTTATACATGTATATGCATATCTGATCTCAGACTTATTTTAGTTTGTCTCAAATTTTGTTTTGAATTGTGCGTTTTTTATAATGTGTACAATTATAAATGATAATGATATTTATTTTATTTATTTCTTACAACAAACATAGCATCTGTAGAGTTTTATTGCAATTTTCTTAACACATCTGCGAACTTGGCATTCCAAAATCAGCCTGCACGTATGAATTGTCTCAAAGTATGCGTAGTTCGCTTTGAAAGCGAATGCATTTTTTGGGGTGGCAATTATGTCAATTTCATTCTTGACTCTAATCTCAATGGGGATCCACTTTTAAAGGAAAGAAAACGCTCCTCTTGTAGTATATTCTTTCTCCTTAGAGTAGAGAGGAGCCCCGGTAGCTCAGTACGTTGAGCTCTGGCCTACTGATCTAGCGGTCGCGGGTTCGAGCCCCGCTGTGGGCGGGAATCTTTTCAGTCGTAAACGGGGTTTCAGTGCACACAGCCTTCCAATATCACCCACCCATCGTCCTGATATGACTGATATACAGTTAGGAAGTACGATAAATCGCAAGTCATCCGTTTATCCATCCTAAGAGTAGACCAGCTTTCGGAGCTTTCCCAGCTGGTTTGTCATTTCCACCTTTGATAAACAGATTTACCTTAATTTAGACAAGTCTTTGTCAGCGATTCATTACGGAACAAGCTATCGCAGTTCCCAGAAACTACCAGGTCCAGGGATAAGGTGCCTTCGATACATAATTTTCCGAATGCAAGGCAGTGCTGAATCTGCTTTCTCAATATAGAGTTCCGTGATAACAGGTGTGATCGTACGTAAGAATTCCTGTTTTCAAACGTACGAACACTGCGCGTGCCCTGGTCATAGCACTGTGGATAAAAATGGGTTTCGTAGATTTGAAGGCGTTGGTATAAATCTCCACATCTTCCGCGATTATTAAATGAGATTCAGAAATCAGAATTTTGTAAGACAGGATTATGTATGTAAATAGATCTATACATGTCAAAAAAATGTTATGTTTGGCCTGCAGTTTCTTTATTATTTAATTGTCTTGGGGAAGCTTCACAGAAACAAAATATATTGCCGCCTTGTCACAATTAGAATTTAGTCCGACGGGATCAGTGGGCTACGCGCTAGCCTGCTGATCTATTGGTCCTGGGTTCGATTCCCGCCTCAAGCTGGATTGTTTCAATCGTAGACGATTACATTGTACGCAGTGTTTCTTTAGTGCCCCCCCCCCACACACACACACGCCCCATCGTCCTGATATGACTGAAAAACTGTTGAAATCCATCCAATAGGATTATCTGTCACTGCCATGCCTAAAAAGTGTTTTGGCCTGTCGCCCGTACAGAAACGATCGAAGTAAGATAATCCTTCTCTTACAATAGGATATGTCCGACGTGGTTATCTGCCAGTCCTAAAGGGGCTATATACATGGCCAAAATGTTTTTTTTTTATTTTCTCTTCTAATTAGAATATCATTCCGTCACAGGAATGAATGAATGCACTATTTAAAATAACCTTCCTGATACAATCAGAATTTTGATAGATGGGATTATTTGCCCCTGCCACGGGGCTACTTACATGTCCAAAAATTGTTTATTTTTGACCTGTTATTCTTTTACTTGGGTGAAACGTAACAGAAATTATTGAAGTCTGTCCGACGGGGTGTCCTATCTGGATTACTGAAAAAAAGGCCGGTCAAACACAACCTTCCATCAATCCATACCAGGAAGCTCGGAATGTGGTTGGTCTTTTCAGGGGGATGGTTGGGTGGTGCAATGGCGCTGTGTGTAACTTCCAGTGCCGGGGCGTCCTACTGATTTGGAACATTGTAGGGCAAGGGCCTACTGTGCTTGCATTAGGTGCGGGTGGGGGTTGCTTGGACATTTTTCTCTCGTCTATCATTTCTCCTCTTTCTCCCTCTCTGGGAGACGGCCCGATATAGACTGAAATACTGTCTCAAAGGGCCGTTAAACCCAAAACAAAAAAAATGGTCTTTTCAGCACTTGTCGCCATTCTCCGTCTTGTGAATGACATGATATATTACATTGTATTGTGTATTGCTCAAGGGCCAAATGGCCTATGCTTATGAAAATAAACTTCTTCATGTTGAGGCACTGTACACACGCTATGTAATCACGTGACCTAAATGTACTACGACAAATGCTGCTTTGGTAACTATACTGCTTAATTGGCACGACTTCCGCAGAACGGCGTTTGCACCATGTGAGCATTTTGAAGAATTCCTTCTCTAATATAGCCAGAAAGGTGAAAGTTCTTGCACAAATAATTACACCATATATGTTGATTCTTGCAGCAGAGGTGTCATTTTGAATGGATGGAAAAGAAATGAGAATATCGCAATTTAACGGGTTTTGAGTTAGTCGCTTACCACGATTGTTGTATGAAAAAAAGTAATTTTTTACCTAAAATACAACGAAAAAGACAGAGAAAAGTCTGACTATGGTGCGACAGAAAGTGCATTTTCCAAATTAAATAGAGCTTAGCTTGACTAAATTAATATTCTATGAGAAAAACAGGATTTTGTGTGGGAAAAAGTGAACTGCTTTCCTAGCACGAAACAAATCCAACTACACTGCATTTTTGGTTTCCAGGAGTCTGTTACTGCGACTACAGAATGACCAAAAGTTATTCAAATAAAACAGAATAAACTGCAAAATATCTAAAATTTACAGATTACAGTACTAAGTATTGCTGCAAATGCACTAGTATAGGGTGACATGCGATGATGCATGTGTTAGTGCATGTGTTAGTGCATGTGTACCTGTAAGTGTCAAAACTTGCTGGGAAAATGGTGTTTTTCCTTTTTTTGTCTTGCTGATTAACATTTTAGCTTGAAATAAAGGCAAATCTGTATAGTGAAGCAACATTGTATAAAGGGCGGGACACTGTCAAAGGGAGTAGGGGTCACTATAGAAGTCTATGGTAGAAACAATTATAGTTCACGCTGCCCTTTATGGGCACCCCTCATGTAAGGAGTAAAACTTCTCTTCATCTACACAAGTAACACGCGAAAATATACGTTTGCTATGGTTACGCTTACATGAAGTGACCCTACAGGGAGGGGGCTATCGATCTGTTTCAGTGCATTATACAGGTAAAGCAACACGTTCGTAACCAAGCAGGGAAAAGATATTGCATGTATGTACATGTATATGCTCAACGACTACATAGCCTATAGCACTGAGGCCCTCCCAGGGGCTTAGAGGAGCTGGGGAGAAAAGCCATTTATCTTAGGGAGCTGGGGGAGCACTTGCAATTTTTTTCAGGGAGCTGGGGAGCAAGCTTTGAATTTTGGGGAGCTGGGGAGCACTGTCTGTCTGAAAGTGATTTCCTAAATTATTTTGGCTTCTGGAGGCTGTGCCCCCCCCCCCCCCCCCCCCCCTCCCCCGACCAAGGTTATATGAATTATTTACTTCTGTTATAGTACATTCCTATGTTCTAGCGACACAAAATGTCTAACTGGCATGCACCAGACACCTGCAAAAAACTTAACTGAAAAACAGGACCTCAATATCCATTCTAAACACATTATCTGTTATGCATGTGCAACACTAAGAAAGATAGGGACTCTTGCAGATTAATTTGCTTTTAACAATTAATGGATCATTGCATTTAGATCCTATACATCAGCAACAGAAAGCTGCCCTTTTCTAGAACAGTTTGTACTTCCCTCCTATAAAAATCAGTTACGTACTACTCGGTTAGCCTGATTTAGAATAAGGATTTCTGTTTGTAAATCAACAGTTGCAATCAGATCTGCTCTGTCATGGGCGCAAAAGCCCACTGAAAGTCATTAGGGGTTTCAGGTTCCCAAAGCAAGCAAAGTTCGGAACCAAGTAGCATAAGCAAAGCAAGCAAAGTTCTGAACCAAGTTGCATAAGCAAAGCAAGCAAGGTTCTTGACCAAGTTGCATAAGCAAAGTTCTGGACCAAGTTGCACAAACAAAGTTCTGGACCAAGTTGCATAAGCAAAGCAAGCAAAGTTCAAAGTTCTGGACCAAGTTGCATAAGCAAAGCAAGCAAAGTTCTGGACCAAGTTGCACAAGCAAAGCAAGCAAAGTTCTGGACCAAGTTGCATAAGCAAAGCAAGCAAAGTTCTGAACCAAGTTGCACAAGCAAAGCAAACAAAGTTCTGGACCAAGTTGCATAAGCAAAGCTAGCAAAGTACTGAACAAAGTTGCACAAGCAAAGCAAGCAAAGTTCTGGACCAGGTTGCACAAGCAAAGCAAGCAGAGTTCTGAACCAAGTTGCATAAGCAAAGCTAGCAAAGTTCTGAACCAAGTTGCATAAGCAAAGCAAGCAAAGTTCTGAACCAAGTTGCATAAGCAAAGCAAGCAAAGTTCTGAACCAAGTTGCATAAGCAAAGCTAGCAAAGTACTGAACAAAGTTGCACAAGCAAAGCAAACAAAGTTCTGAACCAAGTTGCATAAGCAAAGCTAGCAAAGTACTGAACAAAGTTGCACAAGCAAAGCAAGCAAAGTTCTGAACCAAGTTGCATAAGCAAAGCAAGCAAAGTTCTGAACCAAGTTGCACCAAGTCTAGTAAAAGTATGTTTGCAGAGGCTTATGCTATACTTGACATTTCTATTAAGCGGTTGCTTTTCCAGCTGTATGGCAGCAGAAGTTCAAGCAGATGGGACAAAAAGCAAATTATTGATAGGGCACTACTGAAGAAATGTTTATCTATTATTATATCCGCAATACAAAGGCTGTAAGAGCACACAAAAATATTTTTAGCGTACCCGTTAAAGCCAATTACAACTTTTAACTGCCATAGCAACCGAAGTGACGTAGCAGTTGGCATGAATCAGAATGTATTACTCCCCCATCCCACAGATGTTACATTTCGATTACTAAGGGCCAATATATCATTTGAAAATGTTTAAAATGAACGAACGGCCGACAGACACTGAACCACGGAACTATACTATGAGCTTAGCCCGGCAGAGCCAACAACTGGCTTAATATTTGTGCAAAAACTTTTGCAGACAAGGTGTGCTGCGAAGAGACCATTTTGTAAATTTCCTGTTAAATAAGGCCAAAACAGGCATTTAAAAGGTGTGTACTTGTTTTCACCTCTGAATATGTGATTGAGAGCCCTTTCAGTATGTAAATAAAACACAAATGTTGCGGTTTGAGTAAGGAAAACATCCGAAATTTGAAATACAGGTTAACAGCAAAATCAAATTGTCTAGTTTGCTGCATGTGAAAAAGTGCAAAACTGACATGTACATATAGTGAAGCTAGTCAAGCATTTCGTACAGTAATTTAGTTAACCATGTATAGTCTATCCCATAACCTTGTTTCCACTGTAGTCCTGTCTTCAGCTGCCCTAGTTGAGTTAGCAGTTAACTTTGAGAAAAACTACATCCTGCAGAATTTGCATGGACAGTAAATGATAGTAAAATATAGACATTCAAAAAGTGTATACTTTCTTTGGCCTCTGAGTATAGTTGCTTCACCGAATATCTATAATACTAAATGAACGAAGTAACGCATAAACTGCAAAATTGGTGGCATTCTATACTGGTTCTTTCGCATATTGCTATCATTGATAATTTCGGTTAGCGTGTGTTTTAGTTTCACGTAGATTTAAAGAATTTGGGAATTAAATTCGTCTTTCATTTTAAATTCTCCCAAGTATTTTTCTAAAAACTTCGACTATTGGTCGAATTTTTTTTTGTCAACAATGGGTGCGTTCGAGTGAAATTATCGTGTACTCGAATACACGTTTTAAATTAATCCGGTCGTTTCGGTTCTGCGTCGTTATGTCGGCGCGCTGCTTAGCGGCTATTACTAAAACCTTGTACCGCACCGCACCGCTCCCCACTGGGGTAAAACAGAGTACCGCACCGCCGATGATTTCCGAACCCTACCAAGTTTTACGGACCCTACCGTGGGCAAAGGGAATGTTACTTAGTATAAGCTGATTCAGTCAATAAGTTCTTTTATTAGACATGTTAATGTATTGGAAGTATATACATATTTTTATTATGCTGAAACCTGTCCAACTTCAAAAAGGAATTAAGTATCGGTCTTATCCATTTCAATAATTCTCTGTATAACTTCACAATCGTAGTCCCTGACATTTAGATTAGGTTGTTTTTTGGTTTAACTGATAAAAAAAGGCTGAGATATACTTTCACTATATCTATATTATTTTGTTTTAAGGTAACTTTATCTGTACAATTTCCTAGATTTAAAAAAAATTGCATATGCCTATCCGATTTTTTTTCCTACAGGGGTTGGAAGTAACTTTTAAAAGAACATCTGTGTTGCAATTTCAGAGAAATAAATGTATATACTCTTTGGAGAAAAAGCCTTGGCAGTATAATGAAAATTTGTAAGGTTATTATGCATGCACAGGAAGATATTCCAAATCTTTAAACTGAGTTTTCTTGCAGAAAAGTGATCCTATGTTAATATACTGAGATGGAGAAGTATTTTCGTTGAAATAAATTCGACATAAAGTAAATATTTATTTATAGATTCATTATTCATTCTCTCAAAGACAGGCAGGAACATAACTATATACAGAGATATCGTAGATCGTGAGTGCGGTAAAGTTCAGAATTTACTCGACACTGTACGGAAATTTCCGTAAGTGCGGTACAAGGTTTTAGCCGGTGCGGTGCGGTGCGGTGCGGTGCGGTACAATGTTTTAGTAACGGCCCTGCTTAGCAAGTCCAAATTTAGCAGGTTCTAATGCAAAAATCCGACCCATGAACGTACGTCATTCCCCATAAATAACGATTTATTTTTGTATTTTTGCTCATATGCCTAAACGGATGAAGAACTAATAGTCATAGTCCCGGCGGCCATGGCTCGAAACGACCCATTTTCTTCCAGAACGATAGTCAATACGAGTAGCCAATCGAACACGCCCATTGAAGAATACAGCTCAACGCACATGGTCTTTCGAAAAGTTGGACGGACCCACGGCGCCAAGTGTGTGCGGCTATGGTTACGTACCGCTGAGCCACTTGGGGAACGTCGTTAGGAGAATTCAAACCGAAAAGACAAAAATTAAAAATGTCTAAGGTTAACACACATGCGCCAGGTAAGAAAGGGCATTTTTTTCCAGCGAAGCAGACAAATCAATTTCAATGATTCAACGAAGCTAAATAGGCCTTTAGTCTTCAGAGGGCTTGAATATTTTCCCCCAAAACGTTCCAGGACCCAATTTTTCCAGAAAAAAAATACCCAGGACAGGTCACATAACCAAGATGGCAAACATTTATTATGGTAAAAAATTTCAAAAATCTTCTCCCCCAGAACCACACCGGGCCGCGTAGCGCAATCGGTAGGGCACCTGACTCATAAGTCAGAACTCCTGGGTTCGAAAGCCGGTCTGGCCACATACTTTCATTTCCCAGATAGCGTGCCAACGTTGGGCCAACGTTGGCATAAGGTGTCACCGTTGGCTGAGCGTTGGCGTTGGGAGTACAACGTTGGCCGAACGTTGGCCGAACGTTACTACAGCTGGGTATATGTTTGCTCTAGGCACACAGGAATTAATTATACTTCGACCTATGCTGGTTCAAACTTTATTTCATAGCATGCTGTGTACATTTTTCATAAAAAAAGTATGTCGGCCATTTCAAACGGTCAGCCAACGTTGGACCAACGTTTTCACATGCGTATAAATTTTGCTAAGTTTTACGTGGGTTGAGTAACGTTGGCCCAACGTTGGCTTGACGTGGGGAATTGAACTCCAGGTTTCAATGATAATTAGAAATGAATATGAATTTGTCAATTTATATATGTATGATTCAACTATTCAGTATCATAATTATCATTAAATGGGCTTCTTACTATTTGTTTATGTTTATTTATTTATATTTATTACTATTTGTCTTGGTATTGCCTGCTCTGACTTTGACTAGCATGTACTAATAATTCTATGAAAAAATTATGAATTTGTGCTTTTATAAATTTCATTGCATAATATAACAATATAGATTTAGGCATTATGATTAAATGCTAAATATAAGCTTTGTTTATTTACAATATCTGAACGAGGTACATAGAAAAGTGGAAATCTGTAAGTAATTAGCGATCACACAGCAAGGAGTCTTGTGTACTCCGATTTTATTACGAGCAAGGTCTGGTTACCAAGGAAACGATCCCCATTCAGCAATTAAGTTGTTAGTACTTCTGTTATTAATGACTTTCAGACGTACCAAGTGCTACACATAACTAGGGATTTGAGGAGCAAAGATTGTGTTCTTTGAATAGAAAATTATAAACGTACGCGCAAGTCATAAACTCAGCAGTATTCAATACTTCAATTCAAGGAGATTGTATTTGATTTTTTGTGAAATTAGCTTAATACATTTCAGCCATAATGTCTTCGCGCGAGAATCGACCTTAGGCATGTGTACTCAAATCAGCCTGCGCAACTGCGCAAGGTGAAATGTAGCTTCACACATTTGATTAACCAGGATTCATCAGGCAGATTAAATGTGTAAGCGAAGAGGGAATAATGTAATAAAAAGTTGCATATGCGCAAGCTGATCTTAGTCGTAAAGTATATGAAAACCGCATTAAGTGATCAGAGATTCGCAGTATTTGGGATTGCATTTAAAAGTCAGTATACGTTTCAATTGCTGACTCTTGTTTGTGGGCATGGAATTAGTTCCTCTTACCGGAGGCTTCGCAGAGAGGGAGGAATTTGTTTAATTTCAAAGCATATGTTGGTTTAAGGTGGCACAACTTTACCCAAAGTGAAATTTTGCGTTGGCTGATTGTAGGCCATAAATGTTGGCGCAACGTTCGCCCAACGTTGTAGGAAAGAACCTACAACGTTCGGCCAACGTTGAGCCAACCGTTGGCTCAACGTTCGCCCGATGAGCAAAGTTACGTTGGCCCAACGTTGGCATCCAACGTTGGCCCAACCAAACTGACCACCTTAAGCCAACGTTGGCCCAACGTAGGCATGCTATCTGGGTTCTCCTTCCACTGATTCAAGAAGGGCAGTTGTCAGTTACTGGCGAAAGTATGTGCACTTAGCACTGGTTAACCGCTTAGGAGGTCTAAGCCTGCCCAGGAATAGTGTGGTTAGGTTAACTGACCGTCCCAACATGACCTTAGCTGTTTACCGTGGACGTAAAGCATCAAATCAACCAATTCTCCCCCAGAACCACAAATCCTATGATCTTGAAACTTAGCATGTCGCATCAAGGACTCAAAAGCTCAACAAAATTTATATAAATGATGACCCTGGGATTACCTTGATCTGTTTTACGGCAAGGTCAACTTTTGAGTCACTTAGGTTTTTCTATAGGAAAAAGTGAAAAAAGATGATTTTTCTAGAAACAATGCAGTCTGCTACCTGAAAGTTTGTAGATGCAGACAACTAATTAGGTAAATTAAGCTTTAGTGAGTATTCATGGTAAAGGTCATATCTTCACCTGGGCCTAAGGCCATTTACATTGAAAAATTAAAACTCGCTTTTTTTATATAAACTTGACCATCATGAAATATTTCCGCGCTTGCGCGGGCTCTTTTCTAGTCTGATAGAAATCTTATGCAATTATACACTGAGCGTCGAACATTTTAGGGAGCATGCCTGAATATTTTTGGGGTGCTGGGGAGAAGCTGTATTACTTTTAGGGATTTGGGGAGCAGGGGCAAAATAATTTTAGGGAGCAAGGCAAAATATTTTCAGGGAGCTGGGGAGATTTGGTCATTATTTTCAGGGATCTAGGGAGCACTGACCCCCCCCCCCCTTCCCCCTGGTAGAGCCTCAGCACTTGAATAAACATTCTTCTTCTTCACAATATAGACAGGAATTTAACTCCTGTAGAACTTCTTGCCTCTAGCAAATATGGAGTGAGAAAGATATGAGACCTAGCATAGAAAACGCTAATAGGCTGCAATATTCACACAATTCTGCCATTACAAGAAGTACTATAAAGCAACGGTGGCTCATTAAGGGGAGCAGTGTAGAGGCAGTACAGCATAGGCATCTTTAACCTTACTTTAAGGCTCAAGTTGAGGCGAATCGCTGTTACAGTCAAACTTGCTTATGTGGTCACTTCCATTAAGGGGCCACCTGTATTTAGCAGCCACCTTATCTTGGTCTCTTGAACCAAACTACAGTGCAAATGAACCTGTGTTAAGGAATCACTTGTTTTAAGCAGCCAGTTTTCATTTGGGTGACCCCTTAAGACAGGTTTGTCTGTACTTTGACTTTTTAGCTCACCTGTCAAGGTGAGCTTATAGTATAGCCATGGTCCGTCGTCCGTCGTCGGCGTCGTCGGCATCGTCGTCGTCCACACTTTTAAACACCAATATCTCCTAAACCAGCAGGCCAATCTTGATCAAATTTTATGTGTAGCATTGTTGGGGTGGGGGATTGACTGCATTAGGTTTAAGGGTAGATTGGGTTGGAACTCTGGTTGCCATGGCAACATATAGCTCCCATAGACTTATAATGGGAAAAACTTCAAAAATCTTCTTCTCTGAAACCATGAGGCCCAGAGCTACCATATTTAGTATGTACCAATGTCTAGTGGTCCCCTACATAAATCCTGCCAACCATGCCCCTGGGGCCCAAATTGGCCACGCCCTGGGGGTCATTAGCTTCCATAGACTTACAATGGGAAAATCTTAAAAAATCTTCTATGAAACCATGAGGCCCATAGCTTATATATATAGCATGTATCAATGTCTAGTGATCCCCTACTAAAATCCTGCCACCCATGCCCCTGGGGCTCAAATTGGCCACGCCCCAGGGGGTCATTTGTTTATATACAGCTATATAGCTTAAGAACCTTCAAAAATCTTCTTCTCTGAAACCATGAGGCCCAGAGCTTACATATTTAGTATGTAGCAATGTTTAGTGGTCCCCTACATAAATCATGCCAACCATGCCCCTGGGGCCCAAATTGGCCACGCCCCGGGGGTCATTATCTCCCATAGACTTACAATGGGAAAATCTTAAAAAATCTTCTTCTCTGAAACCATGAGGCCCATAGCTTATATATATAGCATGTATCAATGTCTAGTGATCCCCTACTAAAATCCTGCCACCCATGCCCCTGGGGCTCAAATTGGCTACGCCCCAGGGGGTCATTTGTTTATATATAGCTATATAGCTTAAGAACCTTCAAAAATCTTCTTCTTTGGAACCATGAGGCTCAGAGCCTATATATATATATATAGTATGTAGCAATGTTTAGTGGTCCCCTACATAAATCCTCCCAACCAAGCCTCTGGGGTCCAAACTGGCCACTCCCCGGGGGTCATAAGCTCCCATAGACTTATAATGGGAAAAACTCAAAAATCTTCTTCTCTGAAACCATGAGGCCCAGAGCTTACATATTTAGTATGTACCAATGTCTAGTGGTCCCCTACACGAATCCTACCAACCATGCCCCTGAGGCCCAAATTGGCCACGCCCCGGGGGTCATTAGCCCCCATAGACTTACAATGGGAAAATCTTAAAAATTCTTCTTCTCTGAAACCATGAGGCCCATAGCTTATAAATATATAATGTTTCAATGTCTAGTGATCCCCTACTTAAATCCTGCCACCCATGCCCCTGGGGCTCAAATTGCCTCGCCCCAGGGGGTCATTTGTATATATATAGCTAAAGAACCTTCAAAAATCTTCGTTTATGAAACCATAAGGCCAAGAGCTTATGTATTTAGTATGTAGCAGTGTATGGTTTGCCTCTACATAAATCCTGCCAATCAAGCCCCTGGTGTCCAAACTTGCCACACCCCATGGGGTCATCGAATCCTATAGAATTGCAGCCTGTTTATTAGCTTACCTGAGCTAGAAGCTTACATTTTATAACTCAGGTGAGCAGTCGTTGCCCTTGGGCTACTTGTTTTAATTTTCAGGCCCATACGGTACTCTGAAGTCCTAAACTGTGATACATCGTTTTACGAAAAGCAGTACAGTTGATGGAATGTAATATCTAAAAAGCAGTTCAACACAACAAAAAGCAGTACATTAAACAAAACATGCAAAACGGCCCCCTGTTCTTTTCACATAATAAATACCAGTATTTTTACAAAGATGTATGATACATATGTGATCATTCAAAAATAACATAATAAATCGAGAGAAAACACAAATATTTGAGATGACAACAAACTAAAGCACATGACCCATGCAGATTTCTTCAGATTGTCGCTGAAATACCGTATTCACAGATTAGTTGTCAAAGTACAAAGCAGATTATTCACTGATACCACTTGCTCGATGTAAATCATTTCAATTTTGAAATAATTAGACGAGAAATAAACCAGCTTACCGTCACAACGAAGCGCGTGACCACCATTTTCCTTTACAATTAAGCAGTACGGTTACCAAAGCAGCATCTGTCGTAGTACAGTTAGGTCACGTGATTACATAGCGTGGTACAGGACTGCTTAGCACATGTGCATTTCCCGCCAATCCTTCTTTAACATACCGTTAATATTCTAAAAATTTGGACACCTAAAATTACCGTACTACAAAAATCCAGGTCTTTAAAATCCTCGTGGTTCAAGGGATTTATTGAAGTTTATACGCCGTTTTCTGTGCGTTCTTCATCAATCAAATTGTAGCATGTCGAGCAGGAATTATTCACTCATATATGGCCTTTTCAGTCTACATTCAGTCGTTGTTCAATACTGTATTTAAGCATTTGATTATCTGGGGAGTGGGGTGGGGGGGATGGGAATTGAACACGTTAAGATGCGTTTACTTTGCAAGTATATGCAATAAAAGCGGTAAAGTATTTGAGGAAGTAATGAACCGATACAATCGAACCCCCACATCCCGCCCTTAACACCAAAATGAGAAAGAAAAACAATATAGTCGACACAACAATAGGGCGTATTCGACTGGACGTATCGTGCTAAACGATTCTTAGCGTGAAGCAGTTTTTCTATGGAAAAAGTGCTCCACGCTATAAATCGTGAAGCACGAAACGCCCAATGGAATACGCCCAAAGACAAGCGAGAAGCCAAACCGACAATTCTTTCCCAGCAGATACTCGAAGACCAATAGAAAGCGAACAAACAATGACAGTAATGGTAAAGTAGGCTTATCTTTTCTCAACTTTAAATTTTACCGTATACGCGATAATTTTCGCGGGTTTAAATTTTCGCGGTTTATTGGCAAAAATCAGAAACATTAATTTTCGCGATTTTTAATTTCGCGGTTAGCGACATGCGCAAACAGCAAAATTGCTTCATTTTCATTGAGCCAATTGTTTCATTAACCTGCGGCCCTGCCGTAGGTTAATGAAAGAATTGGCTCAAATGAAAAGTACCAGAATTTACCGAAACAAACAGAAACAAAATACAATGTATATGGACGCTGTGTCTACTAATGATCTTTGTAAGAAACAAGAAATTATTTCGCGAGTTGAATATTCGCGTTTCTAAGAGTCCGCGAGTTATCGCAAAAAAAATTGAACATCGCGAAAATTATCGCGTATACGGTATACACATACACATACACATACTACAATACAATGTCATATGTATACATACATATACTACAACATAATTTCATAAGTCACAGAATTTGACAGGAAGCAAAATGAAAATTCTCAAAGCTTATTAATCTTTATCCACATGCGGAAATGGACGATAGCTGTCTGGTGTCCTTGTCGATATCAAAAAGATATAAACATACTTCAGCTTGCATTCTTGTATGACGTACATCAAAGTGATATCTGTGTTTGTTTGTTTAGTCAAAACGTGGGCGATGATACGGTTATCTATATGAGCCGCGATACGACAAAACCAACAATGTGGTAGTGCGCCCAGCGCAGACTCAGATCAGTCTGGGAATCCGCCCAGTCTGATCAGAGTCTCCGCTGTCCGCATGAAGGTAGCTTAGAACCTAAACTACCCTTTGAGTACTTAACAAAGAGTCTGTTCAAACTGGGTGGATGCCAAAGCCGATCTGAGTCTGCACTGGGCGCAAAACCGCATTGTTGGGTTTGTCGTGTCGCGGCTCATATGTTCAGTATAGTGGGTGTCCTCATGCGCTCGCAAGAGCAATGCTCGTCAATGATCGACGATCGGAATTGTAAGTTGATCAAAAAAATAATAATAATAAATGGATATCCTGAGCTTAACTTGTAACTCTGACGTTATGACAGTATGGCTGAGTTCTCATGGGGAGAGAGGTCATGTTGTTCTCTCTCTCTCTATTTCTCTCTAGTTACGATTATATGTATACCTATTGTTTTACATACTAATGAATTAATTTAATTTAGCCCGTGAACAACCTCAAATATGCATCTTCATCACATATACATCTAACACTGCATATGTAGGTCAAATTAGGATAGTTGAACAAATAGTCGTAAAGATTAATAATGTTGGATAAGTATGTGGCAATGCGAAATCTGCCCACTCCAGACTTATCACATGGTTGTAAAATTAATCAAATAAAATTTATACACTTTTATCTCGCGGTCTGTCCGGATATGAACGACCACGCAGGGATCGATACTTTAACTCTTTATCTTCCTTGCGCCACTTGAGACAGGATATTGCTACAAGTCACATCAGGAAATTTTTGGGGACGAAACAACCATGGTGCGAGTTATCGACGATCCGGTAAATAAAATATATTTCATTTACTTTCAATATGATCCATGTGTGCATACAATATTAACATTTATTATCATGTTTTAATAAATTACTCTCTCTCTCTCTCGCTCTCATGCTGTGATGAATATTCTCTCTCTCACCTATGTTGTTAAAATGAAAAGTGTTCAGTTAATATTTATTTATATGTATATGCCATGTATGCGACATTTACATTGATATAGGATATTGTAATAAACCTAATTAGTCAGCATTAATTGTAATGGATGGGATAATGAACATCTGCAGGCAGCAAAAATTAGATCAGCCTGCGTAAATCTGGTTAAGAGGTTCCGCTGTTTGTATCAATATGGCTTCTAGTTCCTACCATGAAGCGCAAACTGACCAGAGTCTTGAAAACTACAATGTATTAAGAGTTTTAAAATCTACAATATATATATATATGAGCCAGTCTCTGTGAAAACCGGGCTTAATGACATAAAAATAAAGAATTACCCAACTGCATCACTGTAAAGTATAAGCTTTTCTAAACATTTCCTGAAAATTTGAGATGGTTACCATTATTCATTACTGAGATATAGACTTTAGAAACGATAACGTAGTGCAACTTTATCAAATGACGTTATTAACAGCATGCAAGTATGTTTTGACGTCAACGTCAATACGTTTGTTTGAATGAGCTTTCGGTGCTTGTTACATAAAATAACTCGGACAAAAAGTGTATGTTCTCATTTTCAATATGTATTGCATAGCACACACACGACAATTTGCATGATTCAACATTCTTTTCTGATATGATAGGTCTTTGTGATGGTATACCATATGTTTTCAAGGCTTTGGGGTTACCGTTGAATAAGCGTTGTCATGGCAACATAGGTCATATTTTTGACTGGGTTTTGTCTAAATCCAAAAGCTTTCTGTTATATCTCAACGCCTAAGGTATTTTCATGGAAGTAAAAAGAGGTCCGAAAAATCTTTAATTTTGACGCTTTTTATCCGTTCACAACATATTTATTACGTAATGTCATTAAGCCCGGTTTTCACAGAGAACGGCTCATATATATATCTTAATATCAATTTCTTTTATTTTGATGGCTGAAACAAAACTTTTGCAAAATTGCTGGTCTATCCAATGTATTTTCATTTTCAATTTATCAGATAGAATTTGATAATTTTATATTGTTAACAAAAGTTTATTGACGGATTATTTTTGGAATGGTGACAAAACGCTTGTTGTTGTTGTTTTTGTTGGCTATTCTAACACAGTTCGCCCATAGAAGCAATGGAAATTTTCCGTGTTTTATTCTACAACAATTCACTGTCTCGGAGCGCGTGAGTCCAGTTGCTGACGTCACTTGCATAACTGACGTAATTTTTTGACGTTTTGAGACGTTAGACTGTATAACGTCTCTTTTTCTTTCTAGAATCACCATAAAAACGTACATTTACCGTAGATGCAGTTAGAATACTGGCGGGAGCATGAACGCGCTGACAGGAAGGTTGGGAGAATTTGAATGAAAAGAATACTTTTTCAGCGTTTTTGAGCGTTAGAATGGAAATAGTTCAGCTCTAGCATTGAATTGTTGAGTAATAATTCACCGTTTGTCAGTCAGTTGTAAGTAGATATATCACTCGCGCTCCGCGCTCGTGATATGATCAACTTTACAACTGACCTCCAAACAGTGAATTATTACTCAACAATTCACTGCTAGAGCTGATCTATTTCATAAAAAAGTTTTACTGCATAAATGCATGCAACATGAAATCATCTATCTCTGCTGATAAGTAAATTTAACTTAAATGCCCTTGAAACATATGCACTTATGCAACACTTTATCTGACTTAACACAGTGCGATGAATGAGTAATGCAATATATACTGAACAAAAAAAGGAACGTTACATAGCTAATTCATGCATTTTAAGCCAAAGAACACTATTTTCAAATAATGCCACGTTTCCTCCCACGTGTCAGACGTCCGACAACCTTATGAACTAATCGGTTTGCGATTTGCATCAACTGTTACAGAATTTTTCCACTTTGACTGAAAACACCACTGACAACGTGAAACGCTCAATGCGCATGCGCAAGGGCTTAAATTTTTGCACTTTCGGATTTGCCTTGTAACCGCCAATAAGAAGTTCTATGAACCATATGACACTTAACCAGCAGCTCAAGAAATAAGCTGTTAAAGATAATATGTCTTTGAAATTGTCTCCCTTGCAATTAAAATTATAGCAAATCATTTACTCCGATTAACCAGTGCGCTTCAATAAAATTTTCAAGTTTAATTCATGGATCTTATTCCAGCTTCTTCAGACAATGGTTCATGATGAAAAAGTTTGATCAAACTGGTTAATTGTCCGTGGTATATCACCTTGCATTGTCTATGGGAATTTCAGTGCATAGCATGAAAGTCAGAGTCAAGTGTCATGAAAAGCGATATTCCATGTCTTGTGCTTCACTGATCAACCCTTTGGAAGCGGCGGTTGGACCGTTTTCGTAACAACTAGTGCCTGATAAACGTTTCAGAAGTGACTTTCTCACATGGGCTGACAACTTGAGTGAAACACGGGTCTTCAAAAGGTACCTCGAAATAGCACTTTCAAATTCTGACCCCTCATTGAATCAAACTGATCTGGAGACATTAATCTTGCAGCTTATGTTGTGATATTCATCTTCTTACATACGGATACTTTTTGGCAGTTAGGTATAAAATAAAATTGGTAAAGTCTTAATTCAGTTCAAAGAAAACGTGCATTGAATGTGCAAGTAACGTTTCTTTTTTTGTTCAGTATATCTCATCATAAGAACATGATATGAAACGCATGGGAAACCACGTGGACAAACTGGTAGTTTCTCGCAGGCTTTAATCAGGAAATTAATTATCAAAATATGGTTAATAAGCATACAGAGAATACAGTATTGCTAATTAATGTCCTCAAGTCAAGTGCAGTATCTTTTAATCAAAACTGACTAATTTACAATCATCCTAGCCGGCACACACCGTTGAAACAACTTTGAATCAACATTGGTTCAGCGTCATGACATTGAATGAACGTTGATTTAAACTATTGGTCCAATGGGATGAGCTCGCTTATAAACGCCATTTTTTGTATGTAATTAATGTGAATAAAATTTTGTTTAAACTAAACGCCATTTTTATAAGTCTCCAATCTGTTTTCTGAAAAATACTAGGAAGGGCCAAGTTTAAGAAGCGCTGTGGGGTGCAGATAATTTGAAGAGCGGTTTTGCGGTCTTCGGGTATATCGGAAGTTGGTTGGTTGGTTGGTTGGTTGATTTGATGCTTAACGTTCACGGTAAACAACTAAGGTCATGTCGGGACGGTCAGTTAACCTAACCACACTATTCCTGGGCAGGCTTAGACCTCCTAAGCGGTTAACCAGTACTAAGTGCACATTCTTTCGCCAGTAACTGACAACTGCCCTTCTTGAATCAGCGGAAGGAGAAACGAAAGTATGTGGCCAGACCGGGATTCGAACTTAGGACCTCTGACTTACGAGTCAGGTGCCCTACCGACTGCGCTACCCGGCCCGGCAGTGTCCGGCTTTGGTGTAACACTGGTTAAAAAGGTTTCGTGATGCTCTACGGCATCACCCAAAAAACAAAAAGTAAAAAATTGCTTACAGGTCACAAGGCAGATATGGATTAATCCCCTCCCCCTAGGGGGATTTTTGTAGACCATGAATTTGTTAAAGCCCCATGTCTTACAAGAATTTAGCAGCATGGTATCCCTCTCGCGATTCTATTATTTTCGCAAGTGGTGTTCACCATAATTGAAATAATTAGCAAAAGAAAAACAAAGATACTGCGATGCTTCGATACTATTTTAACGTTGAAAACATTGTTTAACCTCATAATGCAGTGCTATGACAGTATCCATCTTTTGACACAAACTGTAAAAAAATCCGTAGTTTTTACGGTAGAGTAACTGGCAACAAGCTGCCAGTCCATTTCCCGTTATTTTTATGGTCGCCCGTAAAAAATTGATTGTAGGAATCATCAAGCAAAGTAGGATAGAATAGAACAGATGTTGTTTTGGTCATAAAGCCCTTCAATTCTATAAAGGTATTTTTGAGTGCTGACAGTTAAAGAAACACTTCCAAATCGTGATTTCTAAAAATGTTCTACAGGCAAACGCCCATAAAAATAACGGTAAATTAACTGGCAGCCAGCTTCCAGGTATTTTACCGTAAAATCTACAATTTTTTTACAGTGCACGCGCAAATAATTGGTAATGTTATGATACCATTATTTAGCCCAATGATCTATGTTTTCATAGACTTTAGCGCAAAACGCGTACTACTAAAGCTTTGTGAGATATTAACGCCTTTGCAATATATACTGACACAAAAAAGAAACGTCCGTTTTCTAAGATTCTGTATCTGTTGAACCAGTAAAGTTGTAGCCGTAAAAAATAAAGCAAAACGTGTCCCGAGCGTCTGGCACACATAAAATTGCAACCGTTTTATTTTTTCTCCATAGCCACAAGATTTATCGGACCTAATGTCAAAACACCATTTTTCTTCCTCAGCAGCATTTTATCCATCAAAACCTGAAACGTTTTGCGTTAAACGAGAACCAGAAACATCGAAAAATGAAAAACCGGCTTTTAAAAACAAATACTGCTATCAAATGACCGAGGAAGCAGCCAAAAGTCCTCGATTTATAAAATTATCTCCCTTTTAATTAAATAAATAACGATTTTAGAACTTCCGTATCTCCATAACCGTTCATCATTTTGACACCATTTTTGTTTCAATTGACTATACTTGTGTACAACAAAGACTACATGCATCAGAGAATAAAAATTAAGGCTGAGATCTAAAATCCCGGTGCACTAAAACCCGGTTTTATTACCCCATCTTTTACAGAAAAGTTATCAAGTAATTTTATAACCAAATTTTTGCTGTGCTAAATGATGCTGATTTCAATGCTATTGATGGCTAGAAATGAATCTGAAGTAGTCCTATGCCATTGTCTTCCAAACTGATGGTCCAACAAGGTAATGTTTGCGTCTATATACGCACGGTCGTGATGGACGTTTTATGACGTCACTTTACTTGACAGATTTTATGCCAGCGGTCGTGACAATAAAGAATGCACCAGCACCCATAAAATTTCAGCAGCGTGTCTGCTCAGTGATGCTAGGATGAGCTGCGATGGTTAAAACGAGTAGAACACACGAGAAACTGATTTTGTGACTTTCGAAATTTGGATACTGGCGCTTGCGGCATTGTCATTGTCGCCGATGTTCATTGAACGGATTTTCGTTCAACGCACACCATTGCTGAATAATTGACGTTATTGAAGCAAAATATTTGAATGAAATGTCTGTGTGCATTTGGAATTCAGAGACGCAATTGTAAAGCGGACGTTTCTTGTTTGTGTCAGTATATATTGAATCTCCCTCGTACAAACAACCTGCTGTATCGGGCTTGTGTCAAGGTTCTAAAATTCCGCCATAAAAGAAAGCTCAACCATTTCGCAAACACTTGGTATGCTGGTATGCCTACCATGAAAATAGGGTCAATGTCACCAGTATTATAAAAACATTGATTCTATTACATATGCATGTAATCTTAAAAGTTCAGTCATTTTTTTTTTTGGCAATAAGTTCCACAGAAAGTGTGCAGACATTTTTTTCAAAGGCCCTTTTTAATTGTTTAAGTGAATGTCACCAAAAGTTACAAGTTACCCAGCTCATTTGCTTGTCCCAATAATGTATCAAGAAAATCCTCCAGCTGGGTCATGAGACACCATATGGTACTGTAACGCAGACACAGAAATAAATCAGCATTTTAAATCATTATGTGACCTTGAAAATAGAACCAAGGTAGGTCACCATACCTGAACAACAATCGGTAAGCCAAGCAAGTTTGGCAACTGTCCACTGTATTGTTCAAGATATAGCGTACGTGCAAAAAAAGAGACACCAAACGATATCAACACCAAAACTAATACTTTCTAATCCTACCTCATTCCACATCGCCTTTGGTTGGGGATACATTAATGCATAAGCCGTGCACTGAAAATATACCTACTCTCCACACTAGGTCATGTGAAAAATAATTGGTTCTCCGAACAGGAAAACACACATGCTGTGGGGACTTCCGCGCACCTTCGTCATGATGAAATTCCCGCCACTTTTTATCAGGTATAAACATGTCACTCCAGACATATGAATGGAATCCAAAGCTAGCGTGGTTCGTTATCTGTCTGACCCATATAAGGAAATATTGTTTTATATCTCACCTTTCACACAAGAAAATGTTTCTTACAGTGGCTGCGAACAGGGAAGGCTCTGATCACGCGCACAGTCTGATAAGAGACTTCCATGTTAGCGATCTGAGGACTCAAGAAATTAATATTATAGTGAAAAGTGAAAACTCGCCAGACTGCTAGTGCCCAAACGTTTAGTTTGATCTAGTTTGACCATTAGCTGTTCGCAATAAGCCACATTTCCACATTTCATGGCTCAATAATGGGTAGAAAGTTTTATCACTAAGACCCACGCCTCTTAAAGGATTGTAAATAATGCAAATTAAAACAAGTGACTGACATCTTAAGATATTTGTTGTCAAGTTTTAAGTTCCCTTCGCTTTTAAGAGAATTTATTCCTGACTGATGCGTCGAAACTTGCATTAGTAGATCGAAATTAAGTGATAAAATATTATCTGTTCAATAAATTCCCAAAACATTATCTGTTCCATAAATACCCAGACAACCAAAGGATGTGAAGTTAAAGCATCCAGCCCCATATCATCACCGTTCAGTATAGGAATGAATGTTATTTTTGTGGATTTTATGGATGTGTAAACCCCAGCGAATCACTCATTTTATTGATGTGTAAACGCCAGCGAATCACTCATAATAAGTGAGTGATGCGCTGGCATTTACACATCCATAAAATCCACAAAAATAACATTCATTCCTATACTGAATGGTGATGATATGGGGCTGGATGCTTTAAAGGTGAATAAAACCCGAAGGGCTTCTTTATCTTAAGTTTGTGCCGGCGAATCACTCACAAACTGAACAAAACCCGAAGGGCTTTCTCTTAAGTTTGTGAATGATTCGCCGGCCGCGGTTTACACATCCATAAAATTCACAAAATAAAATTCATTATACTTGGACCAGAAACCGGGAACTATTTTGACTATTTTCTTTGCGGCAGTTCTCTAAAATCGGTACAGCTTACAATTTAAACATACAAAATGACGGAGTTTGGATTACACGTATAAGAAAACGCCGTTTCCTGTATGCGCTTGCCCAATCAAATTGCGCTGATTTAGCAGTAGAAAGTTGAACTGGAATCATAAAGGTGTAACACTTGGGGGTAGTGAACAAACATGCAAGAAGAGTCAATTAACCAGTCTGGGGACTTATGGTTTTCCATCACACACATTTGTGATGGTCAGCCACAACTCACTAAAATGGCATTTTAACCTACTGGCATTGTTAAGTGTGGTATGATCTGTCTAAACTTAAAATTTATATTCAGTCCCGCCCTAACTATTCTCAGTATAAAAACTCTGTAATTTGGTTATTTCTGCAGAATTCTGGTCAAAATTAGGCAAACATTGCTGTGCATTTGACTGTTATTTCCAAGAACAATACGCGTTTACTTTCTATTTTTTATGAAGTGTTACGATCAAAATTGTGAACAGTGCTCGCTTTTTTGCAACGGATGCTAACTATACGCGTTACTCAAGGTTTTGTACCAGTTACTCGACAGAAAAGTACTTGAGGATTTTCGCCTTTGTTATGGTCAGACAT
Organism: Ctena decussata; assembly: GCA_963989385.1. NCBI lineage: Eukaryota > Metazoa > Mollusca > Bivalvia > Lucinida > Lucinidae > Ctena > Ctena decussata. The sequence goes on from OZ022499.1 coordinate 97,792,166, forward strand.
AACACCAGAAGAAACCAACGTTATGGTTTTCCATCATTGTCATCCTTCGGACATGTAGTCACATCTTGTGGTAAAAAAAAATCAGTAATTATGTTATGGTAAGCCATTATGTCAGTTCATTTAAAGTGCATGGTTAACCATCACATATATGCGTGATGGAAATCCATAAGTCCCCAGACTGTTAACACTAATGAACATATGTCAGCTGTCAGGTTCACCTCGGGCAAAATACTCATCCACATCTGATTTAGAGGATTTTACACGAGTGGTCATTTCTTATGAAATTTATGAAACGAGCCTTCGGCGAGTTTCATATGAAATGACCACTCTTGTAAGATTTTGTTCACCATACCACCCTTTAAAATGGGAGTTTATCGCCTTCAAAATGAACATTATTTCAATAAGAAATCGCATTGTTGATATGGACGTTGTCAATGACGTTATGTATGTACGCACCAAAGTGTTATTACATGTGTGGTCATACGATATTTGTTACATGACGTTATCCACTGAATAACAGTGGCGTCATATGATAAATATGTATATTCTGAAACTGAAACTAACAGAAATGAAATTGACAACCAAGATAGATATTTTGTTTCAAGAAGTCAACAAACAATGCCCTTGGACCACAGGGGCTCAGGTCATGTGTTTTTCCTCTTTCGTCCCAGAAATTACGAATCGGTATGCATAGGATGGTTATATAACCACCCTTTACATACCGATATGACCTGAGCCCCTGTGCTTTGGCCGTTACTAACATATGAATAAAGTAATAGCATTCAAGGAATAAGATTTTGTAAAACGTCCACGGGGAGGGGTGGAGATGGAATTGCGTGGTTTTAATGAGCGTGATACATTGTGTTTAGGGACAATGGTGTGCACAACATGCATATGCGTATAAGTTTTCTGAATGCAGAAATGATGAACCTAACTTTCTAGTTTTCTAGTATTTCAGTTTGTCATGGAAAAGTACCAGTATAATTTCTTTGATTATTCGATTCATGCTGAATCCAGACATAATCACATTGTAGATAAAACTGTATTAATTTTATAGAAACTGGAATGAAAATGTTCCAAAAGTGTTTGGTATAGTGTTTGGTTTTATTTAATCTGATTCCATGTTTATTACTGACGGGTTAATCTTTGTGGCCTATTGATCCAAAGACGAATGAGGAAATAGTAAGAGTTCACTTCGAGATATCATAAAATTGTTACTATAAACAGAACCATGCCAAGGATTGTTACTTGTCGTTATCTGGCTTGTCTAAAGACTGTCAAAATTCTTGATAGATAAATATATGAATTGAATCTAGCAGTGGTATACAGGTGAATATGTACATGTAAATGACCCATGGTCACAGAGATAACAAAAGGATAGGTGTGGTAATATCTTGTGGGAATTAATAAGTCATTAAAGAGAAGACGTCATGTCAGGAGACAACCCCTCTCTCTCCCCACCCACCCCGTCCCACCTCCCCCATCGATGCTGTAAACTGGCTTGAAGGAGCAATTAAGCTACGTGCATCAACCTTGAGTTCCATAACATGAAATACAGATAAAATACATTAAACTTTGGTAGATGAATTATGTCTGAATCAGCACCAAAATGTTGTGCAAGGTGTTTTATGGTTCAAAAGTGTTTCTAAAAGGTTTATATTCTTTATAATGTGTTTGTGTTTATAAACAAGAAAATTAGCTACATTTGCTATATTTATGAGCATATTGGAAATTTCAGCTCTTAATACACTATTTACCTGCTTGCTCTAAATGGTCAAGTTTTCATGCTCAATAACAAAAGCATTATTTTTTTTAAACAAATACCAATTCCCTTAAGTTAACAAAAGCTCGCTAAAGCTCGCTTTTTAACTAGACCAATAAATAAATAAATGAATAAAACATTCACTTCTGAGATATTGCATAAATTATATGCATGCTCTTAGAAATGAGCCGCGACACGAGAAAACCAACAATGTGGTTATGCGCCCAGTGCAGACTCAGATCAGCCTCGAGATCCGCCCAGTATGATCAGACTCTTCGTTAAGTGCTCAAATGGTAGCTAAGGGCCTAAGCTACCTTCATGCGGACAGCGAAGACTCTGATCAGACTGGGCGGATGCCCAGGCTGATCTGAGTCTGCGCTGGGCGCACAACCACATTGTTGGTTTTGTCGTGTCGCGGCTCAAATATTTTTGACACTTTCCCTCCTCTCATGTACTGGTATCTTTGTATGCATTCTCAAGAGCTAGAAGAGGTTTGGTTTTAATGATAACTCAGGGAAACCTTTTTATTTCTACATAAAATGCATGTATTAGAACTTTATGAGAGCCACAACATGTGTTTTAAATAGAATTTAAAAAAAATAGATGCATTTCCGAATTACCATCCAACACCAAAGGCGGAGTTTCAGCCTATGTTAATTTTACATAGGAATCTGCCCACGCTTAGATTTTTTTATTCTATGTATATGTGTTGCATAAGGACTAACAGTGTTGCTAATGTATTATTTACCTCAGTTGACACGTTCAGCATAGCACAGGATTGACTTAACAAACTTATACCCTAAAAATGAGGGTTCCCTTGAAATACCATTCCTAGAACTATCAAATTTTCAGATTTTGCAATTTCGTTTATAAACTTAAATCAGTGAATTGATGTAAAACATTTTAGAAGTGTGTATATTCACGTTTCAAGAAACGGGTTATGTATAAAATATTTTCTATTTGGTATAAGACCTCAAAATCAGCTAAAAACCACACCTATATAAAAAATAAATCATCAGTTAAAGTACGATCCAGTTGTTGTCAAGATTTTATTTTAACCATAAATCATGCTGTTTACCTCTTATATGTTTACGAGAAAATTAAAGAAATTCTGAGCCTGGTAAACTATACTTCAGGGCTGCAGAATGTGGGCTGTCAGGCACCCCAGTACATTAGAAAAGCATTATCTTGTTGAACTGTAGTTTTGTTTCTTGGTTCCCCATATGTAAGTTACAAGAAAGTGAACTATACCATCTCTGTATTATCCCAATTCAGATTAAAAAGCATATCAATGAAAAGTCGCCTTGTCCAAACCCATTAAACACCAGAAACTTTCAGATTAAATCTTTTAGCGGGCTGTTTTTTTCTGTCTTTCTTTATTTTTTCAAAATAATAACCCTGTAATTATTTTACCTAGACTGACAACATAATCTTATTTGGAACCCAGAAAAAATATTTCAGAGCGCTAGCAGTTTTAACTGACACTTTTTAGCCACTAGTTTCCTCATGGAGTGTTGTTATAAGCTCAGCTTTAGTTCTATTTGATCAAATTCAGATTCTTTTTATCACCCATCGTCTTACACCAGTGTACAACGTACGGATACATAGGGATTAACAGTACCAAAATAGACACTTCCAATGATACTGATGATAGTCAAGAAGTAAATTAATTGTCAGTCCCAAATAAGTTGCATCTCTTTCACAATTGAAAACTTATTTTATGGTGCTCTTTCTCAGCATAACTGATATGTTTGCTGTCAATATGTTGATGATGGGTTGAGTAGTCCTTCCAAACTATTTATGTGTCAGCTTTTTCTTCCATCATAAACTGTCGTGCCCAGATGATTTGGATGATTCGCCTCTTTCCTTGTTTTCTTTTTGTGTTTTGATTCTTTAAGACACGGGCTTTTGATGCAGTCAGGTGTTGGAGTCGTTGCAGTCAGGTGTTGGAGTCTTGCCAGATGCCTGTTCAGTGTACAGGTACAAGCCAAAAATTTAAACAAATTAAATTAAGGTCACTAACATTTGATGCCGTCAATATTTGAAATAAGAATAACGGATCACCCTGCCTGTGACCTAGGCAATATATAGATACAAGCCAACACACTAGCACTTGATGCAGGCAGCAGTTAGAAAGAAAAGGTGGAACGTCCTACCTTACATTTTGAAGTTACATCTAAAGACATCTATAGATACAAACCTAAAGCTATCTTCAAAACGAAAAAAAAATCAGGGTACTGATGCATGAAAAATAGGTTAACATTGAAATTAATTTACCCGCTCGTCTTTTATTAGCTCACCTGAGCCGAAGGCTCACAGGTGAGCTTATAGTATAGGCAGGCATCCGTCGTCCGCCCGTCCGTCGAGCGTCCGTCAATATTTTCAAACAACATCTCCTCTGAAACTACAAGGCCCATTGTTACCAAATTTCATATATAGCATCTATAGGCAGGGGGAACCAATAATACTGTTTTTATCCAAATCGCTTCATAACTTTGGTTGCTATGGCAACTTAAAGTTTCCATTGACTTGTATGGGAAAAATTGAAAATTTGCATTTATTGCTATGTCACTGCAGATATTTTGACAAAACTTTTGCAGAAATGTTCCTTGAGTAGTTCTCTATCAACCACATGAAATTCATGTAAATTACACAATTTGGCTGGTTGCCATGGCAACCGAATGGTTAACAATAGAAAAAATATTCAAAAATCATCTCCTCAGAAACTATACAACCAATAAAGCTCAAACTTCACAGGAAGGATCTTAGTACTAGCCTCTATAAAAGTACTGTTTTTCTTGGCAATTGCTCCAGCAGTTTGTTTGCTATTGGTACTGAAAGTTGCCATTGACTTATAATGGCAAAATGGAAAATTTGCATTTACTGCTATGCCACTGCAGATATTTTGACAAAACTTTCATAGAAATGTACCTTGAGTAGTCTTTAACCAGCCATGTTAAATTTATGCAAATTGTGCAATTTGGCTGGTTGCCATGGCAACCGAATAGTTAGAAATAGAAAAATATTAAAAGATCATCTCCGCAGAAACTGTGTGGCCAATAAAGCTCAAACTTTACAGAAAGAACCTTAGTACTAGCCTCTATAGAATTACTGTTTTTCATGGCAATTGCTCCAGCAGTTTGGTTGCTATGGCAACTAAGAGTTTCCATTGACTTATAATGGGGGAAAATGAAAATTGGCAATTTTTGCTGTCTAACTGCAGTTATTTAGATTTTTTTCTACAGAAATGTTTCTTGAGTAGTCCTCTACGATTCATATGAATTTTCTCCAAATCGCTGAATTTGATTGGTTGCCATGGCAAAATTTAGGGTAAATTTTCGGGAAAAAAATCTTCTGCTCAGAAGCCACATTGGGGATGAAGCTGATATTGTGCAAACGTGTTGATGACAGTAGCCTCTACATGAATTTTATTCTTTTTCTTCCAATCCCATAAGAACTTTGGTTGCTATGGCAACTTATAGTTTCCATTGACTTACTATGGGAAAAATGAAGCCATGAGGGGGATGAAGCTGATACTTCGCATACATATTAATAACATTAGCCTCTACCTAAAGTATGTTTTATATTATCATTGCCCGTGTGAATTCGTTGCTATGGCAACTTAAAGTTTCCAGAGACTTATAATGGGGAAAGTTATTTCTGTGTTACTGCAGATATTTTGACAAAAGCTTTACAGAAATGTTCCTGGAGTAGTCCTCTACCAGCAATATGAATATTTCCCAAATACCTGATTTTGATTGGTTGCCATTGCGGCCAAAGATCTTCTTCTGAGAAGCCATTAAGGGGGGATAAAGCTTTTTTTTCATAAATGTTTGTGATATTATCCTCTACATAAATGGTGCTTTTTATTGCTGTTGTGCATGGTGTTTTGTTGCTGTAACCTCAGTGCTCAGGTGAGCGATATAAGGCCATTGGCCCTCTGGTTTATTCTTCTGTACAGATGATAGGAAATATGTTGAATTTTCGGGGTAATTACACTTGTTTGCAGAAGTGTGAGTGGGGAGAGGGGGGCATTTGTGGGATTATCATTGGCTTCTAAATCTTAGCCAGTGAAGAAAATATTTGCAAACAGAATGGTAATTAATGTAGGACTTCATTTATAATTAATGTCACAGATAAACAAGTGTTGCAGTGAAAGATCCAGCCATTACTATGAAACTGACATTCTCCAAAAACCTGACCCAATCCCAAATTTTAGTTTCAAAAACTATTTTACCGGTTTCAAAATCTTTTAAAACTTTTCACAAAAAGAGGGGATATATTTACCCTAATTCCGATTAAAATTATCACTTGACAAATACAGTAACAGATCTAAACATTAAACTTACTTTTCATGTTTGATTATTTATAGTCTGTTTTTGACAGATTTTTCAAATTTGGTAGACCATAAAAAATAGTTCTATAAGTCAACACATAAATTTATCAAAATAATTTTCAGGGTACCTGCAATTCATTTCAGTAGGCAACCAGAACATTCAAATTATACTGTCTGATAAGGGTTCTGCAAGGTGCGACCCCAAGCCCTGCAGTTCTTGAAATTAATTGATAAACCCATTTTGTTAATTGATTTACCCTAGGTAATCAAAATATTAAGTATGAAGTATGAAGAAAATCTAAGCGTGGGCCGCTTTGAAACACCCCCTTTACCTGAAGTTTTACTTCCTGTATACTTTCAGAGCATGCCCTTTGTCCATTTCATGGACACAGACTGGATTCAGAGGATCTACATCAAGGGAAAAGCACCTGCTGGGTCTTCAAGGTAAGGAACTGGTCACATTTCATAACATAATTGAACCGCCCAGTCCGATCAGACTTTTTGCTAAGCGCTTAAAGGGTACCTGAGGGTCTAAGCTACCTTTATGCGGACAGCGAAGACTCTGATCAGACTAGGCGGATGCCCAGGCTGATCTGAATCTGCACTGGGCGCACAACCATTTTGTTGGTTTTCTCGTGTCGCGGCTCAATTATTGCTCTGAACAGATTTTCATGCCATTGTGGGCATAGTTTAAAACCTTGCAGCCGCTTATTGGGAAGTAAGTGTCGTAGATATTGACATTTAACAGGTAGACTTGTGCACTCTAAAAAGTTTTGATGTTCAGAAACATTATCATGTCGCACTGATTTTTAGCTCGCCTGAACGAAAGTTCAGGAAGAGCTATTGTCGTCACCCTGGCGTCCGCGTCCGGTTAAAGTTTTATAAAGCCCAATATCTCCTTAACCCATGGATGGGTTCCTATGATACTTGCACTGTAGTTAGATATTGGTTTAAAGTTTTTCAAGGTACTACCCCTACTCCCCTCAGTGACCTTGATATTAAGGTCATAGACTTAGAAAATTGTCTTTTTGTTGATTGGATGTTTTAGTTAAAGTTTTTTAAAGACACATATCTCCTGAACCCATAGATAAATTCTTTTTATATTTGCACTGTAGTTAGATATTAGTCCAAAGTTTTACAGAGTACTACCCCAACCCCGCTCAGTGACCTTGATGTCAAGGTCAGGGACTTGCTTGGCAGAGGTTTAGTTTACACTTGAACTGATTTTAGACACTTTTTGAGTTTTTACAAAACACTATATAGTTACCCCACTGGATGACCTTGAGGTCAAGGTCATCGACTTTGAATTTTGTTTTAAAGATTTTGATAAAAGTTATATATTTATGAAGACATAATTTCACAGTGCGACGATGGACTCAGTTGATACTAATACTTGGACTGATGTTAGATAATGGTTCAAGGTTTTGATACATCCTAGCAGTTGATACTTATACTTGGACTGATGTTAGATAATGGTTCAAGGTTTTGATACATCCTAGCAGTTGATACTAATACTTGGACTGATGTTAGATAATGGTTCAAGGTTTTGATACATCCTAGTCCCCCCCCCCCACCCAACTACCCCTTAGTTCTTTGTCCAAAGAACCAATTCAGCGAGCTATGCTGTCAGGCGACAGCTCTTGTCATAATAGAGCTGCGAACGTTCCAGTTTTCAATGCCTCATTCACTGCATTCTGTTTTGGTAAATATGGGTACATAAAAACACTACCACTCCCTACCCTTGCCCGCCACTGCATCCCCATCCCACCGCTCAGTATCCCCCCCACTCACACACACACTGCTCAGCATGACACTTACTTATAATATGTATATTGATAGTACACACGTACATGCATAGCGGCTTATATTTAAAACAACAACAACAACTTTTTCCTGTTTCCCATACATTTAATTATAATAACACGCCTTTTAAGTAAATTGCGCCAATTATTCGGAGTTGAGTGCAACAATTTTGTGGTATACTGAACACTTTTATAGGTACATCACAACTGTCAGAGGTTCTTTTCCTAATAAGTCCAGCTTTTGTTTAATTGCAGATTCACAATCTACCTGCAAGCCGGACCCGAAGACGAGCCTGATGAGATTGCATTTGTATTGGACTTCCGATTCAACTACGGTGGTTGTCAAAACAAGATAGTAACTAACCACAAGAAAGAGGGCTCTTGGGGCACAGAGGAAGACGGGAGCTGTCCCTTCCCCCTCGAAGAGGAGCAAGACTTCAAAATCAAGATTATTGTAGATGACGACTCTTTCAAGGTAAATGAGAACTCACCCAAAGAGCACGTGACGTAATAACTACTACTGTGGGACGTCATTATGTAATGTGCCTGCTGGACAGCATGTCCAGGGGCCGTATTCATGAAACAACTTAAGTGGTTGCTATGCTGTTGCTAAGGCTAAATTTCTTTGAAGGAGATTCCCTACAACAATGAAATTTGCTCTGGAGGAACAGTCTTACAAAGACTGTTCCTCCAGAGCAAATTTCATAGTTGTAGGGAATCTCCTTTATAGATATTTGGCCTTAGCAACAGCATAGCAACAACTTAAGTGGCTTTATGAATACGGCCCCAGAAAACTCAAATTTAGTCGGGAAACTTTTTCTAGTATTTTTTTTAGAACGTATGTCATATTTTGCGTTTTTACATGAGCTGCCTTTACGCTCAGATATACATAAGCTAAACCAAAACTTTCAAATAAGCGCGGGTACAGGGATCTGAATCCCACTTTTCTGAAATGTTTATGAACAGGACGATAGCTCGACTACGAGAAATCTCAATGTAAAAGACTGATTTAGTTATTTTTAGTAATTTTAGTTCTTTTAAGACCGGTCTGGTTTTCCCTAAAAATGTTCGTTCAGCGTGTTTAATGAAAAGCTTGTTGTCGGCTCTACTTAAGATAACAGGCCTGCTATCTCGAGGAGGTACGATAACAAGCGTTTCTTTCATCAGAAGTCCTTAATTCAAACTGCTCCTTGTCGACAATTAATCCTGTGGTGAGTCATGCTATGATAAATAAACAAAACATCCTGTGCAAATGCGACATTGCATAAATTGCTGATAACCACAGGCTGTCACATGCTTTATTCTGCGTTCGTTTACTATGAGAGATGTGTGTATCCTTGAAGGCATGTCTGTATAGTCCTAACTGTAGTGACTGTCATGTTTCAGCATGATGGTATTTTGCTGAAAAAAAATCTTCTGGGTATACTTCTTGACTGATTTCCCTCTCCGAGACATTACATGTATTAATCTCCTGTAACCAATTAATCCAGGTAAATTAAGCAACGGCGGTAGCTGCCTATACGTAAATACGCAGGTGCGTATTGAAATTTTGTCAAACTGACAAAATTTCAATACGCACCTGCATATTTCGTATGCTGTTTTCTTTTTAATTTTACAAGATTTCAATACCTACTGCCAAACTACATGAAAATCTGAAATAATAGGAGTTAGAACACTACATTTCCTCTCAAGGAGTATAAAATGTGATTACGCGTTATCATGAAAATGTTTCTACCTATGGCCCTGGTAAGCAAATATTCTATAACGGTGTAAGGGGCCTTACTTTGCCAGGAGAGGTAACTGGATTGAGTAGTAAAACGTATCGGTACAACTTTAGAAAAACATTTCGCTCGCGACTAACAAGGCACATAATCAATGTATTTTGGTATGCTTTAAGGTAGGCGTGGTTAAATTGTCACACGGATAAGTCTGAGACTTTTCTTACCTGTGGTCGAGGAAGGGGAAGTAATCTGCTAATATGTCTATTTTCTGGCTACCTTTCAGGTGAAAGTAAATGGTGAAGATTTGTTAGAGTACGAACAGAAATTAGCCATGAAGACAATCAACTGTCTGAGAATACAGAATGATGTAGAACTCACACAAGTGAAGCTGAAGTAGGCAGCCAGTCTATCCTGAGATTGTATATACTATACTCACCCCAAGTTGAAATCTCAAGAGGCCAAAGTTCGGTAAACTTCCGAGCAGTTTTGAAACGAAACTCAACAAATGCATATTAAACTCTGAACTGATTTCTAAACAAAAGTCTGAAGTCAAACTAAAACGAATATTACGTTTTTCATTGAAATTTATTTGAATCTATTTCTACTGAAAGTATTAGATACAGACTTTGCACGTCGTTTTAGCCTGTAGTTGTTCTACAGTCTTCGGAAATGACAATTCTCGCAAATTTTCGTTAGTATTTCAGCCAAATGAACTATCTAATCAAAAGTTTTAAGTTGAGAAGTCCAAAAAAGTGCTGAGAAGTTTGAACAGTCAACAACATAACAGAACGAATGTTTCTTTCATCTTTTACTAGAATGGCCATTATCTAATACTGCTTTACAGGTTTCAACATCCGCAGATTTAGCGCCATTAGCTAGAAAATCGTCCATACTACAGTTCTGATAAATGGACAATAAAAATTGCTTATGCTTCAAGTAACCATGCTTTCTGGATGATTTACCGAAGTTAATAAAAATAAAAATAAAACCTGTTGCTTTGCTCACTAGAATCCAGTTTCACATGGCAACTTTCTGGTTCCGTATATATATCAGTAGCATGCTTGGATGGATGGATGGACGGCTTGCTTTTTTACGTCCGTATTAGCAAAAGTATTTAAGTAATATCGGGAAGAGGAGGGTGATAATGAAAGGCTGTGTGCAATGGAACCCCGCATACGGTTGGAAACAATTCCACTTCAAACCTGATTTGAGTCGGGGACCGCTAGATCAGCAGGCCAATACTTTACCTACTGGACCTGGAGAGCTAGGATTCCACGGGTATAAGAGCATGGCAATACCAAAATGATTTGGGAGATTACTTCAGCAGAACATTAATTTCTTCCCTGCAAGGTAAACCCCATTTCCAGTTGCGCAACTCTTCAGGAGACTAAATTCTTTTCCAGAATAGTTACCCGCTCGTTATGAAAACTGGGATGACAGGCGATGGTCAAAAGACTATGGTCATACAAAAATAACACAAAACTGTTGAACAATGATTTAGACACAATTTATTAGAAACAAAGTACTGCAGAACCTAAAAGCTTTCTCACTTTCTCTTTCCGTTTTATGCTAGTTTCAGAACTTCAGAATATGGGTGATGCATAGCTGATAATAGCTCTAGAATAGCTTGCCTTATTTCTCGATAAAAAGTCATCAAACCTTTTTTGCAAGGCCGCTCTGATATAATGAGTTTAAGTTGTATGTATAACAAATACTTCCAGATTGACGATCTGTCATAAATCTTGAAGTTTCTTTCACACACATTTTCACCGGGTATAGCCCCACAGTTGTGGAGTGATGTTGTGTCGCATCGGGAGTGTGTGTTTTATAGGATATTGCGAAGGTTTGGTCATAAATTGATGTTTTTTTATCCCTTTTAATCTACATATTTGCTTTTCTTGAAAAGTGCACGGAACACATCAGTTTCTTAGCTATTGAAACACCGTTTCGGAAGCAAAACCACTGCCGTAATAAAAAAACTGACGCGTGCACCATTCACTAGGTCGATGTAAATGTACTGTAAATCAGGAAAAATCGTGTTTGTTTATTAGTGTTTGTTCTTGTTTTACGTTTTTTTTATTTGATCAAGTTATCCGTTGCCACATATTAGCTATTTAGCATAACCTAATATTCAATAAAACACACAACGCCTCTGCTTTTTGCTAAAAATTAAACTTTTTGCTATGTGCAGTATGTGGAAATCGTATTTGTACCGTATGTGGAAGATGTCTGTTTTGATAATGACAGATACCAAACGATATTAGCAGGCCCACATGTGATCTAAAGTTTATGTTTTGGTATTGTATATGATCTCTTGAGCTAGTTTGAAATATATTTTGGCGGTGTCGCACAAAAAAATGTGGTTTAATACATCTGCGAAATGTTAAAGCAGACTGTGAATCCATGCAGTCTATCAACGGCCTTTATGTTGTGCATGTAGATTTCTCTGGGTCCATTATACTTTTGGCTAATATTAGTGGCTGGGAGCGGACTGCGCTTCGTAAATTGGTCTGAGCAGCTGCTGTTCGCAGTAGTCATAAAGATCATTTCTGCATGTAATTGTTGTGGCTAATTTTATTATCATTCTTTTTACTGTACCGCATTTTATACCCATATCAGATAAAACTGAGGGCATACAATCCTTAGATTTGCTCAAACGTGTGTCTGTCCATACGTCCATAACGGCTTCTGCCTGCGATAAGGATTTAGAATAAGTTTCTCTATCCTGTTGTCGACCATTCGCATTTAATCAGTTGATATATTCCTGTAAGCCTTACAATTTCTTAGCAGGGTCATGTTTCTAGGCATGTATGTTTGCCTCCACAAACTTTGTAAATGCGCTACTGTTCTCAAATAATGGTTCTGTTTCACAAAGTGTTACAATAATAAAAGGACCTGGTATGATAAGGGCCGTTTATGGCCCCCATTCAAATTCTCTTAAAATTGCCTGGTTTCTGTTGCTTATCATTCGTGTGAATGGGAACAGACAGAAAAAAATATGTTTCAACTATGTTATTCTCAGAATAACATGATCTCTGATATGCCTATATTGTTTAGATAATATGAAGGAAAACAGCAAGAAAATTTGAGTTTAATACACTTTCCTTTAAAGAAATAAGTCATTTACAATAGCTTTTGAAAGCTCTAGATAATAGGCTTTTGATGAAATGCTTAAACATTATATAACACTGCTTATTACCTGTGCACTGCACAAGGCCTCTCCAGGTACTCTACCCGCTCAAATTTGCAAGTACAGAGACGCTAACCAAAAATTCCAACAGATCAAAATGAAATGTGTACCAAATTATTTCTTGTGTTCTAACTAAGAAAATGAATACCAACAACATATGTTTAGTTGTCTATGAGCGGAGATATGGACGTTTATATGTTGAGAAAATAGGGAAAACGTTCTAAACGCTGCCAGTTTTGTAATAAAAAGTTAAAAATAAACACTTTTACTTTTGCCCGGTCTCCAGCACATTTAATATTTTCATGGCATGTGAATATATAAACAAGAGGGCCATGAGGCCCTGAATCGCTCACCTGAACAATTGGCAAGGTGGCATTTACTTATCATGTCTGAAATTGTCAAAATATGAGTTTTGGGTCAAAAGTCAAAGAATGACCATGACCACTTGCACTTGTAAATCTTCATGTACTCATTAAGACAACCATACATACCATTTTTAGGCCAAAATCTTCAAAACTTTCCATGAAATCTTATGTTCTAGCATTTTCCCATATTTGACCATGCCGCAAAAAAGGTCAAGGTAAACCCAAGGTCACCATTTGAACAGTCTTGGTGATACTCTAGTACTCCATGCTATTTACCAAGTTTCAAGACCATAGGTGTATTCGTTCTGGAGAAGAAAAATATTAAAGATTTATACCATAAGTGGTAATGGTGGCCAAGTTGGTCATGTGACCTGGACCGTTTGAACAAATTTTTCATTCAATCAACCCCTGGAGGCTCTATATGAAATGTGTTCACAATTGGCCCTTTGGCTTTTGAGGAAATGGTTGAAAATGTCAAAATATGAGCGATCTGGATCAACGGTAAAAAAATGACCTTGACCTCTTGTACTCATAATTCTTCATGAACTCATTAAGACAACTGTATATACCAATTCTTTAGGCCAAAATCTTCAAAACTTTCCATGAAATCTTATGTTCTACCATTTTCCCATATTTGACCTTGCTGTAAAAGGTCAAGGTCAACACAAGGTCATAATTTGAACAATCTTGATAGTACTCAAGTACCCAATGCTACATACAAAGTCTCAAGGCCATCGGTCAATTGGTTCTGGAGAAGAAGATTTATAAAGGTATTTACCATATATGGGCATGGCGGCCATGTTGGTCATGTATCCAGGAGCGTTAGAAAATTTTTTCATTCCCTCAACCCCTCGAGGCTCTATATGAAATTTGGTTTCAATTGGCCCAGTGGTTTTAGAGCAGATTCTTTGAAATTGTCAAAATTTGAGATTTCTGGGTCAAAGGTCAAAGAATGACCTTGACCTCTTGTACTCACATATCTTCATGTACTCGTTAAGATGATTGTATATACCAATTTTTAGGCCAAAATCTTCAAAACTTACCATGAAATCTCATGTGCTAGCATTTTCCGATATTTGACCTTGCCATAAAAAAGGGCAAGGTCAACCCAGGGTCATAATTTGAACAATCTTGATAGTACTTGAGTACCCAATGCTACATACCAAGTTTCAAGGCCATCGGTCTACTGGTTCTGGAGAAGAAGATTTTTAAAGGTTTTTACCATATATGGGCGTGGTGGCCATGTTGGTCATGTGACCTGGACCGTATGAACAAATTTTCATTCCCTCAACCTCTGGAGGATCTATATGCAATTTAATTACAATTGGCCTAGTTGTTTTTGAGGAGATTGTTTGATATTGTCAAAATATGAGAGTTCTGGGTCAAAGGTCAAAGAATGACCTTGACCTCTTGAACTCATAAATCTTCATGTAGTCATTAAGATGACTGTATGTACCAATTTTTAGGCCAAAATATTCAACAGTTTCCAAGATATCTTATGCTGCAGCATTTTGCCATATAAAAGCATAAGGAAGCAAATTTGACATAACCGTAAAAAAGGTCAAGGTCAACCCAAGGTCATAATTTGAACAATCTTGGTAGTACTCGTGTACCCGATGCTACATACCAAGTTTCAAGGCCATCGCCCTATTGGTTCTGGAGAAGAAGATTTTTTCAGGTTTTTACCATATATGGGCATGGCGGCCATGTTGGTCATGTGACCAAGACCGTTTGAACAACTTTTCGTTCCTAAGGTCCCAGGAGGCTCTATATGAAATTTGGTTACAATCGGCCCAGCGGTTTTAGAGGAGAAGTTGTTTGGAAGTGTGGACGGACGACGGACGACGGACGGACGACGGACAACGGAGCCTTACCATCCTATAAGCTCCCCCGGAGCTGCTGGCTCAGGTGAGCTAAAAATTTGTCTGTATACAAAATATAAAATATGCTGGAGGCTGGGCTCATACATTTTGAAAGCCGCAAAGGCTACCAAATTCGTCATTTTTGTTAGAATCCGCTGGGGGCATGGGTATGTTCAAGATAAAAAAAAAAACAATCATGCAACAACTGTTTGCTGATACAGTCAAGGTTTGAATTTTCCTATGAATACATTTTTATCATCTAAATAGGACTTTTGAAAACTGAGTTTTCTTGGGGCCAAATATGGGCCTTATCATACCAGATCCTTTATGTAAGATTATTGGAGTGTTGGTTGGTCGTCAATATGTGGATAAGAAAATGAACTGCACATGAAGCCCTAAGCGGAGCTAATTAGCCACTTATTAATAAAGAAAATTGCTTTTTTGTTCGTTTCATTTGTTTTCTTTATTTTCATTTTTTGTATAAACCATTCTTACAAATGGCGGAAGTTACTTATTTTATCCAAAGACATATGACTTCCGCTCTATAAACTAGGTCACAGTACCAATGCTCATGCTTGGAATTACCTCATAAGAACAGGAGATTAGAAATTCTGTATATGCATGTCTAATAACCACAAGTTTATACAAGAATTTCACACGGCTATAGACTGCTAATTCTATTTCGCACTCAAATATTTCTGATTATTTTATGTAAACGTTGCCTGTGAACGTGTGTAACCTGATGCTAACTTTGACCATGTTATCGAAAGCCAAGTTTGAACATTGCAGCTGCTATGCTATGTAGCGAGTATTCCTGCAAGGTATAAAAATGAAATTCATGAGCTGAAATTTCGACTTTTCCCCGAGAAGAAATGTTTTGATCCAGAACAATTATGATGTAATCATTATGCGCTTAACGGAATATACATTACCATTTACATCATTAATTTACTTAATAAGCATGCATATGGTTGATTTAACGTCAGAAACCCAAGTTCTTTGACGTCATTGTGACTTGTTTCGTTATTGTACGATTTTTTTCAAGACGTCATAAATAACGCAACGTTTGAGATTGGTAGTATAAAAATGCCATGTACATTTCTTACAGATCATTAACATCGCCCTTTCGAATGAATTTGTAGATAAGAGAGAAGATTAACTTTTCGGCGCTTTGAAAACCTACATGTTCATCAATTTAGCCTAACGTCGAATTAATGTTTTAGTATCGAGAAGAATTTTTAGCGAGAGTTTCCTCTAAATCAATTGTTTATCCCCAAGGTGAAAAATCCCCTTTATACACACTCAACTTAGTATTGTCAGTTTTGACAAATTAATATAGTCAGTGTATTTAAGGTAAATAGGTAAACTTCAAGAGGGAGAGGGGGAGTGGTCCGTATCTCTCGCAGTTTTACCTATATCCCATGGGAGTTAATTCCGAAAGGAAAGAATCCCAACCTAGGGGTTCATCATCACGGAAGGCAAACAGGAAATCAGAAAAGTTGTTCCCCTTTGCCAAAAAGTACCCCGAAAACACTTGACGGTACACATACCGGGGCTCCCATCAAGTACATTTTTGAGCTTTAATCTTTGATCTGAAACTAGAAAACATTAACTCGAAACTCGAAATTTGAAAAAATAAACTCGAACTCAGCAACACCTTACTCAGAACTCAAAAATTTTAACTCGAGAAGAATCCTTACTCGAAATTCGAAAGCCCTTATTTGAAGCTCGAAATTTTGAAATTGTTTTCCGCTTTTGCTGTTAAAAAGGCTGATTTGAGCATTTGCTTTCAAACATGGCTCTATGTCCAGTTTCACGTGACACCACTCATTCGTATGATCAGTAATTTTTATAGCATGCCTTCCCGGGCATGAGTCCTTATAAATTTCATACAAACTGACCGGAAAGCTTGTCATATGAACACTTAGACACAGAGCAGCACGCCACATTCTGCACAGGGACATCAATCCACATACTGCACATCGAAATTTTGACATTCTCTGGCTTTTATTGGGTCTATTCAGTATCAGATCATATCTTTGTATCCCTTTCTCACTTATTACTAGGTAAATGTTTGGCAGCTTAGGAAAATAAACGTTTGAAAAGGCATATTTGCTGACATTTAAAAGCAACTTCCTGGTGTTTTCAGTACATTTATAGCAACCAAGCAAATGCTGCACGCGTCAGTTTTGTTATAACACCAGTAAATTTGTATCCAGCAAGTCGATTTAGACGTTAAGAAACTAAAGTGTTCCGTGCATTTTTCTTGCCGAGCAAATATGCACGTTTAAAGGTAGAAAAAATATTAATATCTCACCAAACCTTCGCTATATCCTGAAAAACACACACTCCTAGTGCGACACAACCACCTCTCCACAATTGTGCGGCTACACTCGGTGATTTTGCTCACCTATAAAATAGCTTTACATGTCACACCACAAAATTCTTCAACAGAATTATAAACTTGATCAAAATTAACGCGTTAACACGGCCACACACTGTTGGCATAGTGTCATATTGACAATGATACGACACTGTCCTAACAGTGTGCACCTGTTGGGACTGTGCAGTAGCAGTATAAGGTGAATGGTTACATATTAAAGAGAAGCAACTCCACCATTTTCCGATTTGCTCCGCTTTCTCTCAATGGAGATCAAGTCTGAAAGAATATGCCAATAAATATTTTTTCTTTTGGAGTTGGCCCCTTTTATGAAGGTTTCGATATTTAGGGAGGCAAACAGGAAATCACAAAAAGTGTTGTGTCCCTTTGTAAAACATGAAGATGTACCCATACACATTAACAGTCCTGCTTTAAACTATTTCATTTACACACAAATACAGACATTTACAATAATGACACATTATTATATACATTTATACATGTAGTTGTAACAATAAGTGTAATCGCATTCACATACACACATCATAACCACAAAATTTGATCGGCAGTTTGTATTGACTATCTTCGAATCGCTGAATTTAAATTAATTTACAAATTATTGCTTTACATAAAATACATATTTCACTGAATTTATACATATAAACAATAAATAACTTGTGACTAACGTGCTAACACATTGCCTAGCAGAATCCGACGAATCTGCTCGGAGCATTAAATACAATATTCTCAAGTATTTATACATCTGTTTGACAGAAATACTTTTCAGCTAAGCCTGCACATCATAAATAACTACATGTACTAATGATCCTAAAGGTAATAATTGAAACACCTCCACTGGAAGATCATTCTCATCTGAAATAACGTGTCCTTTCTCATAGGGAATTATTCTTAATGGAAAGAATTTGATCCCAAAAGGGATCAAATTCTTACCTTTAAGAATAATCCCTATTTTGGAAGGGATTCAAATATCTGGGGAAAATTGGAGTGCGGTGACGTCCCTTTGAGATAGGAGACAAATAAATTTAATTGGAATGCTCCATCCGTGAGATGTCTCGTATACCTTAAACAAACCACAGTTGTAACAGCATAATATATATCTGATATGGAATGTCAAAAAATATAAATAAATTATTGCACAAACGAATACAATACAACAACTCCTAAAGCTCTTATATCTGGGGAGAGCCAATACTGACAAGCCTAGTATGCTATGTGTCATTAATCTGCTAATTGTCGAATACACAAACTAAACTACTAAACTCGACAAAAGTTGTACGCCGCCAACAACGCCGACGCCGGAAAATACATTTGATACATACTTTCCGCTTCTGCTAGTCTTAGGCGAGACATTAATGAATAGCCATGAAATACGAGGCAAACCTGCATTTGAGCCGCGACACGAGAAAACCAACAATGTGGTTGTGCGGCCAGCGCAGACTCGGATCAGCCTTGGCATCCGCCCAGTTTGACCAGACTCTTCGTTAAGTGCTCAAATGGTAGCTAAGGGTTTAAGCTACCTCCATGCGGACAGCGAAGACTCTGATCAGACTGGGCGGATGCCCAGGCTGATCTGAGTCTGTGCTGGCCGCACAACCACATTGTTGGTTTTGTCGTGTCGCGGCTCATTTGTCAAAAAGCAATTTAATATGGATAAAACGCAAGTACATGTAATAAGATATAATCCTCTCAATAACAAACTCCATCACGACAGACTTTTCATAAATCAGGGCCCGGCTGTTCAAAACTTGTGATGTGTTACCTATCAAGACGTTATATTGTCATAGGTATTGTAAGCAAAACACGGCAATTTTCTAGCCAAAAATATTTGCAGCCTTTGAAGTGCAAAAGCCTTTCGCATTTTATATTTCAGCAAAAACGTTAGCACACTGGACTTTATGTGAGCTAGACATCTAAATTAAAACAAATCTTTGTATAAAGGTTTCGTTCCGTTGACGGTACTTTGAATAACATGGTCCAGAATGTTAAAAAGAAACTCAGAAAAAGTATAATAAACAAGAGCTGTCGCCTGACAGCATAGCTCGCCTGAATTGGTGCTTGCCCATCACAGCCGCTATGGTGGTTTGGACTGCTATGCATAAAACTTCATGCAAGCATGTCCATAATGAAGACACATTTATAAACAAAAGCTATCTCAGAAATAAGTCTTAAAATAAAATTAGAATAAAAAAAATGAAATGAAATTTCAAAGTCCATGAGCTTGAGGTAAAAAAAAAACCTGACAGGTGGGGGTGGGGGTGGGGGGTGGGGGGGCTATGTGGACTGCTATGCATAAAACTTCATGCAAGCATGCCCATAATGAAAACACAAAAGCTATCTCAGAAATAAGTCTTAAAATAAAATCAAAATAAAAAAAATGAAATGAAATTTCAAAGTCCATGAGCTTGAGGTAAAAAAACTGATGGGTAGGGGGAGGGGGGGGGGGGCTAGTATGTATCAAAACCCTGAACCATTATCTAACATCAGCCCAAGTATTAGTATCAACTGAGTCCATCATCGTGGCACTGTGAAATTATGTCTTCATAAATATAAAACTTTAACCAAAATCTTTAAAGCAAAATTCTAAGTCGATGACCTTGACTTCAAGGTCACCCAGTGGGGTAAGTATAAGGTGTTTTGTAAAAACTCAAAAAAGAGTCTAACATCAGTTCAAGTATAAACTAAATCTCTGCAAAGCATTATGAATCAGTATGCAATTACAAAACTTTAAAAAAGACAAAAATTTCCTAAATCCCTGACCTTGACATCAAGATCACTGAGCGGGGTTGGGGTAGTACTCTGTAGATCTAACTACAGTGCAAATATAAAAAGAATTCATCTCTGGGTTCAGGAGATATATGTCTTTAAAAAACTTTAACCAAAACATCCAATCAATAAAAAAACAATATTCTAAGTCCATGACCTTGACATCAAGGTCACAGAGGGGGATGGGGGTAGTACCTTCGAAAACTTTAGACCAATATCTAACTTTAGTGCAAGTATCAAAGGAATCCATCCATGGGTTCAGAAGATATTGGGCTTTATAAAACTTTAACCAAAACATCCAGTCCAAAAAAACACCAATTTTCTAAGTCCATGACCTTGACATCAAGGTCACAGAGTGGGGTGGGGGTGGTACCCTGTTAAACCTTAGACCAATATCTAGCTACAGTGCAAGTATCAAAAGAATCCATCCATGGGTTAAGGAGATATAGGTCTTTAAAAAACTTTAACCAAAACATCCAATTCGAACGCCGACGCTGACGCGGACGCGGACGCGGACGCGGACGCTGACGCCGACGCCGTGGTGACAACAATAGCTCTTCCTGAACTTTCGTTCAGGCGAGCTAAAAAGGTTTATATAATAATGTAAGCCCTCTTATAAAAAGATTAACATAATTATTTAGAGCCCTTAGCTAAAAGTTGATATAGAAAAAATGTATGGAAAAAAAAACACACACGCTACTGTATTTCTCTGAATTTATGTTTAGAGTTCCAAAATTGCATTTTATTAATACAAAACCAAACAGATGACCAGTTGACTCTATTTATCTCAAACACATATTGCAAAGTACCCTCGTAGGCATACATCAAAGAAAATAGTTCAAATTGCCTATTTTCTTTACAGAGCAACTCCTGTTATCCCAAACTACTGGTATCTCAAAGTAAATTTTCTGGGACCAGAAAATTTTACTTTGAGATATCAGCAGTTTGATATAAACTTCGACTTGAGATATCGAGAGTTGGTCGTATATTGATATCGCTGAACCATGGCATAAAACTAGAAGCCAGGAGAACAAACTTTCAGTAATTCAACTGACCACTAACAGTAGCGTAAACAAACTGACAGACATTGATTCTATCATTGTCCCGATCTCTCTTTACTAGTAATCTGTCAAAATATATAACTATAGCAACAGTGATGTCAGAGCAGTTAAATTATAAATGATTATCTACCTGAACACGAGACGCAAAGTAGGCCTGCCTTCTTTATGCATCAGTTTCAGATGTAAGAATTAAATTATGCTATTAAGAGACTGATATAAATCTTGAACCAATTTTACTGACCCCTAATCTCTAGGAAAATCTATCCCGTTTTTTCTCTTTTCTAATGCACAGGAGGAACAGCAAATAACAGCTGCCATTATCCGAATTTTATGGGAAACAAGCAAATTCGGTGAATTTATATCCCCCGCCGATGTGGCTCCGATTTATTTATGGGTTATTTTAAGTTTCATAAACTTTTGTTCTGTTCTGTTCTGTTCAATTCTCGTATCGACGTTACCCAAGTGGCTCAACGGTACGTAACCATAGTTGCACACACTGTGGTTACGTACCGTTCACTTGTTACTTAGTTAAGGCTGAACTTGTGGATTGTACATAAAATCAAGGGCAAAAACTCTGGGATAAGTAAGGCCTAAGCTGAAGCTGTTCTTCTTAAACACTTGCCTCAGCATCACTGCACTATGACGATACATTTTTAATTATTGTTCGTCGGTACCTTACTTATGGCCTATTTGTGGATTTTAAATCAATACAAGGGCATTAAATCATGCACTACTGAAGGGATTATGACAAACATTAATGTGCACTGCTGTGTCGTGACAATACATAATTATTATAAGTTTCATGAAATTCTATTCATTGGTTACTTAGTTATGACTCAATTTGTGATTTTCTTAACTAGAGAAAGCAAATTTGACCTTACCGTAAAAAAAGGTAAAGGTCAATCCAAGGTCATAATTTGTATAATTTTGGTAGTACTCATTTAACTGATGCTACATACCAAGTTTCAAGGCCATTGGCCTATTGGTTCTGGAGAAGGAGATTTTTCTAGGTTTTTACCATATGTGGGCATGGTAGCCATGTTGGTCACGTGACCCAGTCCGTTTGGACAAATTTTCGTTCCCCTGCCCCCTAGAGGCTCTGTATGAAATTAAGTTACAATTGGCCCAGTGGCTTTTGAGGAGATGTTCGAAATTGTCAAAATATGAGAGACCAGGGTCAAAGGTCAAACAATGACCTTGACATCGTCTACGCATTAATTTTCATGTACTCATTCAGATGACTGTATATACCAATTTTCAGGTCTAAATCTTCAACAGTTTCCAAGAAATCTTATGTTCTAGCATTTTCCTATATAAAAGCTACAAAATGCAAAATTGACCTTACCTTAAAAGAGGTCAAGGTCAACCCAAGGTCTTAATTTGAATAATCTTGGTAGTATCGCGTACCCGATGCTACATACCAAGTTTCAAGGCCATCGGCTTATTGGTTCTGGAGAAGAAAATTTTTCTAGGTTTTTACCATATAGGAGAAAACGCGGTGACGTCATCGATAAGGATTTCCAAGGTATTCCCCACACTGGTTGGCAAAAAGTCGATAATCAATCACGCTATATTGAACGTTTATTGGGTGATATTAAACTATGTAATTAATCATGCCGTGTATTTTGCGCATTATGATGCATATTTTTATATAAATGATAACGCTGAGAAATGTAGGTATTTTAGTGTGAAATATTGTTCTATTCTCTCTCCTAATTCATTTAAATTGGTTCCACATGAAGTGCTTTTAGATGTACGTTTTAGCATGGGCACTCTAAAATAAGGTGTCTGTATCTGGTGTACATTTTACAATTAAACCGGTTGTTTATCGTTTATAATGAATGTATCCGGTATTCAGCGGGTCTTTTGATAAGGAATATCTTTAATTATCATATTTTAAAGAACGCCGCGGGTTTCCTACAGTGACAATGACATATTAACTTGTAAAATATAACCAACTGTTTTTGGCGGTGTGGCTAATTTAAATATCAAATAAAACTCGCTTATTATAATCTGATATTTTAATATTAATATGCTTGCCCGCTTATATAATATAAAGAGCAAACAATGAGAGAGAGAGAGAGAGAAAGAGAGAGAGAGAGAGAGAGAGAGAGAGAAGGAATTTATTGTTTAGATGTCATGAGCTCGGACTAAATACTATGGTAATTACTGCATTTCAAAAACAGAGAAGATTCTCTATTTATATATTATCCTTTACCGTTTTATCAAACCATTAGAGAGAGAGAGGGGGAGACAGAGAGAAAAACAGACAGAGTGAATTTGTTGTTCAGATGTCATGAGCTCGGACTAAATAATGTGCTAATTACTGATAGTAATTTCAAAACAGAAGGTTCCGCACTCTGCTTATACGTGTATATTATCCTTTACCGTTTTATACCATTCTCTTTTGAATCGCAGTCATGAATATAAATTCTTTTACTTATTTATATTTTACATTTTCTTATCCCTAAATCAGATCAATATGTTTTATTAATTTTGCATTACTTCTCGTTGGATACAAGTTTCTATATTTTATTGTCTTTCATTTTCTATTATCCGTGTTCTATTCAATCACCTTGATTGTCGAAAAGGTTTAAAGGTTAAAATACTGATCTTTATTACCTCCGATTTATTGTGTTTTCATTTCATTTATTTATTTTTCTTTTTAAGTCAAAGTTATAAAGAGAAATAGTCCTGTTCCGAAGCGAGTCAGTGTTTGTCGAGTAATTAAATAACTTTAAATAATATTAAATAACTCTTTTTTTTCGCGCGACAAGCGATTAAAACAATATTTGCACTTGTTTTATCGGTTTCTGTTTATTCGCAGCTTTCTAAACTATATTTTACGCATTTCAGAGGTTAATTTTCAGCAAAATCCCATAGAAGACCACTGTCTGTCGCTATCTTTTTGCCAACCAATCAACCCACGTGATCATCCGATGACGTCACTCCGGGGATTCCCGTTATCTCCTATATGGGCGTGGCGGCTATGTTGGTAATGTGACCAGGACCGTTTGAACAACTTTTCGTTCCCCCGCCCCCTAGAGGCTACATATGGAATTTGGTTACAAATGGCCCAGCGGTTTTAGAGGAGAAGTCGTTTGAAATTGTTGACGGACGGACGGACGACGGACGGACGACGGAGCCTTACCATCCTATAAGCTCCCCCAGAGCCGCTGGCTCAGGTGAGCTTCATTTTCAAAATTAGGTAATGTATCAATTTGAATTCACGTATCTGACAGTTAACATCAAATCCACACTCGCTGTATACATTCCGAAGATCCAATAAGACTTTTGGAAGATAAATATTTTACAGGCATGGAGATTTTCGCCCTTTCCGTTTTCCCTAAAAAAACCACGAGG
This sequence comes from Ctena decussata, assembly GCA_963989385.1. Classification (NCBI taxonomy): domain Eukaryota; kingdom Metazoa; phylum Mollusca; class Bivalvia; order Lucinida; family Lucinidae; genus Ctena; species Ctena decussata. The sequence goes on from OZ022499.1 coordinate 97,816,792, forward strand.
AGCTGAAACAAAGGCGCTCCAATAATTAACTGTTTAAGGCTGTTTCATATGTTTTATAGTATGGTGATGAGATGAGATAGAACATTATACGCCATAAGTGGGTGGAAAAAGTTCTTATTTAGGACCTACTGTTTCCCGATAAAGATGTTACTCGTTGCGTCAGTTACTACCCCTACCTCGGACCATTACGTGGCGCTGCGAGCACTAAACCTATGATGGGAGCTGGTGAATACGTAGAGATTTACATGGACAGACTGTTAAAGAGCTGGAAGCAATATTTGGTTACTTTATCCAGAGTGAAGTAGATTATGTGGTTCTACAGTATATGAGTGTTTAATTATAAAGCAAAAGGGACGCTTTTCAGACTGTTCAAGATCTGGGGCAGTATTCGTAAAACAACTTAAGTGGGTTCTATGCTATTGCTAAGGCTAAATTTCTTTGAAGGAGATTCCCTACAACTATGAAATTCGCTCTGGAGGAATAGTCTTACAAAGACTTTCCTCCAGACCAAATTTCATAGTTGTAGGGAATCTCCTTTATAGATATTTCGCCTTAGCAACCGCATAGCAACCACTTAAGTGGCTTTATGAATACGGCCCCAGAGTTTCGGTTATCTCTCTGAGAGTAGTTAGGGGTACATTTTGTTAGTCCTGGAGTTCCTTCCCTTGCATAGCATTTCTGTTAGATGGGATTATGCCCCTTGAAAACAGAGAGGCTTCTGGGTTATAACAACCATTAAAGGCATACACAAATTTTGAAAGAACATTTTGAAGAAGAAATCTCAAGCAATCCTTCAGTTTAACAAATCTACAGTCTTTCTAAAAACTGTACCCAGATATCAGGATGGCCCCTAGGAGGAAAAGACCAGTAACTGGACAGGGAAATGTACCAGATGTCCCAACAAAGAGGACCACCAGGAGCCGGGCCCAGACGACAGCAGAACCTTCAGATCCAGAGACAATTACTCTGTCTCTGGATGACTTTAAAGGCAATGCTAGAGGTAATAATGTCCACCCCAATGATGGAGCAGGTTTTTGATATTGACACAATATTGAATGATCAAAATTCAATTGAGCATGCCTCAAGTTCTACTGAAAACAATATGACATTTGGTTTGAGCAATGGTGACGAAAGGCCTCCAGATATGATAAAATGCTCAAGTGATGACCTCTTTGCACCTATTCCTCACCAGCTAAAGGTCAAAATTTGGTCCCATAAGTACTTCAATATTGCTTTGCTATTGAAAGGCAGTGCAGAATTGGATGAGATGTTTTCAGGGGGGGGGGGGTGGGTGGAGGGGGGGGGGGTATTGCATATTTCTTCCAAAGGTAAGGTTGAAGCAAAGCCAAGGCAGTCAAAGGATGTTATTCAAAATATTGAGCGCTGGACAGATGCCTTCCTAATTTCACAAGCATATATGTTATTCGATACCCCAGCAAAGTGCAGGAAATATTGTATATAGTATTAGGTCTATAATTCGTGATGCAGCATCCAAATTTTCACCTACCAGCTGGCGCTCACATGATGAGCAGTTTCGAATGAAGCATTAAAATCATGTTGCTAGGTGGGATCATATAAATCCTGACCTTTGGCTTAGCATCATGCCTTCACCAGTTTCTAAGAATCCATTCAGTCAGACTGTTGGTTCCAGTGGTAACTGTAGCAAATGCAAATATTTTAATAAAGGCTCATGTACTTTTTATCAGTGCAGCTTCAGGCATGCTTGTGATTTATGTGGCAGTACGTACCACGGGATGGTGAATTGTAATGCTAGTAAACCTTTTCGTGGTTTCAGAACAAGGGTCAACAGAGGAAATCGCAGAGGGTCAAACCCACATGGACGATTGTTTCAGGGTGGCCACAGATTCTGATTCAGTTTTCAGTTTATCACAAACTCCCATTAATTTGGCGGTACTCAAAGAAGAATTGCAAGCATATCCTGATACAAAGGTTGCGGAAGAGATCGCTACGGGCTTTGAATTTGGTTTTCCCCTTCATTATACAGGTTCACGTAAGCCTAGGAAATCTAGAAATTTAAAATCAGCTAGCGATCTTCCAGATATTGTCAAGCAAAAACTTCAGTCAGAAATACAGCAAGGTACAATGGCGGGACCTGTTCCTACGAAACCAATATCCACTCTAAGAATATCCCCAATAGGCTTAATCGAAAAGAAGTATCGTCTCATTCACCATTTATCATATCCTGAGGGTGATTCAGTAAATGATAGTATCGACCCAGGATTATGTACAGTCAATTACACAAGCTTCGATGAAGCAATTCACATGATTCAAGACATGGGTAAGGGCAGCTTAATGGCAAAAGGGGATGTCAAGAATGAGTTTCGTTTACTTCCTGTTGAAAGTTCATCGTTAGATCAATTGGGCATTAAATTTCAAGAAAGCTATTATTTTGATAAGGCATTGCCTTTTGGATGTTCAATTAGTTGCGCTATGTGGGTAAAGGTAGCTACTTTTTTAGAATATTGCATTAAGCAGAGGCCACCAGTAGGTAATGTAAAACATTGTGTCGATGATTTTTTTATTTGCCGGTAAGGCCAATAAATCTGACTGTGCAACTATTCTTCAATGCTTTTTTGATTGTACCAAAGAATTGGGAGTTCCAATTGATTCAGAAAAGACTGAGGGTCCAAAAACATCAATCATATATCTGGGTCTTGAGATTGATTCTGTTGAAATGGTCGTGCGAATGCCGTTGCAGAAAGTGCAAGATATTATTTCCAAAATCCGCTTTGTCAAAGATCAAAAGAAAGTAACGTTGAGATGTATGCAGCAATTAATTGGAGTTTTGAATTCTGCCATTCGAGTTATTGTTCCTGGACGACCATTTCTTCGGAGACTCATTAACGCAACCTGTGGCTAAAGTAAGCCGTTTCATCATCTCCGAGTCACAAAGGCGATAAAACAGGATTTAGATATGTGGTTGAAGTTTTTTTGACAATTACAATGGCATATCAGTTTTCCATGACAGATTTTGGGTCAGTAATGCTGATGTGGAATTGTTTAGCGACAGTGCTGCAGGTGAGGGCCTTGGATTTGGTGCTATTTAAGGCCACCAGTGGACTCATGGTATCTGGCCTGAATCGTGGCATTTGTCTGGTATATCGAATGACATAACAGTCTTGGAAGCATTTCCGATTCTGGTATGTCTGGTTATTTGGGGTTCCAGTTTGAAAAACAAAAAGATATTGTTTCGATCTGATAACGAGGCAGTGACCCATATTTTGAATACAATGACGTCTCGTTCTGAGAATGTCATGGTTCTGCTGAAAGCAATCACTTTACACTGCATGGAGCACAATACTGTTATCAATTCGAAGCATATAGAGGGTAAGAAGAACAGACTGAGCGACTGTTTGTCGCGTTCTAAACTTCAGAAATTCCACCAGCTAGCTCCAGAGGCCGAGCCACAGCCAGTGATGATACCCAACCAACTCTGGAAGATCATCAGTTAGGGTTTAATGTATTATTACAGGCTAGCTCAAGTGCAAATACGAAAGCAGTGTATCAAAATGCTCTTAAATGTTTTTCTGACTTTAGATCACAGTATTCATTGGCACACAGCTGGCCAATTCCAGTGGCTCATGCAGCAAATTTTATTTCTTTCTGTTTCAATTATGGCTATTCGCCTGCGACAGTGACTACCTACATGTCATCAATCAGTTATATTCACAAATTAAGGGCTTTGGTTGATCCTACAGAGTCGTTTTTGATAACAAAAGATTTTAGAAGGGTTCAGGTGTTTGAAGTCTGCAAAAGATAAACGTGCCCCCATAACCAGAGAGTTGCTAATAAAACTGATAGATTCATTGTCGGCAATATGTTGCAGTGAATATGAAAGCTCCTTGTTTAAATCATTATTTACATTGGCTTATTTTGGACTCTTTCGAATAAGGGAATTAGTTTACACTGACCATCGCCAGGCAGGATATGCTTTACAGCTTGTTGATGTTACTATTTCTGATCAAAAGCTCAAAATTCGTGTTCGAATATGGAAAACCAATAAAACTGGAAAACCCACTTTTGTGAATATAAGTTCAGTATCTGACAAACGTATTTGTCCAGTTATTGCTAAGCAACAATTTATGTGTTCACGCTCAACAGGATCTGGTAGCTTATTTATTCATGGAAACATGTTGCCGGTCACTAGATATCAGTTTTGTGCAAGTTTGAACAAAGCAGTCTCTTATGCTGTACTTTCTAATAAATGCGTTCGTAGCCACAGTTTTAGAATTGGAAGAGCAACGGAATTAGCCGTGGCAGGAGTATCGTCTGATCAAATCAAACTGATGGGTCGATGGCAGTCAGACTGCTATACTAAATATATCAGGCCATAAGCATTTATGGAAAGTTTTTAGCATAAATGTGACATTTCTGTACTGCGCTTCTTTCTAATGTATTTTCAGCTGTATGGATCCTGGGTGACTCAATTGTGTTCTGGGCTGGCCGCCGTTGCCGAAGTTTGAAGAGGTTCAACCTTAACCTTGGTGATGACCTCCGTACTCGATGACATGGCACTAGAGGCATGAAATGGCGGCAGCTCAAGGCCCTCATCCAATGGGTCAGTTTACACAGGACACCCAAGGTGATTATAATTCAATTAGGGTGAAATGATGTTGTTCGGACAGAGTTCCAAAACATGAGACGATTACTCGAGCAGGATATCAAACGACTGTTTCGTTTGTTTCCAAAAACTTTAATTATATGGTCAGAGATCTTGCCAAGGCTCACATGGAAATATAGTAAACCAAACTCCAGTTTAAAGACACTGGACAAGAAACGTAAGCGGTTCAATGCTCCTGGCCGTCAAGTGTTAAAAGGCTGTGTCAATGGTCGGGTAATTAATCAGACATTGGCACCGACCTGTTTTGTAATACATTGCAGGGTGCTGTTGAAACGTTTCTTTCGTCATACTTAAAAGAATTTGGTCCTTAGCTTCTCCATAGTTTCGAGCTGATAATTAGCGCAGTTAATAGCATGCCTCGGTCTGCGTTCAGCGATGACCTTGATTCGTTTCCGGGTCTGGCATATTTCACTTGTTAGTTCATGGTGAAATGCGATCGCTGAGTACTGGTTAACTGTTCGTTCTGCCTGCCCATTAAATTGTGGCTAGGTTAACTGGCAGTACATACATGACCTTAGCTGTTTACCCTGGGTCTTAATCCATACATCAAATGATCAGAGCTCCATAGTTTACCTCGAATTGGTGGATCAAAATATGGACAAGTTCACTTTTTTCTGTGGCAGAATTCTCGGTCAAGGATTTAAGTTTTGGCAATGGTGAAAAGTGTTTGGAGGACTCCTTAATTTCTCATGCAGACTTAAAATCTGAACCAATCATGTGTCATTACAGATGGAGTCATCCTCAAATTTTACAGACAGCATCCATGTGCAATTTTGTCAATGTGCAAAGCACCAGAGTACCTACCTTTGCAATACTTTGTATTGATCCATTCAAAGGGGGTTAGTCTGGTGCTCTTCCTGTAGACCGCATCATTTGACGTAAATACTTATTGCCCAACTACTTATTGCCCAACAGGTATGTAGTCTTAAAGGTAAGCATATGGATGCAATTCCAAATTCTAATCTTCATCTGTAATGAATCTGGGTTGCATCTCGTAATAGGAAGATACAAAATTCAAACATTGCCAGTATAAAAAGTAAATCAAATAAAATATGGCTTAGGTTGCCATTTAGACAGGTGTTTGTTGCCTGCGTAAAAAGGTCTTTGTTGCCTGTATTGTGCTAAATTAAGAAAATGATATGCTTGTGTTGCATGTAAGGGCTTTGGTCGCCCATAAAGATAGAAGGGAGGAAACTTTGAACAAAGTTAATGTCGTAACCCAGGATTTATCACTGATTTTATCTGGGGGTGGAATCTGTGGTTGGAATCTGTGGGATGAAGGATATGCCTTGATCGTTTATTCCACCAACCATCATAAGGAAACTGTGACGGATGGCCATATACGCCAATAGTGATATATTCAAAGTAGAAAGTTAATAAAACAAACAAAAGTTCTGAGATTTAGTTTTGAATTATTTCTTAAATTAAATATGAGATATCTTTAATTCATCTACAATCGTATACTGTGATATTGTACCAAGGCTTGTTTGGAGAGACACCACTCCTATATACCTTAAGTCCTACACACAAAAGGAAGGCAAATTAATAGACAAGCACGCAAAGCCATAAGACAGGTGAAAAATGGTCAATCACTACAGTAAGAGTCCATGAATCTATGCCAGAGTTGTTTAATGCCTATGGAGTGCACCTTTCAGAGCATGGTAATTTTTTAGATGTTTATATGAACACAGGACTATTACTTATGAATAAAGGACTATTACAAGGTGGAGAATCTAAATAACTTGTCATGTGAAAAACGAACAATTCCTTTGAAAATTCTCTTTTGGATTCCATTTTTATTTCAAATGTGTTGATCCAGACGAAGCGTGTGAAGTTATTTTACCACCATTTACTCAACCACTGTACTTATTTGCCAGTGAAAATATGGAGAATACAGGAAAAGTTAGCACAGCTAAATTTAGTGGATATCAGACAGAGGACGCTGATAGGTTTCTTTCAAATTTTTCTGCGTATTGTCTGTTAAATAAGATAATTGCCCAGAGCCCTAGAACAGTGGCAGCATTTCAGCTGCATCATTTTCAGGGTTCTGCTGTCTTGTGATTCACATGTATTGATGATACAGAAAAGGCAGACTAGACTAGTGTTCAAAAACTTTACAGGGCAAAATATTTAGTGAAAAGTAATAAGCTGATGTTATTCTTATTCTACACCTATCCCCTCACCAACAACTGAAGGACTATTATAGAAAAATAACAGCAAAAGGAAGGCGGGGGGGGGGGGGGGGGGGCGGGGTTTAATAAAAGCCCACAAGAAATTGTACTCTAATTCATTCAGGGGTAGCCATCACAGCTTGCATTTTTTGTACCGGCTGGCAACCCTGAGGACATAAATTCCTCCTTAACAGCCGCAAACTAGGTGAAGGGTATGGTTATAGAGCTTCACCCAATGCTACAGCGATGGTACCGGGAGGATGGGAGAAACAAAAGTATGTGACCGGACCGCGTATCAAACCCGGGACCTCTGGCTTATGAGTCAGCCGCGTTACCGACTGCATTACACAGCGCGGCAGTACCAGGAGGAGCAATTCCAGCTTCAGTGGCCAGTGTTGCAGCTTCCCAGCTAACAACAGATTAAGTGAGCTAGAACATAAAATGGACAACCTTTGTTCCCAGTTTGAACAATTTAATTACATCAGAAATAAAGACCAATCACAAAGACCGTTGTCTTGCAGTGCCTGCAAAGGGCAGCCCACATAAAACGATACTGTAATTGGGCACAGCAACAGAACGAACCAAAAACCCAGTGCCTATTGTGCAAACTATTTGGACACAGTGAGAATAATTGTGCAAATAATTCGGGAAACTGGAGGAACCCATGGGACACCAGGCGCATTCCCTTGGAAGGACGGCGTAATTATTCTCCTGAAAAATCAAGGTCTGTCCATGAGAGGCAGAGATGGGACCGCTGAGATCGCTAAGCAGAAAGTCAAAGCGGAGTACTCTTAATATATGAGTGTGGAATGTGTGTGGAATGTGAATGGATTAAAAACAAAAGATTTTAATAAGCTTGAAGATGCTACCTTTTAAAACCATATTAGTCAGTATGATATAATAGGTTTTGTAGAAACCCGTTTATCAGACTCCTTAGCATCCCCTTACTAACTTTTGTTGGATTTAGCTAGGCAAACACTTTTTTAATATGATTAAAGATGTTTCCTTCATATTCCCCCTGAAAACGCCTCTTATTCAGTTAAAAATGGGGATCAATTTGATTTCTTAGAGCAAGAGATACTTAAATTTTCTAGTATATAATGTTGTGTGATGACTTTAATGCGATAACTGCCGCTAATGCTGATTTTATCGTTAATGATGATCAAAATGATTTTAACTATTATGATGATGAGTATGTATTTGACTTACGTGACAACAGAGCCAGTGATGACAATGTAATTACTAATAGAGAGAGACAACTTCTAGACTTATGTATAAAATATGGTCTAAGGACACTGAATGGTAGAGTGCTTGGTGATTTGTGTGGTAGAATTACTTGTCATAATAAACTGGAAAGTAGTGTTATAGATTATATTATTGTCAATGAGGAATGTATCTCCAATATAAATTATATATGAATATTGATGATCTTATAAGGCCTCTTTCAGATCATTGCAAATTATCGATTGCTATCTCTGGGAACTTTTTCGAAAGCAAACTTGAGACATGATCAAATCTACAATCATTCCTAACAAAATTTAAGTGGAATGCTAACTCTGTTTCAAAATTTCAGTCAGCTCTGTCTTCATCAGAAATTTCTACAAAAGCAGACGAGTTTAGGTCAAAACAGTTTTTAAATGATAGCAGTGGCACTGAGACTGCTTTAACTGATGTAAACTCAATTTTTCTAGGTGCAGCCTCTGTATCGTTATGTAAAGTTAGAGTTAAGAATAAACCAAAAGTGTGTCATAAAAACTGGTTCGATATATCTTTGCAGGAACTTAGAAATTTGCTTGACTGTTACAGCAGACAATTATCCTACGATCCTTTTAATAAGCAGCTTCGTGATCACTGCTTCAAAATATGTAAAAAAAATACCATATGCTTAGACAGAAAAAGAGGCATAACTACTTTAAGGTGGTGATAATCACTGATTTGGGGCAAAGACAAACATCTGCATAAAACGCTGAAAATACAACTGATCTTCCAAAAACTTAGGAGATGCCTTCTTTAGGTGGTTTCTCATACTTTAGAATCCCAAAATGCAGGATTTGTTGTTGTTAAAAAAAGTTTTTATAAGGATAGATCAAAGGGTAATTTTCTGCGCAGAAATCTAAAACAATATCGTTATTGAAAATATACTTAGTGCTGAAGTTACCTTGTTGCATTACGGAGAGCGTCCTAGCAATTATTTTCCCAAAATGCCAAAGAGCTCATTTTAAACTTATAAATATCTTTAAATACTCATCTCCCAAAATTTCAACAGTTTTACATACTTTTGATCATGCAGTAAAACCAAATTTATTATATGCTTCTGAAATATGGAACACTTTTAACACAAAGAAATTTACTCGTTTTTCAGATAGCTCCACTGTGCATATTTTCAAAGACCTGCACATTGAGAAACTTAACATTCAGCTGGGTAAGTTTATTCTTGGGGTAAACAAGGCCTCGAATCTTGCAGTCCTGGGAGAACTTGGCACACTTTACATTGATGCTATTGTTAGAAAGAAAATGCGGCGTAACTACCTTAATGGGTGATAATCACTGATTTGGAGCAAAGACAAACATCTGCATAAAACGCTGAAAATACAACTGATCTTCCAAAAACTTAGCAGATGCCTTCTTTAGGTTGTTTCTCATAATTTAGAATCCCAAAATGCAGGATTTGTTGTTGTTAAAAAGTGTTTCTATAAAGAAAGATTAAAAGGGTAATTTTCTATGCAGCAATCTAAAAAAAATATCGTTATTGAAAATATACTTAGTGCTGAAGTTACCTTGTTGCATTACGGAGAGCGTCCTAGCAATTATTTTTCCAAAAAGCCAAAAAGCTTATTTTAAACTCATAAATATCTTTAAATACTCATCTCCCAAAAGTTCAACAGTTTTACATACTTTTGATCATGCAGTAAAACCAAATTTATTATATGCTTCTGAAATATGAAACACTTTTTGACATAAAGAAATTTACTCGTTTTTCAAATAGCTCTATTGTGCATATTTTCAAAACCCTTCACATTGAGAAACTTAACATTCAGCTGGACAAGTTTATTCTTGGGGTAAACAAGAAGGCCTCGAATCTTGCAGTCCTGGGAGAACTTTACAGATATCCACTTTACATTGATGCTATTGTTCTAATGATAAAATATTGATTTCATTTAAAAACTGTGGATTCTTCTCGGGACATGTTACTTGGCAAAGCCTTGAAAGAAAACTACAGCATGTTTGAAAATGACAATAACTGTTGGTTGCATTGCATCTATTTGCTTTTTGAAGAGGTTAACATGGTTAATGTGTTAAACAATCCATTTTTACTGAACAGAAGAACACTATTTTGCTTAAAAAAAGAAACTGAAATAAAGTTTGAAAACAAGTGGCAGTCCGATATTAGCAGCAGCAAAAGTAAATCTAATGATGTAATTGGCAGAAATAAAGTACGCACATATGCCACTTTTAAATCTCACTTTGCATGTGAATCTTATGTAAACACCCTTTAATTTCAAGAAAGACAAGCACTATCAAAGTTTCATATCAGTGCTCATATGTTAGAGATCGCAAGAGGCCGATATACAGTTCCTAAAACCCCAGTATATGACCGAGTATGTAGACAGTGTAACAATGGTGTAAGTGAAGATGAAGAACACTTCTTATTAGAATGTCCTAATTATTAACATGAAAGATTAACCTTCATCAGTCATATAGATAGTAAGAATTTTGAGTCCCTGTCATTGCAACAGAAATTCATTTGGCTCATGAGTAATGAAGATGTTAAAGTTTGTAAAGTTGTGTCCCGTTTCATTTTACAATGCTTTAACAAGCGGGACAAGTGTGCTGTACGACTTTGATAACGTATTAGCTAATGATTTTACTACGAGGCTTATTTACCATTTTATCAATACCTCTTATCTGATTTGATTATTCCCCCTGTTTCAATTTCTTGTGACTGCTGGGCTTTAGTGTATACTGAATCTCTGAGTTTAATTATTAATTATCACACCCTTAACACACAATTTAATATTTGTAGTGCTACCATAGATCTAGTTTGCTCTGAACTAAGTTAATTCATTTACTGGTATGTGCTGCCACTTGCCATTTTGAAATAGGGCAATGGAATATACTGTAATAACTTTCAAAATGAGTTTTCTGATATGGTTGTCGCTCTCAATTTTTCCTAGCATTAGTGTATTATTAGTGTCATGTTTTTTTTGTTTTTTTTGTTTTGTTTTCTTTTTCTTCGTCTTCTTCTATTTCACTCATTGTATATTGTATGTTTCATTTGTGAAACTTTCTTTATTAGTAAATAAACTTGTAAACTTGTAATAATTCGTTGTTCCACTCCTATATTTTCCTGCATAATTTCAAGATAAATGGATATAAGTCACATTTAAAGTTACTTATAAGATGTGGAAAGGAACAAGCTTCTTGTTTATGTTTAATTTGTTAAGTTTCATGTAAGTATTTTATCTTTATACGCGGAAAATGTAGATGTTTACATTTAGAAGCGGGACTTTACACGTCGTTTGGAACTGTTTACACAAGCTGCATTAGTGTATTTGGTGCAATATGACTTCAGAAAATCATAAAACAGTGTGCCTGATGGGACATTCTTTTATTAGACGGTTGGAATCATATATGCAGGGATCAGAAAATGTTAATTGGCATTTGGACAGTCGTCTGTTTACTCTTTATGTAAAGACAGAACGTGGACTGAAAATTTCACAAATGGCGAGATGCCGATATTATGATGAATTTGACAATGTACCAGTCATTTGCTTTTTACAAATTGGGGAAAATGATCTAGACAATGTGGAACATGATAAAGTAAAAAAGATTGCTGCCAACATCTGCTCATTTGTGACATATTTGCTGACTGGTGTTGGTCAAAAGTTGTGGTGGGTCAACTATTTCGAGACAGCCCTGGGCCATGAGGTCAACTAAGTATAATGAGGATGTTGTGGCTATTAATCAAACTATCAAGGAGCCTTTGAGCTCGATCAATAGGGCATACTTCTGGCATCACAGAGGATTTTGGGATTCGTTTGATTTTCTGGCTTAAGATGGCGTCCATATTCGCTACCCACAGGGTGACCCTCGCTATATGAACAAATACCTGAAGAGTTTGAAGAGTGCAGTGTTGTTTGCCACAAGACACTGAGGCGTTTACCATAGACTGTCAGACCAGGGCCTGGCAAACAAACTTTGAATTTATTTGTCCAGTGCATAAATTTTGACACAAAATGCTGATTTTTTCAGTTTTCCTTTTAAAGCTCATACATTTTTTCTGGGCAAGTAAGTCCATATTTTACTTCCCAGCAAAACTATATCCCATCCTGGGCAGCCGGAAAGTGGACTTGTCAGGCCCTGTGTTGTATTGGAGTAGAGTCAATTCATCATTTTATTAATTTTATTATTTCTAGTGAAATACTGAAGTAGACCTAATGGCTCGAATGGGCCGGTAAATACTGAGATGCAGCAGAGTCTGCTGTCTACTGTAGTCAGGATACACAGCGATGTTGCCAGACCTCACATCTCACTAGCCCTGATACATGATATACAATTGTTTTAATGGCCCTTACCAATATCCTGACCAATCTGCATAAGAGTTCTGCCATTTGCTAATGGACTGTTTCAGTTTTGCCGTTCGCAGATCTCAAAATGGTTTACGCTTAAATAAAACTTGTTCTTATTTATGTTCTCTGGCAGCATCTGTATGTGTTTCTATGATGGGGTTGTGCATTTCTGTGATTTTATGTGGCTGTCAAACAGTGACGTATAGCATCAGCGTATGCCGACGTATGAGAAATTTAGTAAACACGCTGGTGTACGTTGAATAAGTTAGGGGTACGTTATGAACAAGTTACGAGTACGCTCAAATACGTTGGTATAAGTTGTTATACGTCGAATGCGGCCCCAAATTTTGTGCATGCATAAAATTTTCAGCGTACGCCGACGTATTGTTTATAAGTTAGTCATAAGTTTGGTGTACGCAACAGGTAAGTTATGCATACGTTCATGCACGTAACTTGTAAGTTAATCATACGTTGACATACGTCGGCAGCCAGCAGGTCCATTGTGGAGCGTACGCGTAACTTATTTCTAACCTATAGGTAACTTACCTATAACGTATACCGAACGTATCCAGAACGTATCCAACCTATGCCTGACGACCTTAGAACTTATTCAACGTATCACGAACGCACTGAGCGTATTTAGGTAACATATCCGCCAGCGACCTGGGCTTCAGCTATATATATTGGATACAGATCAGCAATTCATCACTTTTAAATAAGGAATCTTCTTGGACTGCTTCTGCTTGTCGTTTTGGGGCTTGAGAGGGGGTTAATACTTCAGATGCCACAACAGCTGCTGCAGATGCTGCCACGGATACCACTAAAGAGGCATTGGAGTCTGCGCGAGAGGGAGGTTGGCTACCATCATAGGCACGGCAGTCGGGTGATGATTGGGGCGACGGTAGGCATGCAGGTGGTCAGCTACTACCTGCAAAGTTCTCTAATTTTCGTTCTTTAGGCATGTCCATCGATCAACGTCCACTACAATAAAAAGTGTTGTAGAGAGCCGTCGCTTTACATCTGATTGTCGAAGCACGCTCCAACACGCTATACATAAGGTCGGCGTAAGTTAGACTAACGTTGTGCATGCGTTCGGCATAAGACAAGAACGCTACAGATACGCTGGGAAGACACTGTTATACGCTTGTATAAGTTATGTATATGCTAGGGATAAGTTGTGAATAAGTTATTTATACGTTTCAGTACGCTATGTGTGCGTTCCAAAGCCGGCTGCTGTTTGATGTTTTAATTTATCTCCAGCGTATGGCAGCGTATTGGATAAATTTTTCATATGTTGGCATACGTTGTCTGAAACGTTGTAGTGTGACAGGGCCTTTAGGAACACTTTATCTCCTGCTGATATTTCCACAATGAAGCTGGAATAATTCAGTTTTATTTCTTAATCTATTTATTTTATTATTATTATTATTTATTTATATATATATATGTATTTTTAATTACTTGTTCATATGTTGAGTTTGTTTTTCTTAATCCAATAGGGTGGCACGAGAGGCTGCAAAGAGAAGAAATCTCAACAAAGGAAAACTCCCAGGGACTACCCTAAAGGGGCAAAGTGTGGTCCGTGGGGATGCCCCACATTGTAATTACTGTGAAAGAAGATCCAATAAAACTATGTACAGGGTGTAACTCAGCATTGTCCTGCTAGGAGACTTGTCAGAAAGAAACTTGGGAATCGCACAAACTTATTTGTAAACCATTAGTGCATTAGAAAATGGCAATAAACATAAAGAATCAGTGAACATAAATAAAATAAAAGGATCAGTATTTGGTTTAAATTCAAAATCAAAGAAGACTTTATCTGTTTGTCTGTTTCTTGGCCCACCGGGGTTCAACTGGTAGTCTTCTTTTGCTCCAGTGCTCCAGTGGTGTTGCTGACGCCCCAGGGATCTCCAGGTGTCTCAACACGTTTTGGCTGGTGAGTCCTCATCCTTGTTTCATCACGGTCTTTACTTGATCTTAATTTTGACCGTGATGACTCTCTGATGAGTTAGGGGACCACCATATGAACCGAACTACCAACTAATTGTGTGCACTGCAGGGTGAGGGTGAAGGTTTGGGCCCAGTAAAACCAGTTTAAACCCCCCAGTAGTTATTACTGACCGTCCCAAGGCAGTACTTTCGTTGCGGTTGCATTTGTTTTATGTTCGGTGCCGTTTAATTTATTGTGTTCTCATTTTAACCCTTCTATAATAAAAATAGAAAATAGGTAAAAATAATTGTTAAATGTTTTTTTGTATAATTTGCTTAGTCTGTTGTAACCTTTCTGTTGGTCTAAATTATTTAGTTCAATAAAGATAGCTGAGTTGCCACCTATTTGGGAAACAGCTGCTGACTCGACTTATCACTTGTAATTTATTGTTTGTTGGGATGTCTTTGTCAATCTTTCCCTTTGATGTTGGGGATAGGGTTTGGGATCTGATTCAGTCAGTTCCTGAAGTGTAGTTACTCTTTAAATTTAGTCAAAATTGTTGGGCATAAGTGTACATTAAACTGTGAAGCTGATTGTAAAAGGATAAATCTGCTTTGGGACACAGGTGCTCAGGTATCTATACTATCTAGTACGTCGTTAAATGAGCATTTTCAGGGGAAAGAAGTAAGGCCTCTTGAAGAATTGTTTGATGGGAAAATTACAATCAAAGCAGCTAGTGGGGATAATATACCAATTGATGGTTGTGTTCACTTAGATTTGAACGTAGGGGTTGATAGCATTCAAGTCCCATTTTTGGTTACAAATCTTGAAATGGAAATTCCAATTTAGGGTTCAAAGTCATATCACATATTAAGGATATATGTCAAGAGAAACATGATTTTACAAAGTTTTTGATAAATGTTTTGCCCTGCAGTGATGTGAAAATGGCACAGTCTGTAGCTTCTATTTTGACTGAAGATGTGGTAAGTATGGGACAGGTGAAATCAGATAAACAAAATATATTCATTCCAAAGAGGTCATCAACTCTGGTCAAGACCAAAGTTCATACTAGAGTGATAGGTAATACACAGCCTGTAAGTTTCACTCCCTGTGTTAATGGTTCTTGGGACAAGGGACTTGAGGTACAGGATACAGTTTTGACAGTGAAGCAAGGATCTTATTGCACAGTCTCGATTCCTGTCTGGAACAACACAAATAGAGACATAGTTCTGAAGAAAGGTTCAGTTCTGGGTACTTTACAGGTTGTCGAAGCGGTAAGCTACAGGTAAGTAAGTGTCATGCTGAAGAAGCATATCAGGAAGAAATATTTGTTGACAATGTATCAGTGAAGGGTAAGTCAGAAAGTAAGGAAGAGAGATGGGACCCTCCTGTGACCAAAGAATGCACTGGATTATCAGAAGAACAGGTAAGAAGAATTAAACAGATGTTAAGGGAGGAATGTACATCATTCTCAAAAGATGAGAATGATATAGGTTGTGCTCCTGATTTGGACACAGAAATTGAACTTTCTGATCCAGAGCCTGTGAGGAAAACTTATTCTTCTATACTGCCACCTCTTTATAGAGAATTTAAGGACTGTGTTTTTTTATCTAGTCAATAAAGGATGGATAAAGAAATCCTTCTCCCCCTATTCAAAACCAGTGGTCTGTGTATGGAAAAAAGATGGCTCTTTAAGAATCTGTATAAATTACAGACAGCTTAACTCCAAGACAGTCAAAGAAAGACAGCCAATTCCACATATACAAGATGCACTAAATACCTTAAAGGGTAAGAAATGGTTCAGTCTGTTAGACCAAGGAAAAGCCTATCATCAAGGTTTCACGCATCCTGAGAGTCAGCCCCTTACTCCATTTATCACCCCATGGGGTCTATATGAATGGTTGCGAATTCCTTTTAATTTGTTGTTTCACTCCAATATTTTCCTGCATAATTTCAAGATAACTGGATATAAGTCACATTTATAGTTACTTATAAGATGTGAGAAGGCACAATCTTCTTGTTTATGTTTAATTTGTGAAGTTTGTGTGACTATTTTATCTTTATACATGGAAAATGTAGATGTTTACATTTAAAAGCTGAACTTTACATGCTGTTTGGAACTGTTTACACAAGCTGCATTAGTATACATGTATTTGGTGCAAAATGATGTCAAAAAATCATAAGACAGTGTGCCTGATGGAACATTCTTTTATTAGATGGTTGGAATTGTATATGCAGGGACCAGAAAATGGTAATTTGCATTTGGGCAGTCTTCTGTTTACTGTTTATGTAAAAACAGAAGGTGAACTGAAAATTTCACAAATGGCGAGATGCCGATATTATAATGAATTTGAAAATGTACCAGACATTTGCTTTTTACAAATCGGGGGAAAATGATTGAGACAATATGGAACATAGAGTAAAAAAGTAAAAAAGATTGCTGTCAATATCTGCTGCTGATGGGTGTTGGCGTTATCAAAAGTTGTGGTGGGTCAACTATTTTGGAGACAGCCCTGGGCCATGAGGTCAACTGCGTATAACGAAGATGTAGTGGCTATTAATCAAATTATCAAGGAGCGGTTGAGCTCGATCAACAGGGCATACTTCTGGCATCACTGGGAGTTTGGGGATTTGTTTGATTTTCGGGCTTAAGATGGTGTCCATATTCACTACCCACAGGGTGACCCTCGCTATATGAACAAATACCTCCAGAAATTACCTCCAGAAATTGAAGAGTGCAGTGTTGTTTGCCTCAAGACACTAATGACTCTACCATAAGACTGTCAGAACAGGGCCTGGCGAACAAACTTTGGATTTATTTGTCCGTGGCATAAATTTTGACACAAAATGCTGAATTTTTCAGTTTTCCTGTTAAAGCTCGTACATTTTTTCTGGGCAACTAAGCCAATATTTTACTTCCCAGCAACACTGTAACTTATCCCGGGCAGCCATAGAGTGGACTTGACAGGCCCTGTGGTTTATTAGCGCAGAGTCGATTTATTATTTAGATTTTTAGGCCAAAATCTCCAACCACTTCCATGAAATCTTATGTTCTAGCATTTTTCCATATAGAAGCACCAGAACTACTGGTGTACCCAATGCTACAGACCAAGTTTCAAGGCCACCAGCAAATTGGTTTGATTGGTTACAAACAGCCCAGTGGTTTCAGAGAAATTGTTTGAAATTGTGGACAGAAATATGAAGGACAACGGAGCCTATCCTATAAGCTCCCCAGTAGCCTTTGGCTCAGGTGAGCTGAAGACAGCTGTGTTATACATACACTGACATCAATATTCATATACCTGGTTCAGAATTCATGTGTTTGAGTTGTAAAACTTTTTTCAAAACTAACCCCATCAACTCTACAAGCTTAGAGCTTTGGACTGAATCCCAATAACTTATTCTGTATACCTGTATGTGATAGTTCTTGAAATAAATATTGTTTAAACCCAACACTGTGTAAAGATCCAATCCAAATAATTTAAGATATTTTATAAAGGGGAGTTTTCATTTTCTTCAAGCAAAATATCACCCAAATTGAACTAGTCCTTCTAGAGAGGAAGTCTAGATTTTGGAAAGTTTGTAGATCTAAACTGATTCAAATGCAATAACTCTTGCATTACTGAAGCTATTCTGACAACATGTGCATTTGCAGCATCACATTATGAAGATTCATATCTATTTTAAACTTTCATCGAATTTCATCTACTCTTAGAGAGGTATGCCTCCAGGCAAACACACTGATGGAATGACAGAAAGATGAATAGATAACACCAAAATGATGTTCCTTTACCACCGATTGGGATAACAATCATTACCAATGGTACTTTAATTGTCAAACTTTCAGATTTTTACAGATTCTAATTTTACCTCACTGCAGCTGGTGTTGTGCCGTGTGGCGGCCGTAAAACGTCTCCCCGTACATCATCCATAGTGCAGATTATATTTTCTTTTCGTCCTTTGAGATCGGAGGGTATATTCTGAGAAATCTGAAATTTTAGATTGGTTTACTCATATTCTAAGCCATCATTTTATATATTATTTGGACCTTTTTTGATACTAATCAGTCTTTGAATCGGCTGTCCAATTGAGATTATGAAATTACAGTATGCTCTGCTCTGGTTTCGTCACCAGATATTGGCAGGGTCACTGAAGAGGCTTTATTAGCCGAAACTACGTAGTCTGGCCCATGTTCCTTCTTATGAATGTATTCTCTGCTCTTGAAGGAACTCTTACAGATTTTAATTTTACCTCACTGCAGCTGGTGTTGTGCCGTGTGGCGGCCGTAAAACGTCTCCCCGTACATCATCCATAGTGCAGATTATATTTTCTTTTCGTCCTTTGAGATCGGAGGATATATTCTGAGAAATCTGAAATTTTAGATTGGTTTACTCATATTCTAAGCCATCATTTTATATATTATTAGGACCTTTTTTGATACTAATCAGTCTTTGAATCGGCTGTCCAATTGAGATTATGAAATTACAGTATGCTCTTCTCTGGTTTCGTCACCAGATATTGGCAGGGTCACTGAAGAGGCTTTATTAGCCGAAACTACGTAGTCTGGCCCATGTTCCTTCTTATGAATGTATTCTCTGCTCTTGAAGGAACTCTTACAGATTTTAATTTCAGTATCTCCTTGTGTCTGTATAATACCAGAACAAGATTTTGAAACAGTGAAACAGCAATCAACCACTAATTCACTGGTCCACTAGTTATATTACAATGCTACATGTATGCAGTCATTATATAATTTAGCAGATTACCAGCAGTGAGAGAATGGTTAAACAGGAAGTTATATCATCATAATTACAAGAAGTCAGCGGATTTCAAGGCCTCCCTTGTCTGCACTTTGTATATCTCAGCAATCTGTGTCAACAAAGTTCAAGCTGACCAGGGTCTGTATAGGTCGTTTGCAGAAAAGTGGAGGGCAAAAAATCGATATACATGTAATTTCTTTTATACTGAATAGATTTTTCATGAAACTTTGCATACAATAATCTGTTACCTATACAAACTCATGCTAGGAAATGTAGAATTTTTTGAACTTTGAATAAAAAGTTTCCCTATTAATCATTACCATTTTTCTTCTCAGTTTTATGCCAGCCTTACACAGGAGGTAACCATAATGGTACAACAGCCATTGTTGTTCTATAGTTACTATACTAATACTATTATTCATTCACAAATTACCATGTGGTCTGAAATGTGTTCACTCACTACTGGGTAAACAAGAGGCTTTAAAGATAATGGGCAAATCATTTGAAAAGGATTTTCTTATGTGTAAGTTAATGTCCATATAAGGGATATAGTCTGTACAACACTGGCTGTTCCAAAAATTGCACCAACCAAGAGTAAAACTTCAAAGATTAGGGACAGATTTTAACATGTAGCTGATCTGACAATTTTTTATTTAACAGCCATAAAATTCTGAGTTTCCTTGCATGAGTTCGTATGGGTAATAAATTAAGGTCTGCAAAGTTTCATAAAAATTTATTTAGTAGTAAAGAAATTAAATCGATTTTTTGCCCTCCACTTTTTCGCAAACGGCCTATATATTGTTCATCGGCCAGAATTCTGTAAACTCTCCATAAAAATATAGGCTGTAATCCCCCATTAGAACCTCTACAACAAATTATCAACATGTGTCTCAACCTCTAGGGCCAGGTGTTTAAAACTAACAATGTCATTTATGAGTTGTACTCTCTCATGCAATCTATTTGACGTAAATAAAGAATCTTTAAAATCTCCTCTCATTTTTTCCTCAAACCTATCATCACACTTGATTTTGCATGTAAAAATTGACTTATGACTATGTTAACGCCTGACAACTTGATCCTATTCTTGGTTGTTCAAAATTAAACATCTTCATACTTTTTGTGTGGTGCTTAAAACTATTTTGTGTTACTTAAGTCTACAGTTATATCAGTTACATACTTAACTTTTCTATAATAAAATAAACAAGTCATACAATGAGCATTTACAGGTCCGCCTGCAGAAAACTATCGTTGTGAATCAAGTAAAATTTATAACAAACAAACATAAAAAAAATCTGTGTATCCTACAGCAGAAATGACATATGGCATTTGTCTGGTAAACAATCCAGCCTTAACAAATATATCTGAACCAACAACAAACCTATTCTACAATCTGGTTAACATAACACCCTGATGAGGCCGTTGTCAGCCCCAAGAAGAACTGTTCTGTTGAGAGGTAGCAGTGTCATGCTTGTTAGAACACCTTTGAAAACTTCTGATCTCAGCTTGGTGCAAGAAAAATTAGCCTGAAATAAAATGAAGAACAGTATAGTCTTATTATAATGCTATACAATACTGAGCCACGACACAACAAAACCAACAAAGTGGCATGTGCTCCCTGGGAAGTCTCAGACCATGCTGGCCATCTGCTTAGTCTGATCAAAGCCTTTGCTGTTTGCTTAAAGACTAGCTTAGGGTCCAAGCTACCTCCATGCTGACAGCAAAGACCGATGAGACTGGACAGATGCCCAGGCTGATCTGAGTCTGCGCGTGGCGCACATCCCAATTTGTTGGTTTGTTGGGATGCGGCTCCTATAATAAAACACTATCATATCATGGCTTCCACTAAAGCATCCATTGAGACAATGACAAAAATGACCTGGCAGTGACATGTCCTTTCCATCTGTATTTACTTCGTTTCAGGATGATGGTAAGGTGAATAGAAAAGGCTTTGTGCAACCCATTTAGGTAAGGACAGAGCCCTGCTTCCATTGGTGGACACTTCCCTACTGGGACTAAACCACAAAGACATACAAAGGAAATGAGCCATGACACAACAAAATGAACAAACTGGCATGCAAATGCAAAATTGCGTCCAGCAAAAACTCAGATCAGCCTGGGCATCTGCCCAGCCTGTTCGCTGTTGGCTTGAAGGTAGCTTAGACCCTTAGCTACTCTGTAAGCACACTGCAAAGACTCTGATCAGACTTGGCGGATGCCCAGGCTGATCTGATTCTTCGCTAGGCACACATGCCACTCTGTTGGTTTTGTTGTGTCACGGCTCAAATGAGCATTTATATGCTGCTCTATAATGCGGCTATGCATAATATATATCTTAAGAAACTACAGTATTTGAACAAAGTCATTTTTCTGTAACCAAAAGCCGTGACCTAAATCTGACCCTTAATTATATTTCATGGGTTATCCCACAGGCAAAAAAGAGCATCTGCACATATGTTAGATTTTTCAATAGCTGAGGTAAATTTGATAACTTAATAGCAAATCTACATTTTTGTGTGTCAATTGACACAGGTGTGAACATTTTTACCTGTGAGTCCACAGAAGTGTGAACACCAATCTTGTTATTAGTGGTTGCACTGACTATCTGGTTCTTGTAGAAACTCACTTGATGTACTGGCTCAGTATGACCTGTTTTGGTACAGAAACAAAAATAATGAATAAAATATCAGCTGGTGCACAGAAAGAAATCAAAATCTTTATTTTCATGTCATTTTCTGTGTGTGTTTGTTTTTGGCTTGTTTTGTTCATATGTCTTTTCTTCTTTCCATTTATTTCTCTCTTTGCTCTGTGTAAAAGCCAGTTTGGCTGACTCACACAAACATCATGAGGACTACTGCCTATCAGATTAAACAAACATAAACCATTAATGCCTCATCCCATGAAAACGAGATAGGCAAACAGTACAGACCAAGATCAGATGCTGCAAAATGAAGCATCTGAGCAGGGTCTGTACTGTTTGCATAAAATGTTCAGCAATTTCTATAATAATGATAAAAATAGACCAGACACCACTAAAATGATGACAGGACTTGTCCTGTTTAAAAGGATAGATGATTCCACAAGACACAAGCATGTTAACCCAAACATCCAATATCTGGATTACCTTTAAACGAGCATATTTCCTTGCCATCATCAGCATTCCACAGTTTCATGTGCATGTCAAAGGATGTTGACAGAAATGATGACTTGCTGTAAGCTTTCAACTGAAATGTACATGAATCAAATATTATCTGTTTGGGTAAATTTTCAGGGATAGCAACTGTACCATTAACTTTTTGTTTCCTTCATCAAAGGGATCAATTCTCAAAGGAAAGAATTTACTCCCCTATGAGCAGATCCTTTCTTTTAGCAAACCCCATTACTGAAGTGCATGAAAAGCAAAATGGAACTCACAAAGACGTACACAGTTCTTAGGAGTCAGTTTTCCATTCAAGCCAATATGATGGGCTACTAAAACTAGGCTACTCCTTTGCTATATATTTAATTATTCATTATTATATTGAGCTGTGACATGAGATAAGAAATCAAAAGGCATGTGGGCCTAGCAAAGACTAAGATCAGCCAGTGCATCCACCAAGTTTGATCAGAGTCTTTGCTACTGGCACGGAGGTAGCTAAGACCCTTAGCTACAATTTGACTGTACAGCAAAGACTCTGATCAGACTGGGCAAATTCCCAGGCTGATCGGAGTCTTTGCTTGGCACACATGCAACTTCGCTTTTGCAAAAGCTCCTCACAACTTTTTCTGCAAAAAATAGTTGTATTCTTGCATTCAATATGTTTTAAGACTTAACATCTCCTAAACTAAGAACTAACGAGGTCATTAGTTTTGAACAACTGGACCCTGACCACTATTTCTCGTCTACCAGACAGGATGTATTCATGTAACATGGTGGCTTATCTTGCATTGGGAACATCTTTATACAATTTTTACTATTCACGGGGGAACCTTTAATAAAACTCAAAACCCTTAAATGCCCCAACTAAACAAGACCTGTCCCCGTACAGGATAGCTTGCCTACAGTGCCTTGCCCATCACATAAAATAAACTTTAACTTAAAACTTTAAAGTGGGACGCCAAGGCTGACGCTGACACCCCAAAAGACAACAATAGCTCTCCCTGTACTTTCGTACAGACAAGCTACAAACGAAATAATCCTTCAACTTGCAAAGTGTGTATGCATGTGTAAGCTATGTTTTGTGTTGGCTGACATTGACTGTATTATGATGATGCTCTATTTGTACAGACCCACCACTCCCGTTGTTATGGTATACAAAAATCTCCAATTTTTTTTTTCTTTTGAGATTTTTAACTGAGAAAATAAATCCATATTGCACGAATAGCAGATAGTGACATCCTACCCTGAAGAATTGCAAGCTGTAGATCACGATCAGGGCCAAGTTGCTCAAAACTAACTACATTGTAAGTTACATTTTCTTAAAATTTCAAACGTCAGTATCTCATATAGACCAATATTTTTTACTGGAAAAAATCAAGGAGCAAAAAATATCAGCATACTTTGTTACATGTATGAAGTCGTAAGAACCTAAATGAATGGACCTCTTAAAGAGCTGGTTAGGCTAACAATGCTTTGAACAATTGGGCTCAGACCTATAACACAGCTTTCTAATCTGAGACTACGGTTTGCTCAAGCATTTCTATCCCATAATATAGTGTCACTGCAGTAACATAATATAGACCACTGCATCTGTTAGCTACCTGAAGTATTTCACTATCATGAGCCTTCCACGTCCCTTGCAAGACTCCAGTATTTAGATCTATAAGGGAGACAAATCCTGAAGAGAACCCCACAGCTATCCAAGCTCCATCAGGACTCACAGCTACACTTCGTATCAACCCTGGAGTAGCAGCAAAGAACAACAGTATGATAAAACCAGGCACCTTCATAAGACAAGTATTTCATAAATAATAGTTCAATGATATTTTTTGAGGTGTGTGTGTGTGTGTGTGTGGGGGGGGGGGGGAGCTACTAAGAGCATATTGTGTAGTAAATCAGTCATAGCCAAGACACCCTTAACAAACAGTATAAAGGTGAATGGGTATACTTTCAGAGGAAGCAACTATACTACAGTGGATTCGATAGTACCGGATCATCGACAGTATCGGATCACTCGTAAGTTTTCACCCATTTTTCTCACAAATGAAGCAAATATTTTTTACATATATTACAGTCATCAAGTTAGACCAATGGCAAGTGCAGGGTGAAAAATTCGATCAAAATCTGCAGCTGTGAAACAAATCAGAGTTGTTGAAAAGCTTGGCCCCTCTTCAGCGGCGCTTACATTTTGCCTGTTACTCGTTAACCCCAAAATAGATTACGGTTATTTAAACTATTTTATCATTAGGCGATTGAAACCAATTTTGCTTTGTAATGTGTCCTAGCATCCCTAAAACTGCATGTAGTCATTATTTTTGTGACATCCCAGTATTTGATGAAACTGCAGACTTGAAAAGTGGGGCACCGATGTGCGACAGTAATGGATCATTATATAATTTGAACTGAAATACAGGCCTCAGCTGGAAAACTGAATGTTGGATTATGGTCTGATGCTGACAACAAGTCATAAATCAACTACCTGAGTGGCTGCTGTGTCTTCTTTCAAAGGAGATCAATATAAAACTAAGGCAATACACCCCCATCCCACGCCCCACATGCTAGCATATGATAATGAAGGTTATGCGTAACACACCTAAGATTCTGCTAAACATTCTGAAGAAACATTCGAAATCAGCTTGCATGTGTGGTGTGAACCCAATAATGACTGGCATTAATCGGATGGACATCTGTACACTGTGTAGACTCAGATTAATGCCGGAGAACTCGTTGAATGACCATGTGGTGTTTATACACTGACTGCATTGAACTATCGTTAGGGCGGAAAATCACCGTAAATTTGTTGATCCTGATCAGACACTACGGTCTTATCAGGGTCTACACTTTACTGTTTGAGTAGCTCCGTGCTATTGGGCGCAGGGGATTACTGAGTTAAGAATTTTTGAATGCTTGTACTTTTGTATACATTTAACTTTTATTTAACAGACATAACCTGGTGAAGGACCACATGAAAAATATTGTTGACAGCCGTAAAAGTTTTCTCTGAGAGTTTAATAGGTCCAACTGTTTATTTAGCAAAATTAATGAAGCTAAGAAGGTTGGCAGAATGCTCCAAGAAATTCTCCTATAAAATAATATCATACGATCCGATACTGTCGCACATGATTTGTTACTGTCGTTAGACCCCCCTGTAAGTCTCGATAGGTTATCTGCCCTTAAAGGAATAAATTTCGTAAATATATTGACATGGATAGATAGAAGGGATATTTTGCAATTGTTATGTGTCATAACATACATACTTTTAGCATTCACATACAACAAAACAGGGCTTTTATTGGACTTGATCTGATACTGTCGAGTCCACTGTATTTGTTGCCTCAATTCTCAGGAGGGGCTCAACTCTTAAGGGAGCAAATTCTTTCCTTTAAGAGTAGATCCCATGTAAAAGAGCTACCTCATCAAGAGAAGCAAACAGAAATTTACGCAAGTTAATGTGACATTATTTTTGGAAAAGGGACAGGGGGCATTTATTAGAGCAAGGCATTTCTTAGAAATAATATTATATCTGCTCATATTGCAACTGGTAAATAAGAAATACACAAAATTTTCAGTTCAGAAAATTTTAACAGCCTTGCTTTGTCTTAACATCCAACAGAATCAACTAATTTCATTCAAACATTATGTCCTCCGTTCAGATTGAATTGTCCTGACATCAGTTTGACATTATGACATTTGGGCAACTATCTTTCAATAGCAGCTGATGACAGCTGCTCCAAATGTGTTTATTTAAGGATATTTAGAAGCAAATGTAAAATTATTGGAATGTGCTCTTCTTCCTCATTCGAACCATCCTGCCACCAGGCAGTTGTAACACAATTCTGAATAGAATAAACTTACACTGTTTCAGATCTATAATCCAATACTCTATTTATCACATTATACATCAATAAACCTCACAATTTCCTTCCCTAAATGACAATTTTCAATCCCCCATTCTAATGCTACTTTTCACATTTTTACTTTTCAAAGGTACAACTTTGCTTCCACAGCAAGCGCTTGTAGCAATGTAAAACAAGATGTCAGCATATAAGAATATAAGGATCTATCATGGGTGGGAGGTGTGGATAGAAAAATCCGTCACAAGGGTCACTGTTCAGCATCAAGAGGCTTGCCGAGTGATGCCGAACAGTGATCCCAAGAGACAGATTTTTCTGTCCACACCTCACACCAATGATAGATACTTTTCTTGCACACCACGTTTTGTTTTAACTTAAGAACTTGTTAAAATGTGTAATCTTAGTGCTTGAGAGGTTTCAATTTGATTTTGAAAGAAGGCGCCGCTTTCAACCACTGCCATTCGGCTCTTCGCGTCTACGACTGGCTTGCATAAACTGATGTCATTTTTGCCGTCTTCGTGACGTCATCTAAAATGACAACATCACTTGACGACGCAGATACATGACCTCCAATACAACCAATGCATTGAATGCTTGTGATTTTTATTCGGTTCTGGGTAAGGTAAGATTTTCTATCCCAGGTGAAAAGAATGGCATTTTCTATCCTGTATGCAAGAACCAATGTTCTGTAATGACATAGGGTTTCTGTCAGCATATGCTGTCGAAAATATTTTATGTTGTCCAATCGGATGTCATGTTATTTGCATTTGTTGATTTTTAGGCATACCTACCTACAGATCCAAGGGCACACTTGTACTCATGGGCATAGCTGGCACTTCTCAGATCAAGAAACCTTAAATACATACAAATTAACAATTAACAGTAACTTAATTTTATGACAGTAAATTGCTAGGAAATATGTCAGTAAATCATTAAGCCAAAGGCCTAATGCCCCAATTTTTAAACAGATATTGATCATCCAAAGAATAAGCCACAGGGGCCAAATTTATAAAACAATTTAAGTCTTTGCTTTGCTGTTGCTAAGGCAAAATTTCTATGAAGGAGATTCCCTACAACTATGAAATTTGCTCTGGGGGAACAGTTCTTCAAAAGTAACGTTACAAGTGAATGACTAATATATACACTGGTTGACTGAGTCTCCACTACTTATTCATATCATATGCAACTAGCAATGGGAAGATCCCTGTGGCCATGTTTATCGCTCCTGACTTTCGATCACTGGGTCACAGGTCTGGCTGGAGGTGAGATTCTGTTCAAACCTAAACAGAGTTTCATTGCACAAAGCCCTTCATATTCATCCCCACATCCTCCTAATATGACGGAAATACTGTTGGTAAAGGTAAAGGTTTCCCGTAGCCTAATAGCCGTAGGGGCAGTGGGGGATAGAGACCCACTGTATCTTGGGCACAGCTGATGAAAGGCGGAGCCCATCTCTCTCCTTTCGCTGCCTTATCCTTCCCTGATTCAGTTTTCCAGTCGTCGGATGGCGACGGTGAGCCGCGAACTCACGACCTTTTGGCGACTTTCTGCATCATAACCGAGTCACTCTAACCACACAGCCACGGCTCCTCTCTAATACAAAAACTGTTGAAAGGGATGTAAAACCTTCGAGCAACGTCATCCGCAGCAGCAACTGGGAATGACACAAGAAAAAACAACTTATCACTATACCTAAGAGTAGAGTCTGTGGTGGCTGTAACAACTACAGTGCTAGGGCTAGGCAGTGTAGCCAGGGCTATAACTGGACTGTATTTTGAAGATTCCAACTGCTGAACAACATCTCCAGTGAAAGGATCCCAGATCTGAAATGTATGCGGTATGATATCTCAGTCTGCCTTAGAAAATGCCTGAGCAGCATAGATGCAGTCTGATTAGAGTCTGCACTATCAGCAGCTCAGCCAACTGATTTATGCAAGATATGGCATGTAATCTTGTTTGCCTTCAAAGTATCTATCAAAGTGATTGGTAAGGTAATGCTTTAAAGTGTCCCAACATATGGTAACTATTAGGTTTCCCTTTTAATAGCCAGAAAGAGAAGTCCTATTCATAGCTGTGCAAATAAACATTTGGAGGCTTAACCCATTAATTCCTAGTGGACTCTACTAACTCACAATTTGGACTGATCCATTTCCAATATAAGAATATAAGGGGTATCAGTTTGATTGTAATTACTTGCTTTTCAGAAATTCCTGCATTTAATGCAAACATTGTAGGCAGAGATCAAACACTGAATTCTCCAGCATCTGACATGCTTGTACTGCATCTGTACAGATGCTGGAAACTTTTTCTTATCCACAACTTTGGCAGTTTCTCTTGTAGAATGCCTCATTTGAGCCCGGACACAGGAAAAGCAGAAAGTGGATGTGCACTCAGTGAACTCAGATAAGCCTGGGCAGCCCCCCCCCAAGTCTGATCAGTCTGCACTGTGTGCTGAAGGGTAGCTAACAGTCTAAGCTAGCTTCCATGCAGACAGGCTAATCTGACTCTTCACCGAGTGCACATGCCACTTTGTTGGTTTTGTCGTAGCTTCCGTACATAAGTGGCATTATCACTTATTCGGTAATATGTGGCCAAAAACTCCCCACTAGTCCTCAAATGAGCCCCAACAAGATGGGACTCTTAACTTATATCAGATCAAAACCTCCCACTATCTAGCACTCTCCAGAGCTTAGGGTTAAAATATATCCATGTCCAAAATTTCCAGTTTCATAGTGCCCCTTAAATTATATGGCCATATTCCAAAACTGGAATACAGAATCCTGTTACTTACATGTACAGTGCTGTCACAGGACGCTACCAGTCTCAAGTTCTCTAGATAAGCTACTGAAAACACTGACTTCTTGTGCTCATTATAGGACCACTGGCATTTACACCTGTAACAACAGACATGTAAATCATTATTTCAAACTGTTCTTTAGTTTTTGTATTTCCTTTCTAGGATTTATTAAGATGTATGTTTTTCTGCCATTTATAAATAAGGAAGGAACCTATGTGACATCTTGTTTTCTTCCCTGGATGAAAACGCAAGCAGTTTTATCAACATCTTCCTTACAGAACATTTAAACTTATCCCAGTTTGAAAAAAGAAAAGTCAATGGTAGAAATTAGTATGATAAAGTTTACATCTGATATCTACAAAAAAAACTGATACTGTAGGCATTATTTTGCTTTGATCAACTTGTCAACATCTATAAACACCATGTGACTCACTTAACCAATCAGCAAACTGTATCAGAATGAAGGCTGACATCGCAAATCTCTTTATCTAGACATTCAACCACAAACAACCCATGTCACTAGAAAAGTTAAGGGGACATTTTATGATTAATTCAATTTCCTTTCTATTATGGGACCCCTGGAAAATGCTGAAATTTCTTTAGCACTTGGACATTACAGACAATTATTGTAACCATCCTAGACCTGTTAAGGTTAATGGGTACACTTTCAGGTGAAACAACTCTGCCAATTTCATTTCTGCTCCCCCCCCCCCCCCCCGCCACCCCCCATTTAATTAGGATCCATTCTAGAAGCATTTAATACAGTAAGAGCAAATTCTTTCCTTTAAGGGCAGACCCTATTTTGAAAGGGTTATGTCCTCCAGGGAAGCAAACAGAAGTCACAAAAGTTATTCCCCTTAATGAAATTGGAATAAAAATATTGAGGTGTACCAATATACCTTAAGTTGATTTTACTATCAAGCAATGCGTCCAACACTGGCTGACAGAATGGCAAACAGTGAAGAATCTGATCAGACTGCTCTCCTCAAGGAGCAGTCTGATAAGGGTCTACAGTGTTTACTCAGACACTTCTGTCGAACTATTAAGAGGTCTGGCTGTAGCGTAGTGGTTTATGCACTAGGCTACTAATCAAAAGGTTGCATGTTCAATTCCCCCCTCCTCCGGTCTTTTGGATGAGACTTTAAACAGAGGCCCTGTCTCCATATGTCCCATGTGTTGGTGGGCATTAAACCTGCATTCACTCATCCACTCGCAATGCAAAGTATCACTGTGGTAAGTTACCTTCCAGATCCATCACCGAAGCTTGTTAGAGACCACAGCTTCACAGTCTTATCTTTACTGGCACTGATGAAGGAATTCTCATTGTCTAGGCAAGTCAGAGAGCGTATACTATTGGTGTGACCTATAAGAAATATAGAAAATAAATAGAAAATATGTGATAAATGAAACAAACTCGAGCTGAAACCTTATCTATGCTTTATTATAGGAATGAATTTTATTTTTGTGGATTTTGTGGATGTGTAAACGTCGGCGTATCACTCACAAACTTAACATAAAGCCCTTCTTTGGGCTTTATGTTAAATTTGTGAGTGAGTCACCGGCGTTTACACATCCATAAAATCCACAAAAATAAAATTCATTAGGGCTTTATTCAGTTTGTGAGTGATTCGCCGGCGTTTATACATCCATAAAATCCACAAAAATAAAATTCATTTCTTATAATTCCAACTCGGTCATTTTTATCTTAAAAATTTCAGCCATACAGTGTACTTTAGAAACTGACGCAAAGAAAATAGTCCAAGTAGTTCTCAATTTCCGGTCTTAGGGATTTATCGAAGTCTAAACGCCGTTTTCTTGACGCTCTTGACCAATCAAATTGTGCTAAATTAGCAGTAGAAAACTGAGTTGGCATTATTATGTTCT
This sequence comes from Ctena decussata, assembly GCA_963989385.1. Lineage (NCBI taxonomy): Eukaryota > Metazoa > Mollusca > Bivalvia > Lucinida > Lucinidae > Ctena > Ctena decussata. The sequence goes on from OZ022499.1 coordinate 97,847,536, forward strand.
GAGACTTGTAACATTAAAACATCAGCCATAGACTTTTGAATTATTCCCAATTTATTAAAAAAAAAAAAACAATCATACCAATATGAGCATGATCATGGCCCATTTGTTCAAAGTATTGTTAGCTTAAGGAAGTTGTTAGTCAAGGATTCATTCAGTCTTCTAGTACACATTAATTCAAGTGTGCTATTATTGTTTTGCCAAAAAAAAAAAAAAAAAAGAGTGCAGCAAAAACTGACAAAAAATGGAAATGTAATAGCTTACTAAACAAGAATTCCGCGGAATGCGGTGTCTTGCCTGTCAGCGCTTTGTGAAACTGACCTAAACACAAAAACCTGATGAAAGTTTACTCCCCCGCCGCCGCCATCGCCGAAGACACCGGAAAAGCAATACCTATGTCTTGCTTCTGCTTCAGAGGCGAAACAATAATGACGTAATTAGTTTTTAACAAATGGGCCAGACCATTAAGATCATACCAGTGCGTCTGGTAAGTGGAAATTTGACTACAATTCTGTGATGTTTTTGCTTAATTCTCTGAATTTGTTTTTGTCAAGTGTTTTGTTGCTCCTTTGTTACAGGGAAGCTGGTCTACATGATATTTTTCTGTCTGAAACAAAACTATGGTGACAGTCTCTTTCTTTTTTATTTTCAAGTTTTAAAAGAGAGCTAATTTGCACAGATTTCTCCGCACTGAAATTGATAAATACAGCACCCAAGTCTGCATCTGCCTTATACGGGCATATTAGGTGAAATATCATGATTTCCAATTGAGAATTTAATAAAGCTGATTGCCTCTGGAGCAAGAATAAGCAATTTGTAATTTATTTTCTTTCAGTTGTTAAGCAGTTAAAACACTTGTGATACCATCACTCATATTGATCGGCAAAACCCTGATCCAGCCTAGTAAATGTGAACACAATAACATGTCAAGTGTTTTACAGTGCAAGGGTACATTTTTTAGGAAAGCCATTCTGTATTTTTTTTTACTTTTTTCCCCTTCTCATTAGGACTCAACTCATAAAGGAAAATATTAGCTTCTCTAGGAGCAGACACCAATTTAGAAGAATTTTTTCTTGTTCTCCTTTGAAAAAGATGGCAAAACACTTGAATATGCACCAGTACAAATTAATACTTACCCATGAATGTTTGAAGCTTGATCTGCTTGAAGTTAAACATCGTATCCCTCTCATTTAAACCTGTTAAAAAATATCAGAAAATCTCTTTAGCATTGGGACAGGCATCCCTCATAAAACAGTGCAGACCACGATAAGACTGCTCCTACAGAGGGGTGATTGATTGATTGATTTGATGCTTAATGTCCACGGTAAACAGCTATGGTCATGTAGGGATTGTCAATCAACCTCACCACACTATTCCTGGGCAGGCTTAGACCTTCTAAGCGGTTAACAAGTACTAAGTGCACATACTTTCGCCAGTAACTGACAAATGCCCTTTTTGAATCAGCGGAAGGAGAAACGAAAGTATGTGGCCAGACCGGGTTTCGAACCCAGGACCTCTGACTTATGAGTCAAGTGCCCTACCGATTGCGCTACGCAGCCCGGCGCAGAGGGGTAAAGTTTGACCAGGTTGACAATGTTTGTCACTGAACCAACAGTTTATACAATCTCACCTGACAGGCAAAATGAATTTGTACAAAAATGGACACAAATTCTTTCTTTGAAGAGTAGACCCCAATTAAAAAGGAAGGTAAAACATTACAAAAATTGTCAGAAGATAAGAAGTATTCCTGCCCAAATTTCAAAGTTTTCAAATCTTTGTATAGAGTTTTTATGCAAGTAAATCCAATATTAACCTGATTTCCATTCACTTCAGGACTCATTTACAAGCAGGAATGATACTTTTGGCTTTATTGTTAGCCTGTTTTATTTTTTGTGACCCGATAAAAATAAATAAACACCGCAGCAAGTATATTCTATATGTTACTTGACTCTCTTTACACACTAAATGAGGAGGTAAAAGTGTTTTAGCTTTCTAAAAGACAAAAACATCAAGTTAACAGGCATTTTAAATAATTAATGGAACAAATCATTTTAAGCAAGATTATTGCTTTAAAAGGGCATGTTTTAATATGGACAATACTGAATACAAGTTAAAAGGAATTAGATCAACTGCAGAGTCAAGATAAACAGTGCACAACCCAGAAAGAAGCATGTGCAGGCAGATGCACACAAACTGTATCACATAAGCACTCCTTGCTTCATAAAGGCACACTAAAACTGGTAGAGTTGCTTCCCCTGATAGTGTGTGGGCAGTCACCATAATTCCTTTATTGTCCTAAATATTTACTCCATGAACTTTCTTCACTTTCACTGCATCAATTTGTTACCTATTTATATTTCATACCTTTCAGCAATTTTGAAAGAGGACCTCACAAGGATCATTATTGGAAAGTATCATTGTTCAAAGTGGTTGATAATGCTGTAGGTATTTGTCTTTTATAAAGTATACACAACTTATGTCTTATATGTCAACCTATCTTACTGAACAGGTTTCAAGTATACACAACTTATGTCATATGTCAACCTATCTTACTGAACAGGTTTCAAGTATACACAACTTATGTCATATGTCAACCTATCTCACTGAACAGGTTTCAAGTATACACAACTTATGTCATATGTCAACCTATCTTACTGAACAGGTTTCAAGTATACACAACTTATGTCATATGTCAACCTATCTCACTGAACAGGTTTCAAGTATACACAACTTATGTCATATGTCAACCTATCTTACTGAACAGGTTTCAAGTATACACAACTTATGTCATATGTCAACCTATCTTACTGAACAGGTTTCAAGTATACACAACTTATGTCATATGTCAACCTATCTTACTGAACAGGTTTCAAGTATACACAACTTATGTCATATGTCAACCTATCTCACTGAACAGGTTTCAAGTATACACAACTTATGTCATATGTCAACCTATCTCACTGAACAGGTTTCAAGTATACACAACTTATGTCATATGTCAACCTATCTTACTGAACAGGTTTCAAGTATACACAACTTATGTCATATGTCAACCTATCTTACTGAACAGGTTTCAAGTATACACAACTTATGTCATATGTCAACCTATCTTACTGAACAGGTTTCAAGTATACACAACTTATGTCATATGTCAACCTATCTTACTGAACAGGTTTCAAGTATACACAACTTATGTCATATGTCAACCTATCTTACTGAACAGGTTTCAAGTATACACAACTTATGTCATATGTCAACCTATCTTACTGAACAGGTTTCAAGTATACACAACTTATGTCTTATATTTCAACCTATATTACTGAACAGGTTTCATGACAATCTCACCCAGTTCATGTTCCCAGTAGGCTAGCCAGTTTCCCTTTAGATGCCGCAATTTGTTCTTCTCCATTTCTTGACTGAAATACAAGTACAATATGGTCTTAGGCCCGATTTCACGTCGCATTTAAAACGCATATTAAGCCTTATTTGACTGTTTTACCACAGGTAAAATACAAAATGCATTTCACGTGCGTCAACTAATTTAAAATACATACTAAACGGTGTTCCAACTTAGTACGCCGTTATCGGAGAACTAACTTTTTGTAAACACATTTCAGTCAAAATATGAAGACAATGACTATACAAAAATTATATATATATTCTAATAAAACCTATCATATCAACACCAGTCATAATACGATCCATACCAGTCAGTTTCAATTCAATCATTTGAACTGCCCATGCCAAACCGCTGATCGGACTGGCATTGCGTGTATGACGGATTGTTTTTAAAGTTAACTTGCATGGATCGTATGGCAACATAATATGATCCATAGCAGACTGTTTAAGATCAATCATTTGAACGCCCAGGCCAGTCCTCTGATCGGACTGGCATTGAGTGTATAAAGAATTGCTCTATAACTGGCATGGTTCGTATCGCTACTGATGAGTGGAACTGTTATTTATTTATTTTTTATTTATTTTTTTTTGAAAGGGGGTGCGGGGTAGGGCCTCAATGCTGCTGCAGATTTTGATTCTTTAACGAAAAGGATAACGCCCTTCACGGTCGATAGATAAACAGACACAGCTGACAGAGGTCATAAGGTCATAATGTAACCCCGCTCCAGCAACTGTTGGTACCATGAGTATTTTTCTTTGGCTATGGGGTAGTTTCCTCCTGACGGGCATTAGTGCCTTAACAGCAAAAATTATTCGTCTAGAAAACGTGCTTATAAAACCCTTTCAAAAATCCTTTAAGCGGTTTTACAGATATTTTGTTTACAAGATTTCCCAGATCGAAAAGGGGGCATAACTCAACCCAGTAAGACATAACTCAAAAACTTGTTTGGACATTTACAGTTTGAACTGCTAACGTGTACCCAAACATCCAAACCTGAGCGGTTTCTTCAAATATTTTTTTCACAATCTTATTCCTGAAGTTGAAAGGAAGAGAATAACCCAAATAGTTAAAACACACTCAAATAAGTCAGATCATCTGTATCTTGATTTGTATTTGTATGTCAAATATATGATTTACTGAGGAAATGCTTATGTCAGAATCTGAATAACAAAACCGGGGCCAAAAACAATGGTCTGCTTATTCTAATTCCATTCAAAAATCAAGATCCTAGCATAAGCCGCTGTTAATTTCACAGCTGCCCACAAAACATTGTGGATGGACAGGCAGACAGATGGACAGACGGTCGGGTCCAAACCATTTTGTTTTTTTTTTCAAAATAAATCCATTTATTTTTTTCTATTTTCTGCTAATATACGTTTTACCTATATCATTGACTAATTCAGCATGTGAAATCGGAATAAAATAGTACACGTACTAAGTTAGTATACATATTAGTTAGGCGGTGACTAGCGTTAGTCATTGACTAAATTAACTCTTTGACGTGAAATCGGGCCTTAGTATGATGCTTCTCACTATTACGCTAGTTTGGATACAAAGATATCATATCATGGATCCCAATGCGACTAAACAACAAAGAAATATAAGGCAAATGAGCATTAACATAATTATAATTGAGCCGCGACTCGAGATAACCAACGAAGTGGTTGTGCGCCCAGCGCAGACTCAGATCATTCCGTCCATTCCTCTCAGACTCTTTGCTAAGGGCCTAAAGGGTAGCTAAGGGTCTAAGCTAGCTCTATGCAGACAGGGAAGATTCTGATCAGACTGGGCTAATGCCCAGGCTGATCTGAGTCTCCGCTAGGCGCACAACCACTTTGTTGGTTTTCACGTGTTCCGGCTCATATTATTTCTAGTTCAGTCCAAATACAATGCTATGCTGGACGAACACACGGTGCCAAGTGCGTGCAACTATGGTTACGTACCGCTGAGCCACTTGGGAAACGTCATTAGGAGAATTGAACAGAACAATGCTATGCACTTGTACATGTAAGGATGAGTCTTTTTATGGACCTATAACACAGGACAACATTGGAGCTGTACTGTTACTGATGACAACAAGAAAAAGGGCTTCGCAAGCGGCGCATAATACGCCCGTTTTAATGTCATAAAGGAGTATGGAATTAACAAGATTGTTTACAAAAGGATGGATAGGCAGACAAACAGGGGCAACCACTTTATAACTAATGACGGCAACATTATTCAAATATTTAACACATCAAATACTATGAGTATACCAAAAATCAGCTTCAAAGTTATTGTGGCTCAAAAGTTGAGTAATGCCATAGTTGAACAAGGGAGATAATTCATAAACTAAATATACTAGATTCTTGGCTCTACTACATTCCCCTGACAAAATCACATGTAGGGTTAAGGAATCACAGAGGGAACAGGAAATTTATGCAAGGGCAGATAATTCAGTAAGCCAGAGTTGTGGTTCTTGCTCGGGATACATTGCCCCATTATTATACATATTCCTACAAAGTTCCATTCTAATATTTCAAAAGGTTAAGGAGATATGGAGTGACTGAGAAATGCCTAAAATTACTAATCAAAGGGAAGTAACTCCAAAATGAAGAAAGGGGGAGCAACCATTCTTGTATGCCACGCATCGTCTTGTGATCATGCACATTGCTATAAAGTTTCATCATGATATTCCAAACGGTTACAAAGTTAAGGTATGCACAAGATATGTATACACAAAAATAACCATAATCAACTAATGAAAGGGATGTAACTCTAAAATGAAGAAAGGGAGAGCAGCCATTTTTGTACGCGACACATCGTTTAGACTTCATACACATTGCTATGAAGTTTCATGAAGATATCCCAAACGGTTATCTAGTTATGGCGCGCACAAGACTGGCAGGGAAAAAAATAATCAAAGGGGCATAACTTGGAAACTAAGGAAGGGGGAGCAACCACTTCTGTACGCGACATGTTCCCCCAACCTAATACATATTCCTACCAAATATCATGAATATATCCCAAATGGTTAATGAGTTATGGAGCGCACAAGAATGTTTACGGACGGACAGACGGACAGACGGATGGACGGACGGACGGACGGACAACGCCATGACATAATATGTCCGTTTTTTCAAAACGGGCGTATAAAAAGAGCCTTATGTTATATGTAAAGAGCAAACACTCAGATCAGCATGCAAATCTGCTAATACTGACATAAGTCTTCCCTGTTGCCATCATTGATAGAGGCCCCGTAGTCGAGTGGTTAGAGTGGCTCGGCTATTGTGCAGAAAGTCATCGTAAGGTCGTGAGTTCGCGGCTCACTGTCGCCATACGATGACTGGAAAACTCTCTCTGTCAACCCAGCAGTAAATGGGTACCTTTTTCAAATCATGGAAGGATAAGGCAGCAAAAGGAGAGGGATGGGCTCCGCCTTTCATCAGCTGTGCCCAAGATAGAGTGGGTCTCTAACCCCCACTGCCCCTACGGCTATTAGGCTATGGCAAACCTTTACCTTTTTACTTCTGAATCTTTAGAGCAAAAAAGCAAGAACTGTGATCAGGCCCTATGGGCAGGCTCATCTTAACTGCCCATGATGTTGTGCAGCATGACATCATTTCCAGGAAAAAAAATGTCACAAGTTAGCCAGGGTAGCCACTTATCCTCAGCTTCAAAATTCTCTCAATTTTCGCTGATGTTTTCCAACTTTCATATCCTTTTATGAATCCAAAAGCTGGTATCATCTTTACATTAACAACAGGGCTCGGGAAATATTGAAAAATGAATCGGTCCAGCCGATGACATCATCGCGTAACTAATTTCCAAAAAAAATTGATACCTGTCACGAAAACTAATGAAAATATGCGAAGTCCTATGAATTAATCCCGATTTCCATACAATGGTCGTACATTATTGTGTTTGGTTGAGTTCTTGGTTTCAAACATTTTAAGACGTTTAACTACGCATGTTAAGGCAAATACAAGACTAAAACGTGTTCGTAGGCAGAGCGGACGTGATAGAAGAAATCATAGTTGATTGACAGGTGGACAGGGGCAACAACCTGATATGGCTGAGAGTATAATTACAGGGACCATAAGACTCCGGAACATGCAGTGTAGCTAGAGACTGTTTAGTGCCGTGTGCAAACCGTTCAGATCCGCATCTAGTCCAAGCCTTTGCTGGCTTCAAAAGCCATCACATTTAGCCTTTAAATTTACTAACTTCAAAAAAGATAATCCCCGTCAATTATGCAATCAGGCCGACACCTTTTGCTCAATAGTACACTGAGCCATAAAAGGTTAGTGGTCGTGAAGCGATAATTACCTGTACAGGTGGCAGTGATGACCTGAGGCTGTAAATATCCATCTATGATAAAAGGTGTTATTTTCCGACATGAAACTGGAGCATGCATTTTTTATTTCGAATAATAGAGGGATATTTGTAGTAAATTTACTCCATCGGGACCTTATTTTTCTTTCAAAAAATCCAATTTTTCGCATAATCAAAATTCAAATTTGCGGAAGTGTTTTTGCATAGAATTAATCGGCTTACAATCAGGACCGTGTTTCAACTTCGAAAAGTCCAGTAGTTTCGAAAAATCGGCGTCCGAACTACCGAGATTACACAACTTCGGGCCAGGTGAGCTAACAACTTAAACGTAAATTTTTTAAATTTTGCTTATGCTGACGCTGCCAACGCCAGTGGCGCCGCCAACGCCGATGCCAGGGGTAGTACAATAGCTCTTCCTGAACTTGGTTCAGGCGAGCTAAAAAAGAAAATCATTTTCTTATGTTTTGCCTGACCATAGCAACTCTGTCGAGGCTTTCACTGTATCTAACATAACACTTTCGCACAATAGATAAACAGATAAGTTAACATACCTTCTAGTATCTTCTGGGTCAATCCTAAGAATTCCTTTCTGTAAGAATTTTGGTAGCTGTTCAGGACTAGACTTAAGTGACTCCTCATCTTGAAGGCAAATTCTGTTGCCCACAATCTCTACATTACTGCCTATTGCACCTTCCTGTTCTTCTGTTTGAGAGCCCTCTGAGACATAAAAGAACCCAAGGTTATGATAAATTCATAGGATCTGGGGTGGCATTTATAAAACGACTTAAGTGGTTGCTATGCTGTTGCTAAGGCTCAATTTCCATGAAGGAGATTCCCTACAACTATGAAATTTGCTCTGGAGGAACAGTCTGAGAAAGACTGTTCCTCCAGAGCAAATTTCTCAGACTGTTCCTCCAGAGCAAATTTCATAGTTGTAGGGATTCTCCTTCAAAGAAATTCAGCCTTAGCAACAGCATAGCAACCACTTAAGTCGTTTTATAAATACAACCCCAGGTCAATACTTCAATGCTATTTATTAACTCTTAAAACACCAAAAAAAAGACACAAAATTTACATCTGCAAAAACTGCTTCATCCAAGCTATATCACACTGAGATTTCTAAGAATAGAGGGCCAACAGCGTACGTGTAGATCCAGATGAAGCCACTCACTATGAGCCGCCTCATCTGGATCTGGGCTATTTGCCTAGATCTAAGATCTAGGAGCTTTTGATTTCCAGTCAATGCTTTTTTGATATCTTAGTGATGAAGAGAAACCTTGGCAAATGAGATATGAAAGAGTTCATTTTATCATATCTTTTTGTTATAAAACATTTTTTTTCCCTTCCAATCCCTTCTGGGATTGTTTTGGAAGGGAAAAACCAATCTTACAGCAGAATTTCACAACACTGAGATAAATTTTTGGGGTCCATTAAGGAAGGGAAAGCCCTAACTTATAGCTGAATAAAGTATCCTTGAAGGTGGTATAATCGTGGATATAAGAACTAAATCACGTGACAGTCACATGTCAAATAATTTCTTGATATTTTCTTATGACATAATAAGACCACAACAACAGATGAATAACCTGATATCGTTTTGATGCAAAGCAATATCGTTTTAATGCTAGAAAATTCATCCGCATGTGATTGGGTGACCTATTTATAGCAAATGTCAATGGGTTGTACATTCCAGGATGTGTTCCGCCGCATGATAAAAAATCGACATACCCACATCAGGTGGTCACTTGTTCATTATTTTCTGTTTCATAGATGCTTTTGGAAACTTTTTAGTCTTAAACAGATTATAAATAATCCGATCTATATCTGATATAAATGATTAAAGGAAGATACCCGTCCAATTAGACAGGATTCATAAAGCTCCACGTTGACTTTCCTACAACTAAAACATTTTTGACTGTAGCGTCATAGCTCTTGAACAGAACGAGTTGAAATTCACTATATCACAGTATGGGTATATCTGCTTGAACACAAAATAACAGTATACACAGACTTTTTTCTCTGGAAAAAATACGAGCATGGATTCAGTCCTGCTCTCAAAAAATAAGAATTTCTTTTTCAGGAAAATGCAGATAAGGACCCCCGGTATAATAATCAATTAAGAGAACAACTTTGCAATAAGATTTTACTCCCATACTAGGACCAACTGTTCACCGGAAGGTACAAAAATCAGTAATCATTGCAATATTTTCTCAGGCTGATATCTGAGAGTAGAAAATGACTGCTTTTCAGGTATGCAAAAAAGAAATAACTAGAGAAGGCATAAAAGCAATTGGTCAATTTTTTTTAAATGTTTTATTCCCTATTTAGGCTGTAGGCATTTGCTTTTGTTATGAAATAAAACCTTTATGCATGGTTAAATGTTAGGAGAATAAACACTGAGTGAAACTTTTTTTGTGCATGAATATCATGCAAATTACTAACACCCACGAATTTACAACTCCCACGATTTTACAACCTCCAACTATACATGTAATTGCAATTACTGATAACATATGAGCCACGACACGAGAAAACCAACAATGTGGTTGTGTGGCCAGCGCTGACTCAGATCAGCCTGGGCATCTGCCCAGTCTGATCAAAGTCTTCGTTGTCCGCATGAAGGTAGCAGAGTCTTTGTTGTCTGCATGAAGGTAGCTTAGACCCTTAGCTACCTTTTAAGCGCTTAGGGAAGACTCTGATCAGACTGGGTGGATGCCCAGGCTGATATGAGTCTGCGCTGGATGCACAACCACATTGTTGGTTTTCTTGTGTCACGGCTCATTATGCATTTCAACGAGCTTTCCTGACTGAATATGCAACAGGTTGTTTTATGCTGGAATAGGTGAGAGCCTTGCTTACGAAAGTAGCATACGTATTTTTACATAATTACAACATATAAACATCAAGAAAATACACAGTTAGCAATTCTTTATACAAGAGGGCCAAGAGGCCCTGAATCGCTCACCTGAGCAAAAAGGTTAAAGGTCAAACTAGGGTCATAATTTGAACAAACCAGATAGTTTGCGACCATTTCCAAATGGTTCGGAAGAAGAAGATTTTTTAATGTTTTTCTATGTATGGCTATGGTTCAAACCCTGGACCTCCTGGGGCAGGGCCATTTTGGACCCTGAGGCCATCATTTGAATAATCTTGGTATAGGACCACTAGGCAATGCTAAAAGCTAAATTTCAAGCCTCTGAGCCAAGTGGTTCTGAAGAAGAAGATTTCTAAACATTTTTCTATGTATTTCTATGGTTCAAACCCAGGACCCCCTGGGGCTGGGCCATTTTGACCCTGGCACCATCATTTGAACAAACTTGATAAGGGACCACTAGGCAATGTATCATACCAAATTTCAAGCATCTGAGCCAAGTGGTTCTGCAGAAGAAGATTTTTAAATATTTTTCTATATATTTCTATGGTTCAAACCTAGGACTCCCTGTCGCGGGACCAATTTGGACCCTGGGGCCACCATTTGAAAAAACTTTGTACAGGTCTACTAGGCAATGCTACATACCAAATTTCAAGCATTTGAGCCTTGCGGTTCTAAAGTAAAAGATTTTTTAAAATTTTTCTATGTATTTATATGGTTCAAACCTGGGACTCCCTGCCCCAGGGCCATTTTGGACCCTGGAGCCACTATTTCAACAAACTTGGTAGAGGACTACAAGGCAATGTTACATATCAAATTTCAAGAATCTGAGGCAAGCAGTTCTGGTGAAGAAGATTTTAAAGTATTTTTTAGTTTCGAACCCAAGACCCCCTGCCCTTGGGGCCACCATTTGAACAAACTTGGTAGAGGACCACTAGGCAATGGTACGTACAAAATTTCAAGCATCTTAGGCAAGTAGTTCTGGTGGAGAAGATTTTTAAGTATTTTTTAGTTTCGAACCCAAGATCCCCTGCCCCAGGGCCATTTTGGACCCTAGGGCCACCATTTGAACAAACTTGGAAGAGGACCACTAGGCAATGCTACATAGCAAATTTCAAGCATCTGAGGCAAGCCGTTCTGGTGGAGAAGATTTTTAAGTATTTTTTTAGTTTTGAACCCAAGACCCCATGCCCCAGGGCCATGTTGGATCCTTGGGCCACCATTTGAACAAACTTGGTAGAGGACCACTAGGCAATGCTACATACAAAATTTCAAGCATCTGAGCCAAGCAGTTCTGGAGAAGAAGATTTTTAAGTATTTTTTAGTTTCGAACCCAAGACCCCCTGCCCCGGGGCCATTTTGGGCCCTGGGGCCACCATTTGAACAATCTTGGTAGAGGACCACTAAGCAATGGTATGTACAAAATTTCAAGCATCTGAGGCAAGCAGTTCTGGTGGAGAAGATTTTTAAGAATTTTTTAGTTGCGAACCCAAGACCCCCGTCCCAGGGCCGTTTTGGACCCTGGGGCCACCATTTGAACAAACTTGGTAGAGGACCACTAGGCAATGCTACATACCAAATTTCAAGCATTTGAGCCAAGCAGTTCTGGAGAAGAAGATTTTTAAGTATTTTTTAGTTTCGAACCCAAGACCCCCTGCCCCAGGGCCATTTTGGACCCTGGGGCCACCATTTGAACAAACTTGGTAGAGGACCACGAGGCAATGCTACATACCAAATTTCAAGCATCTGAGCCAAGCAGTTCTTGAGAAGAAGATTTTTATGTATTTTTAAGTTTTGAACCCAAGACCCCCTGCCCCAGGGCCATTTTGGACCCTTGGGCCACCATTTGAACAAACTTGGTAGAGGTCCACTAGACAATGCTTCATACCAAATATCAAAGCCCTAGGCCTAGTAGTTTCAGAGAAGATGTCATTTAAAGCAAATTGTTGACGACGGACGACGGACGACGCACGACGCACAACGCACAACGGAAGACGGACACTGGGTGATCACAATAGCTCACCCTGAGCCTATGGCTCAGGTGAGCTAAAAAGCATACTTTCTACTTAAGATCAGTAACATTTATGATTTATCAATATGAGCATGACTTATTACTGAAGATATATACTGCATCAAATAAACAGTAGTTTTGATATTGCAGTATGTATTTACCACAGTAATAAGCTTAAGTATTTGGACACCTAATATAATTAATTTTCCATTTGTCCCAAATGGAAAATTAATTATTTTAGGTGTCCCCAAATTTAGGCACATTACAGTATTTACCATATTCTGTTTCTTCATTCTCTGTGTAGAGGGCTTTGTCAAACTGTGAGCAGAGTTTCCTTATCAGGTCATCACTAGCTAGAGACACCTCCATGTGGTGACTGAAAATAACAGTAATACAACCTAAGTTAAAATGCTACGGCTAGTCTGGATAATGCACTCAACTGTGCTGACATGAAATAATATTTTGCAATCTGCCAACATCCTTTGTTAATCAGCAATAACTCAGCAGTACTGAAAAATTATTTCTTAAATAACAGAAAGCTTGTACCCCACATATTAACAAGAGTATAATTTGAGAATGAATTATTTTAGGAAAGTTCTCTTTTTGATTATGTGAATTTCACTGCCTATTGCATTAGCAGTGATATGAGCTGTGACAAGACAAAACCAAAAAAATGGCATGTGAGCCCAGCAAAGACTCAGATCAGCCAGGGCATCCACTTGCACTTAAAGGATAGCTTATGGTCTAAGCTACCTCCATGGGGACAGCGAAGACTCTAACTGGGTGGAAGCCCAGGCTGATCTGAGTCTTCCCTGGGCACAAATGCCACTTTGTTGGTTTTCGTCATGCCATGGCTCATATAGCATACCCATGCTGGTATGTACAGGATACCCTTGCGGCTACTGTAAGTACTAAATACTGACGTCAAAACAGTGTCAGAATGAAAACACAATGTTCTCAACACTGAATCAACCTTGATTCAAAGTGATGACATTGAATCAAAATTGATTCAATGTATTCAACATTTTGTGCCTGCTGGGCTAACTATGCCTTAACCATTATGAATGTTATTATGGCATGATGACATCCCATCACTAAAAGCTGCAAAAGGGTATGCAGTGCATATAAGCATGAGTACTTCAGTAGCAACAGCAAGTGAGTTTCACAGTCAGTAAAATACAAGCAAATATACAATTTTTAAATCATTTAATAAGTAGTACCTTCCAAATATTGAAGTAAGAGGTATATAAGCTGCCAAAGCCAGTTCAGGGCTGAAAGTCTGTACTAATTCTAGCTGTAGGCTTTCCTCATTCACAGCCTTAGAGTCTAACACATCATCTATGGAAAGAAGAAATCACACAATGAGATATAAGGTCATATAACAAGAATCACCGGTGAGACTGATGGGCTTCTGCAGCCATAAATTCTGATCAGAGTTGGCTATATGATAAAGTGCATTTAGAAACACAGAATACTGACCAAACTGGGTGGATATGCAAACTAATTTAAGCCGTGACACGACAAAAATCAACAAGGTGGCATGTGAACCACGTGAAGACTCAGATTATGGTGTATGAATACACTTCCAAGTTTTGTGGCCAAAGAGGAACTACTTTTGTGACTTCCTGTTTGCTTTCCTGGACAAAGTAGCCCTTCCAAACTGGCGTCTACCCTTAAACGAAAGAATTTGCTCCACAGGAGCAAATTCTTTCCTTTAAGAGCTGACCAGTATTGGAAAGGGAGTAAAAAATGAAAATTGCAGGACTGCTTCCCCTGAAAGTGTATACATTTACCTAAAATACAGCTCTGTCCACTCACCTTTCTCATCCATTAAATATCCAGCGGAGAGGCTGTAGTTAGACTTCACACCTTTAGGCCATCTCTTCTGGGTGGGGGAACCTATACTGTCTGGTGTCTTAGCCATATTAATGGTTACAGGAGATCCGATGGTGTACTGACCAATAGTGTCATCCATCTTAATGTTCAGATATTCGTCAAGTGATGTTGTCTCTATAAGTCAAAGTTCAACAATCGGGTTTACATGTAGTTTGAAAGAGTAACTGTTCGTGATGTATTAGTGTTCACAAATTTTGCTCTTTATATAAAGGTGCAAATTTAAAAACCAGCAAACACAACATTTGTAAGAAGGAATGTTAAGAAAAGCATAACAAATCCACGAAGTCTAATATCTGTGAATATCTCCAAAATTGTGTAACTACAGACTTTTTCCCCCAGACATGTTTTACTTAATTCTCAATGAAAACATGCTATGATCCTTCACTAGAGCCACCTTTTGACTTTAGGTGGCGAAAGTGAAGGATCACAAAATGTTTTATGAAGCAATTATAAAATTATTTCTGACAGGGTTATCATCAAACCAACTACTTATCTACAGCTCTGACATTATTTCATGGCCCTTGCCCATTGGGTCCGTGAAACTGATGGGCTGCATGAGACTTATGTAGATGTAGCATGACCTGAATGTCATTTATTATTATACCCTGCCTGACTAGAACTCTTTCCTTGGTCCCTAGAGGTCACATTATAGAAACTAATTCTGGATGGCTAGAACTATCCTTGGCTGGAACTATTTTATTGGTCCCAAGCCTGCTTGAGCCAATGAAGTTCTACTGTATCTGCAAAACCCTAGCTTATCTGGAGCTCTGAGGTCCAAGTTATCACCAAATAATCACACTGTCTAGAGTCTGCTCACCTTGACTTTTCAGGCTCATCGTTGATGGGTTCTCTTTGAGATCACCAAAACTTCCACAGCTACTCAATGGCACTGACAACCTATCCCTGTACACATGATCAAATGGCTTAAAGAAAGTCTGTAAAGAGTTGGTCATGTGACGTCTTGTCATCTCAAATCCCAGTCTAAGACCCAGGATATACAGCACATCAATCAGTTTGTACATGATCACACTACGCACTGTATAGCCACAGGGGAACTGTATTGTCAGGGAGGTGACTAGTTTCAACATTGGCTTCAAGACTTCTTTAATGAAAGATTCCTACAATAGTTTGGACAGACAAATAAAACAGTAATAATAATTCAGAGGCACTTTGTGGGGACATTTGCAATTGTCAAAATGCTGTTTGTAGTGTTGACCCATACAAGAATGCATTCACAGCTTTATCAGGCATACTTAAACCATGTTTCTTATTTTTCACTGTCATTCCCTGGAATGCAATATAATGTTTTTTTTATTAAATATAACATGAAATATGTCACCTGCCAATGACTAGTCCAAAGTCTGTCAAGGACATAAAATTTTCCTGCATTTTTGAAGGCAAGTTTATGTCAAAATTAATCCTGTAGATTCAACAGTAATGAGAAATGGCAGTAACGCCTAGGGTAGACATATATGTTGATGGTTGCATGAACAAACTGATGGAAAACTGAACATCTATGATGCACCTGTTTACTAAAGCTGCTGGGACAAAGAAGTTAGTATACTTTTCTCTTCTCATGCAAAACTGTGCTCACAGAACACTTTACACCTGAAAAAGATCTTAATAGGGAAGCATCTGAATTAATATAATTCAGCCATAATTTCAATCAAGGTGTATGGGTAAATGTTTTTCCACCATTCTTACAAAATGGAACAACTTTCATGACAGCCTGTTTGCTTCCGTAGGTGAAGAAGCCCTTCCAAAATAATGTCTACTCTTAAAGGGAAGAATTTCTTTTCTGCAAGAGTTGAACCAAATTGGGAAGGATGTTCAAATGAAGATGGTAGGGTGTAACAATACATCGGACTATCGATATATCGCAATAGTAACATTGCCAATAGTCACTATTGATAGGGAAAGCTGCAATGTCAATACTATTGGCAATAGTGTTTCCAATATCGCAATAGTTTCAATAGTTTCTAGACATGCATCTATTTCTTGAAACAAGCCTTTAGCTAAAAGAATCATAGAAATGCATGTGGATTCCAAAGAATGAAAAATAATATTTTCTTGTATTTTGTAGCCAAGGTGTGCATTTTGTGAAACAACAGTCATTAAACAATGCTTTTCAGCCGTAAATTTGTGAACATATAGTTCTTATACAAATTTTAAGAACAGGTCTGATGCGGAACCGCCAAGTCCACTTTTTGCTAAGGTTGACTGCCCATTTTAGCACAATTTAAACCTATTCTGCTCCAGCTGACTGCTTTTGCCTGATATAATACCTTATCATAGCAGCTTTAATATTGACAGAAGCCATCTCTGCAGCAGATACCATTGTAAACCTAAATTAAGTTGATTTTACCAGAAGCTTCACTGACTTGACTATCATCAATTTGGCACAAAGGTGCTGGCAGAATGGGAAAAACTATTGCTGTCCCTGAACAGTCTGGTCTTGGTCTACAGTGTTTGCCCAGATATTCCTGTCCCAACATTTAGTGAGGTGGTGCAAGTTTTACAGATCATTTTGGAACTTTATTTGCTTGTAAGACCACATTCACACCTGTGTTTTTATATCACTTTGAGTAAAAATCCAAGTATATGCATGTACATGGTAAACAGTAAAATGAATAAGATGAAGAGGGAAAGATATCGGAATCCAATTTTGTCTATGCAAAGAGATATATTGATTAGCATCAGTTCTACAAAGCCTATACTGCCATGGCGAAAGCCAGTCAACAAGTTCTTATAAATAAATTGAAAACTGTTTCTCAAGACCTTCAGTATTGCAGATGTCCTTTATTCAAGGTCTTCTGAATGGCTGTCTTTAGGTCCAGTTTCCACAAATATCTAGTTTTAGTTAAGAAACCAGTTCAAATATTTCAACAGTAGAGTATTAGCATTGGAATCATGAAGTTCAGAATTTGGCCTTTTTAAGGAGTCATAGGATGCACGGCTTATAAGCATGTATTTACGAACAATTAGCCAGGTAAGAGATTTTGAACAGTGCATTGATTGCACATGCAAAGTATGCTAAATCAGACAGGTGTGACATCCCTTATTCAGTGAATAAACCTTACCACCACTGAACTAGAAAGTGTAAACAGTTTTTAAAATTCGTAGAAGACCTATACCAGATTTTTATACAGAAAAGCTCAGTTTCTGGATAAAAATTTGTCCCCAATAGTTATCACAATGCATAGCAATAGCAACCTGCAATAGTAATAGTATCACAATGGTACTTCTTGCAATGTCAATACTATCGCAATAGTCATTTATGGATTATCGTTACATCCCTAGCAAGATGGCAGAGTTGCTTCCCTTAAAAGTGTACCCATTCACCTTCATTTTCCATAAAACATTCTGTGACACCAAATTAAAACTGTCTCTCTGAGGCATTTTTACACAGCATATATTTTACAGAGAAAATATGACAAATTATCACAGAATCACCTGTACCATCAAGTACTGCCCTAATCTAGAGCTATGTCCAGGCTCCGAAGTTATAAATCTTTTTTCATGCTCAACTCAGCTGACCATGAAATTTTACCTGCTAATAAATATAAAATCACTCATTAGTACAATTGTTTTCTGGCTCAGTTGCTCTGAGTATGAAATTTTCTCTGCTTATGAATATGAAAATGCCAACTAATGTTGGCATTTTCATATTTATCAGCAGAGAAAATTTAATGCTAAGCTGAGTTGAGCACGACAGAAGTTTTATAACCTCCAGGCCAGTTCTACAGTCTTACCTCAAGTACATCAAATATGGTTTTATCTGTCAGGAGAGGTATAACATGTCTTAACAGTACCACAGCTGCCACCAGGCCTGCTTCTGCTCTAGATGTTAGCCGCTTTCTTGCAACCTGGATCTAGAAAATAGATTTTTCTGAGCTCAAGGGAAAATTTGATAATAACTAGAAATATTTTTTGACAAAAACAGATGTCCCCCCACCTGCGCTTTCCCAGCAGTATCATTTTCCCTAAATGCTGTCAAGTTAAAGCCTCTTGTGACCTTGAAATAGGGTCAAGGTCACCAAAATTTAGTCACTTCTTTTCCATTTCCCAGTGATGTATCTGTGACGCTTTGGTTCAAATCCATCCATCCATTCAGGAGATATGGTACAGGCACACTCTTTGACCGCCCGTGACCTTGAAAATGAGGTCAAGGTCACCAAAATCTAATCAGTTTTTCCCCCCTCCCAGTAATATATCTTTCCTTTTTTGTACAAAATCCATGTATCCCTTCTTGAAATAGAGTGCAGACAAGAAGCTACGCCAACGCTGACGCCGATGGGATCCTCACCAAAAACAATATGTCCCCCCCCCCTCCCCCCATGGTGACATAATTCAGGGGAACACTTAGTCTTGCATGTCTGATAATTGCTACAAAACAATTAATATCCAGCAAACACGACCAAAGTTTTCAAAGCCACAAATGCTTATGCCTCTCATCTTGGAAAGGCAATGTATCACTTCTGTTCACAGCGGACATTAGAACAATGGAGCCTGAAGCTCATGGCACATACTGTAGTGGCCTGTGCATCTGGGCAGTCTGATCAGAGCCTTTGCTGTTCAAACTACCCATCCATACAGTAGAAGTGTATGCAAGATTTGAAGAATATTTGTGACTAGAGTTGTATTTGAAAAGGTTGGCGCAAATGTGAAAGGACGATTGACTGATGAATGGAAAACCACTTATATTGTAAATCACTTTATTTTCAAATGTTCTTTATTTCATGATATTTTTGTTTCAAAATTACTAACAATTTCTTGAATTTGGTTCAAGCAAATGTTACTAAGATATTTCCATTTGGTCTCGGTCAGTCAAATACTGGAGATTTTTTAATTTGAGAAGTTGTAGATTTGGGAATATAAGTGAAAATAAAACACTTGCAAATATTAAGTGATTGAGAGTACATTGTGCCTTGCTTAAGCGAGAATGAAAACAAGAATTTCACAGTTTGTATTGTCTCACCTGTTAGCCCTGGGTCACAAAACAGAGCTATACCAGAAAACCTGACAAAAGTTTAGGCTTCCCATGCCTCCAGAAAAATAGTACCTGTATCTCATTTCCGCTAGTCTTAAGCAAGACAAAGACTGTTCGCAAAGAATAGACCTACCTAAGGCTGTTTGCTCATGCAGCTACACCCCAATATTTTGTCAGGTAATTTTGTCATATAAATCTTACCATATCTACAATACATGGCAGATACTGAAGCAGAATAACTTGTTCTCCATATAATGATGATACATAGCTGAGACACTCCAGCACCTTGTGAGCATTTCTGTCACCCTGAATCAAACGTGTGGTCTTTGGAAGGTTCTGACCTAAAACACGAAATAATAGGATAGATGTCTGTTAAATGTATCAGACAAGCATAATTTGTCCAGAGGATTTAGCTTTTGTTATGTCTCTAATTTGATTCAGGCAAAATAGGTGACAAGCTCCTGTTGAGCATACTGCATATTTTGCTTTAAGCTGTAGGGTACAGCTCTGCAATTTTTGCCATTTTTACACTTGACACATTTTTGGTGACCTTTGCTTTGGCAATATCAGACTATTAATTACGATGTTACATTCTTTAGAAATTTTCACTGACTCACAGAAGACAAAAGGAACCTGCAGGCTGCAAGTTCAGTTTTCATGGGATCTTTAATTTTTATCCCCTTGCACAGCTAATTGTTTAGCAATATTGGACTATTGACTACGAAGTTAAGACCTTTAGAAATTTTCATTGACTCACATAGGACAAAAGCAACCTACAGGCTTGAAGTTAAGTTTTCATGGCATCTTTAATATGTATCCCCTTGCACAACCATGTTGTGTGTGAGTGGGGGGGGGGGGGGGGACATAGAGTTTGTCCAAGTTTTATGTATGTATGTTCACCTTGTGTTATCACTCCAGTGACCTCTTTTGTAAACCTATTTTGATGTCATTGATGTCATTTCAAACAAATATCTGGTATTTTGGATGGGGAAGGAGGAGGGGGGGGGGGGGACACCCAATGGCCAAATGAATATAGTAAATATGCCAAACCTTACCTGTATCTGTTACAGCAGCAACTTGTTCTTCACCAAGGTAGCACAAGGCAAGCATGCGTACCAAATTCTTTGACATGTACTTCGCTGTTAATAGAGGTCCCAGTCTATGTGAGAGCCATTTTATACTCTCAGCAGCTACGTCACAGATATTAATTGTCTGACTATAATGAATCTGACAAAAATCATCAGTCTCACTTCTAACCATGTAGCTGGATGATATCCCCAAAGAGGATTCTGATTCCTCCTCTACTTCTTTTGAGTCCTCTGACTGATCATTATCTAACTCTTCTGATTGGTCAGTTTCAGTTTCAGTCACTTTTGATTGGTCAGTTTGGAAGTTTTCTGATTGGTCCAATTCAAAATCACCTGACTGGATATCAGAATCAACATCATCAGTGTGATGTAATTTGAATTGAACAGCAGCTAGCTTTGTTCCCTCAGTATCTCCACCATAACTGTGCTCATCACCGCTGATATTTTCTTCTGAGACATCAATATTCTCCATTGAAGCTTCCACAATGTGAGAGATACTGTGTATACTATGAACACTGTGTAGTGAGCCTTTATCAGCACCACTTTGATCAGTATGTTGTTCTTCCTCTTTCAAATCACTTTCATTGCTTCTCTCTGAAACCTGTAATATGAAATGATGCATTGTCTTAATCTGTCTGCTACTAACACTAACCCAAGCCCTTAAAAGGCCAAAGGAAGAACATAAAATTTAGATCTGCAAAATTTCCAAAAAAAATCTGTACATGCTACACCATACTGTCAGAGCAGTCGAAGACTAGACAGTAAACAGTGTAGATCCAGGTGAGGCAGCTAAATGCAATCCACCTCATCTAGATCTACTCTGTTTGAATATTCAACTATTTTCAATTTTGGTGATTTAAGAATTTACCATATATTTTCATACAGAGCACTCTTGAAAAAAAATTCAATGAAATTCTACTGACCACACATAAATTTAAGGCTTTACTTATTATACATAAATTTACTTATATTTCTACAGATACAAGCATCAGGATATTGCTACTCCTGAGTTCAACTTTTCCCAGTAAGATAAATAGGTATACTTTATGGAAAAGCACTTTCTGTCACTTTCATTTTCTGTCTCCCTTCTTGATGGGGTCAACTCTTAAAGGGAAGAATTTCCTCTTCCAGAGGCAAATTCTTCCCTTTTAAGTGTTGACCCCACCTTGGAAAGTCATCATCATCCAGGGAAGCAGACAGGAAGCAATGGAACTTGTTCCCTCAGTGCTCCAGATAAGAAGGGATAACAGGGATAATTTATGGATTTTCCATAAAAACATATTTTGAGACCCATCATTAGAACCGTCTCGTCGAGACGGTTCTAATGAGGGGTCACAATATATGTTTTCGTTGAGAAATAAGAAAAATTATCTTTGAATTATCCTTAATACCCCCTTTTATCTGGAGCTCTGGTCCCCTTTGTACAAATGCCAGACAAACATGTAGTGCATATACACTGAAAGTAAAATAAACTTTCATACTGTAGCCCTACAGTTTTCTTGTTTTAGAGACAAAATTCTATAATCAGCTCACCATATCCATACTTGTAGAGTCAGAGGAGCCATCCCTCCTCTGCCTGGACTGGTCATCTTCAGACAGATCAGGAAAATCATCATCCATTATATCATCAGTGTCTACAGCTCTGTAGTCCTCTATTTCTGTGTCATCTTCATTCAGATCAGGTCTGATGTCATCTGACTTTTCTGAAAGCACATACCCTAATTATAATCATAATAATAAAGGTGACTTTCTGAACTACTGATACCAATTCTGTTAAAAAATTCTCTCTTTTTATAAATAGTATTTAAATACATGTATTTTTATTGATTTAAATCTATTGCTGCCAAGAAAGCTGCTGAAAAGATTTTGTTGAATGCAAAGTAGAGCATATCCAGATGCTTTCGATACTGTAACTACCCTAATATTTAAACCGAGTCTGATCAGCATCTACACTGTGTTCCAACAGTTTTGTTAAGCATCTCCTGACAGGACATATACATGCAACTTATTAGATCTGAAGAGTCTGTTGCAGAAATGTTATGTACCTAAATTTTGGGACACCTAAAATAATTTTCCCTTTGGGTGAAATGGAAAATTATATTTAGGTGTCCAAGCACTTATTCATATCATGGTAGCTGAGGTGTCTAACAGAATATTTAGGGGTTTTGACTGATTTGTTGCTTTACGTCCACGGTAAACAGCTATTGTCATGTCAGGATGGTCAGTTAACCTAACCACACTATTCCTGGGCAGGCTTAAACCTCCTAAGCGGTTAACCAGTACCAAGTGCACATACTTTTGCCAGTAACTGACAACTTCCCTTCTTGAATCAGCAGGAGAAACAAAAGTATGTGGCCAGACCAGGTATCGAACCCAGGACCTCTGACTTATGAGTCAGGTGCCCTACCGATTGCACTACCTGGCCCGGCATTAATATTTAGGGTATACACCTAATAAACCCACCTTCTGATATCTCCTGATCCATATCTTCAGACTCTATACCTTCGTGTATCTGATCTTCACTTCCCATGAACACATTCTGTTCATCCACATCATCATCATCATCAATATCATCCTGTGATGGATTACCTTCATTCACAACAAAGTCTTTGTAGCCTGCAACTGCTTCTACTAGCAAGGTTGCAAAATGAACAAGGAACTTTTCAACACCTAACCTCAGCAGAATTTGAACAAGGAAAGTCCTATGGTAGAGTTTCATATGTTTTGGTGTTGAATCTTCACCATCCAGAAGTCTTGTGAGGTATGGAAGAAGAGCTTTAGTGACTCGCTGTGGTCCAAGGTCTTTACCAACAATATTAAGCAATGACCATGCTGCTTGCACTGTTGTATACTGGTCTTGGAAAAGCTCTTCAATGTAAGGTAGAATTAGTTCAAATCCTTCCTGGGATATCTTCCCATAATTCCTCTTCAGAAATTTCTCTAACACTTCCACCTTTTTGCGTGCAAGAACTTTTTCCATCTTATTTTTCTCAAGTTTAGGTTTTGTAACATCCTCTTTTTCTTTAGTTATTTCTTGATCAATGTCTTTTATTTGTGATAAAACTGAGTAGAGATCTGCGAAGTATTCTGGGAATGGTAAAATGTTTGTGAATGGTTGTAGTAATAAAGCTGGTGTAGGAGGTGGCAATCCAAGGGAGTTAACCATGGGATATTCAAACAACAGACTGGTACCATTTTGTTCTATGTTGTCTGGTTCTGTGTTGTTCTGAAGCTGAAGAAGCACATCAGCTGCTGTCTGGATGATCCTGAAATTGAATCAGCATACTATGACACTTGCATTTCAATGAGATACTTGCTCATTGTTTACTAGTCAATAAACTTGAAAAATACTAGAAATGTTTTTTGACAGAAACAGATGTCCCCCCACCTGCGCTTTCCCAGCAGTATAATTTTCCTAAATGCTGCCAAGACCTCCTGTGACCTTGGAAATGGGGTCAAGGTCACCAAAATTTAATCACTTCTTTTCCATCTCCCATTGATGAATCTGTGCCAGTTTGGTTCAAATCCATCAATCCGCTCAGGAGATATGGTGCAGACAAGCCATTTTTCAACATTGTTTCATCTCCTGTGACCTTGAAAATGGGGTCAAGGTCACCAAAATCTAATCAGTTCTTTGCTGTCTACCAATTATATATCTGTGCAAGTTCAGTTAAATCCATCCATTCAGGAGATATGGTGCAGACATGGCATTTTTCAACACTCTTTGACCTACTGTGACCTTGAAAATGGGGACAAGGTCACCAAAATCTAATCAGTTCTTTGCCATCTCCCAGTGATATATCTGTGCCAGTTTGGTAAAAATCCATCTATCCATTCAGGAGATATGGTGCAGACAAGGCATTTTTCAACACTCTTTGACCTCCTGTGACCTTGAAAAAGAGGTCAAGGTGACCAAAATCTAATCAGTTCTTTGCCATCTACCAGTGATATATCTGTGTCAGTTTGGTTCCACACGGAGATATGGTGCAGACAAGGTATTTTTCATTATTCTTTGACCTCCTGTGACCTTGAAAATAAGGTCAAGGTCACCAAAATCTAATCAGTTTTTCCCCCCACCCAATATTGTATCTGTGCAAGTTTGGTCAAAATCCATGCTTCCCTTCAAGAGATAGAGTGCAGACAAGAAGCTACGCACACGCTGACGGGATCCACACCAAACACAATATGTCCCACCCCCCATGGTGGGGGGACATAATTATCCTATCACTGAAACCCAAATAACAGACATGAAGTTACCGCAAATTTCTTATGAGCTTTATAGAAAGTCAGTATGTGAAGGCAGCTGCCCTAGGTCTACAATCTCAAGCAGCAGAATTAACTACATCTTTTATAATCAGAAACTGTATGTATATACAGTTGAATCTCGGTAGTTCAAATGCTGATTTTTCCAAACTACCGGATTTTTCAAAGTTGAAACACGGTCCCGATCTTAAGCCCATTAATTCTATGCATAAACACTTCCAAAAATGCGAATTTCGATTATTCGAAAAATCGGATTTTTCGAAAGAAAAATTAGGTCCCGATGGAGTAAATCATTATAAATACCCCTCTATTATTTGAAATTAAAATTCATGCTCCAATTTTATGCCGGATAATAACATCTATTGTCATCGATGAGATAAATATTTACAGCCTCAGGTCATCACTGCCACCTGTGCGGGTAATTATCGCTTCACGGCCACTAACCTTTTGATGGCTTAGTCATTAATCTCTGTTGACCAAAGGTGTCTGTCTAATTGCATAATTGAGGCGGACTATCTTGTTTGATTTTTTTTTAATTTAAAGGCTAAATCCGATGGCTTTTGTAACCAGCAAAGGCTCGGACTAGCATGAGCATCCGACTTTGGTTTCGTTCGGTTTGCGCACAGATCATATGGTTTGCACACGGCACTCAACAGAGTCTCTAGCTACACTGTGCAGACTGACAGGCTGGTTTGAGAATTTGTTGTTCCCGAATTCAATGACTCCAAATGACTGAGGAGCCTTTTCCGTGACACGACCCAGATGACCGGTTGAGTCGTTTTTCTGAAAACAAAAGTAGCCCTGTTCTCGGAATCATAAACGGAAAGTGTAAGTACAATAAAGTCCGAGATAGAAACAAGCAGCTAGCCTGTTTCCGTACAGTTTGGCTTTGAACTTTGCTGGTGCTGCATTGTCATAAACAGTTGATTTGCGGAGCTGGGAAAATGTTCGGCAGCTGTGCTGCTTTCTGACAATACACATGTGCATGTTCCAAACACAAGTGGTGGTCTCGTGATATTAAATGATTGTCAATGTTTGGGATGTTTCCGGTAAGTAATATTAATTATTCTATGTTCTGATTTTGTTTTTATTGATTTGTAAATCCATGAACGTCAGTAAGCATAGAGAAAGAAAATATCGGACTGTCTGAAAACCGCCATAATATCGAATTCCGGATATGTACGGAAATGAACAGGAAAGGCCGAATTCGAAAATTCAAACTACGGATAATTCGAATGAAACAGTGAGGTCCCTGTCAGTTCGAATTATTGAGGTTTGACTGTAAATCACAATATAATGCTTTACACCTATTGCTACAATGCAATGCCTTTCTTTGAACCTCAAACATATAATAAGGGAAGTATTGTACCTGGGAAAGTTAGCTTTCTCTTTTGCTAGCAGCTGTCGTATCATTTTATATCTCTCTAGTAGACTAGCCTCAGGGTTCTGCATGTGTAACTTTGGAGCTAGAAATACTTCACACATGAAACATCCAAACTCCTGCATGTCCAGCCATACTGTCTGCATGTGATTATGTACATCAGAAAATTTTGGCCTTGTTCTCTAAGAAATAAAGGTAATAAAGTATATGTCTATAAATCTATAATAAAATTACATATCAAGTAATCCCTCGTAACTTACAATTTAAAGTAAGGTACATGTAAATGTTTACCACATTGTTTTGGTAATCACCATAATTTCCTTTTTTGCCATCTTGCATGTGTCATAACTGAATTTTCCAACAATTAAAATGTGAACTGACAATTTACTAGACTGTCATATATAGATGCTAACGACTTGCATATTCTGTAAGGAATAGCTATGATCAGATACATGGTAGGGTAGAGTGCCCAGTCTCCCATTTACAAATGGTATCTGGCATTTTTTTCTTTTACGGATGGCTTGTCTCTTTAAGACTATATGTAGGCTTCCCTGAGCTTGAGCATTTACCTAACCCTTGGCAGAGGCAGACAATCCCCAGAACAAAATTATTTGAGCCGCGACACGAGAAAACCAACAATGTGGTCGTGCCCCCCGCACAGATTCAGATCAGCCTGTTCATCCACCCAGTCCGCTCAGACTCTTGGATAAGTGCTCAAAGTGTAGCTAAGGGTCTAAGCTACCAGCATGCGGACAGCGAAGACTCTGATCAGACTGGGCAGATGCCCAGGCTGATCTGAGTCTTCGCTGTGCGCACAACCACATTGTTGGTTTTGTCGTGTCGTGGCTCATTTCTTACTGATGAAAAGCTTTACTTTGTTTCAGTTTCTACATATATAGAGCCCCAAAGCAGGGGTGACAAATCCATGAAAAATCTCTGATCACGACAAGATGCTTTCATTACAGTAACAACTTTTGGAAGTTTCAGGAAAATCCCTTGTAACTCTGGTTTCTGGTTTTAAACAGACTCTTTCTTGACTTTATGCATGTATATAATCCTGTAGCAAGGACAGACAAGCCCAGGTGGACAAAGTTTGGATCATGACAAAAAGCTTACAATGTAAAGAACATTTACTGCAAGTTTCAGCAAACTCTCTACTAATTATGCTTTAACAAGCTTCTTTTCAGGTGTAAACCTATGTGGTACACACTTTAGTGCAGTGCCAAATCTGATGCTATCAGTTTAGTCCCTGATCAGTTAGGGAAGGAAGGTTATGATTTTGCCTTATAGTTATCACTCTTGGCTTACTGCAGAGCTCCACACAAAATTTGTTTCCAATACACCCAGTGATCTCAGAAAAAAGTCATCTGAAAGTGTGGGCAAACAACAAAGAGGGCTGACAACTGTGACTGAGGCTGCCTATTTTTTGAGATTCCTCCTTGCTTTGTGGATGGTTTGGACACATAGCACTGAGCTTTTATGGTAACAAAATACACACAAAAACATTAAATTAACTCACACTATCTTTGGTCGTTGATGGAGGTAGTTTTTCCATGGTTACACTGGAAAAGGAATGTAAAGCTTCTAAATGGTTCAAAGCAGCTGTAGGATCATAGTCTTTTGGCAGCTTTATCTTTGCTGACTCTGCTCTGAGAGACCTGTTTCAAACAAAAAAATGCCCTAGTTAGTATTCTCTTTTCTTTATACTTTGCACCAATCCATCTATCTTTGACCTCTTACAGAACAAGAAAGTTCTTTGGTCTTCAATTGTCCTGCATGACAAAATGTATGGTGATTTCAACAGTTCATGAATTGGCACCTGTTATGGCAAGAGGACAAATGGAATATCCCTGCTCTCTTTAAGCTCTCAAATTTAAAATGTATGGGTACACCTCCAAGTTTTTCCACCATTTTTACAAGCTGACCCTAAATGAGCAGGGAGGCAAAAGTGACTAGAAATGTGTCCATACGACACGGATGCCCCCGCCTAGTGCCCTAAGTAAGATGGCGCCTTGTTTAAGGTAAATGCACTTGTAGCATAACTAGGTTCACAAAGGCACACTTCTGTGGTACATGTTATATTGTTTTCCTTGGGCAGATGTATTGTGCTTCTTGAGAAGTACAAGGGGGGGGGGGGAGCGCTGGATGTGGGCATGTCATGACTGATATGTGATGATATTCTGTATCTTATCGCAGAAATGGATGCATGCAACTTTCCAAAAGAAATAGCCCGGAAACAATTAACTTTTCAAAAACTAACAAACGGACACCATTATTGTATGAAATGAAGTCGAAAAAGGGCCATAACTCCCACAATAATTGACGGATTTTACCAAACATTGAACTTGACCTGTATTTTATGATTATATACCTGTGTATAAAATATGAATTCAATACACCAATGCTTTCAAAAGATATCGAATGGAAACCAGTTTTTCATATAAAATGAAGTCGAAAAAGGGCCATAACTCCCACAATAATCGACGGATTTTGCCCAACATCAAACTAGACCTGTATTTTATGATTATATACCTGTGTATAAAATATGAATTCAATACACCAATGCTTTCAAAAGATATCGAACGGAAACCATTTCTTCATAAAAAAAAAAGTTGAAAAAGGGCCATAACTCCCACAATAATCAACGGATTTTGCCCAACATCGAACTTGACCTGTATCTTATGATTATATAGCTGTGTATGAAATATGAATTCAATACACCAATGCTTTCAAAAGATATCGAACAGAAACCATTTTTTCATACAAAATAAAGTCGAAAAAGGGCCATAACTCCCACAATAATCGACGGATTTTGCCCAACATGGAACTTGACCTGTATTTTATGATTATATACCTGTGTATAAAATATGAATTCAATACACCAATGCTTTCAAAAGATATCGAACGGAAACCATTTTTTCATACAAAATAAAGTCGAAAAAGGGCCATAACTCCCACAATAATCAACGGATTTTGCCCAACATCGAACTTGACCTGTATTTTATGATTATATACCTGTGTGTAAAATATGAATTCAATACACCAATGCTTTCAAAAGATATCGAACGGAAACCATTTTTTCATAGAAACAGAAGTCGAAAAAGGGCCATAACTCCAGCAATAATTGACGGATTTTACCCAACATCGGACTTGACCTGTATTTTATGATTATATAGCTGTGTATGAAATATGAATTCAATACACCAATGCTTTCAAAAGATATTGAACGGAAACCATTTCGTACTACGTACGTACGTACGCTACGTACGCTACGTACGTACGTACGTACGCTACGTACGTACGTACGGACAGCGGTGATACTATATGCCCCCCCCATTTTAAACGGTGGGGGCATAAAAATGGTAGAGCTGCTTTCCCCAGAAGAGTACCCATTGACCTGAAGTTCTTGACAACTGATCTGCAGATTTTTTCTCTCTCCTGTTATGTAAGTGTAATCATTATTTATATTTACAAAGTAATAAAAATGACATAAGAGAGGTGCTGTGGTCAAGTGGTTCGAGCAACTTGGTTATGGTGTTGAAAGTCGCAGGTTCGAATCCGGGGTTGGGTCATTTGGGGACTGGAAAATCACTCTGTGAATCCAGCAGTAAACATGTACCTTTTTCGAATCAGGGAAGGATAAGGCAGGGAAAGGAGAGAGATGGCCGCCACTTTTCATATGCTGTGCCGAAGATAAGTCAGTCTTTAACCCCCACTGCCCCTACAGCTTCTAGGCTATGAGAAACCTTTACTTTACCTTTGCTTATGACTTAACTTTAGATTGAACAAGAATCAAGTCCTGTACCCAGACATAGAAGCTCGTCTG
The DNA here is from genome assembly GCA_963989385.1 of Ctena decussata. Classification (NCBI taxonomy): domain Eukaryota; kingdom Metazoa; phylum Mollusca; class Bivalvia; order Lucinida; family Lucinidae; genus Ctena; species Ctena decussata. Next base: position 97,877,574 of record OZ022499.1, read on the forward strand.
ACACACACTTACCCATTGCATAAACAACTTATTCCAAAAACTCTATTGCATAGTTGAAGGCGGACCTAGATGTCCATCGCAAAGTGACAGCTACAGCTCCTCTTGTAGTTTTGCACAGGAAAGCTAAAAGTATCCCACTTTAAGAGGTGCTTCAGCAAAACAAGTATCAGGACCTAAAGGTGTTGTTTGCGAACAGACTGTCACACATTTTAATACACTGTATGCAAAGCACTGCAAATTTGCTGAGACAAGTGAGGAACTTGTGCATTTCAAATGCTCCTCCTATTTTGTTAGGAAAAAAATGTTAGCACACTGGATTTTATGTATGTCAGAAGACTTAATGGACACTTTTCTGAAGCTATTATTTTCAAAGACAATTTGACTAAGGGTATTAACACTTTTTTAGAGGATAAACACCGTCTTTTAGCATGGAGATATAAATATTTGCCTAATAAAAAGCCTCTTTGACTCAGAAAGCTGCATATTGTGAAAATATAACATTAATATGCATGAAATTACCTTCCATAAAGGGAGGGCGGAAGGGTTAGGCCAAAAGGCAGAAGGGTAAGGCCAAAGGGCAGAAGGGTGCAGCACCCTTCTAAACCTCTGTAGGGGAATCACTAAGTTTTGAACAACTGGGCCATCTGGGTTCATCTTTGAAAAATTTTCAGGATTTATAAATTAAATAATAAAGTTTAAAATGTTTTACCCTTCTCCACCAAAATCAGACTCCAGAATCTGAAAGAAATGTAAGTTATGTTATGGAAATTAGTCAACCACAGATTTAACACAGCACAGAAACATCAAACAAATAAAATGCATTACATACAATCAGAACAGTTTTCACTTTGCATGATACACAAGATCCATTAAACTGCAGTGACCTCACATTTGTCTTAGTGTCTTGTTATAGTTTCATATAGGCGAGGTCTCCTGCCAGCCGGCTGTCACTAGACCTAAAAGTCTTCTGCCAGCCAGCTATTGGAATGCTAATAATTAAATAAAGTGACATCACATTTCCATGGAATTCTTGAATATATTTAAAGTATGTTTTAAAAGTTGTGTGACATTAATATTACATTACATTAACAAAAATATCTGCAAACAAAAAAAGCAAAAACTTAAATAAGGGGATATTCTATAAATAGATTTTCCAAGGGAAGTAACTCAAAATACGATGTACCTAAATACAGTAATGTAGCGTAATGATGCGTAAAAATGCGTAATGTATTGTTTTTTTATGCTATTAGAAATAGTCTGGAATATACAAATGTTTCTCAGCCTCTCGAGACTGTCAATAATCCTCAGGAGATACTGCTTTGGTGTAGAAACACGGCTGCGTTGTTAATAACAAAGCTTTTTTTGCACAATGGATAACTGACATAAATGAAGATGATTGATACTTAATATTCAAATGTCATTTCATTTTGCTGAAACGACGTTTTAATAATGATATATTTGCAGACATCACTAATAATAAGTTGCTAATTAACAATTTCTGATTACAATAATATTAATAATAAAGTAAAAAAAAGTTTGGGGGTGGGGGGGGGGGGGGGGGGGTTGAAAGGTTGCCATGACTAATAGAACAGGTACTAGTATATGTAAATATAAAATGGTTTAAATGTACTAGTACCTGCATATGATTTCAGGAATCTTTCTAACTTAATGGCAACAACTCCTACTCACAACTCAACGAGTCATACATCAGCTGAAAACTAAGGATCAAATTTTATCCTTGGGCTAACGTATGATTTGAGGAGCTACATCCTAGCGCCTATACATGTAATTAACATGTGGTTTTCTGAACATTTTCGAAGAAAATAGTCTCTGAATTGAAGTTACCAGACGGTAACAGAGATACACGGTCATTTTCAAGCAATATTTCCATCTTTTTACTACATTACGCATCATTACGCATCATTACTATTTTTAGGCAGTCTCCTCAAAATACAAAATACACTTTGCAAGGGAACTAACTCAAAATAATACTTAACAACTTTCACTGAAATTTAAAATGCTTATTATTCAGTTTGCACAATTGCCTTTATGATAATGGTGGTTTCGTATTATAAATCAGTAGCATATTTTTCCTGGTAGAAAGAATAAGTTGCTTAACAAATTTGTCTGACTGAACTGCAAAAACACAAAATTCTATAAAACTGTAAAATACTGTAAAACTTTACATTTGGTGTAGATTGAAACTTTTAAGATCAAAGGAGGCTTTTCATACCTACCTGTATACAAGACAAACTTCATAAAATCAAGCTGTATAATGATAATTAAAATGATAAAACGATAATGTATGAGCCTGAGGGATACCCAGCCAATACTAAATTGTTCAATGTCCAAACAAAAAGGGATTACTGTTCTGCTTTTTCATATTGAAAGCCAGACTTAAAAGAAAATTTAAGTTAATCAAATGTTTAATAAGTTAATTAAATGTTTAATACAATAAAATATAGCTATCTGTCATAATGCCATGCAAAATGCAAATTCCCCATCAGTATTCCAGTAGCCGGCTGGCAGGAGACTTTTTGGTCTAGTGACAGCCGGCTGGCAGGAGACCAAAAAGTCTCCTGCCAGCCGGCTGGCAGGAGACACTTCCGTTCATATATAGAGCTTTCTGACTAGACAAAACATATTTCTAACTATGATGACTGCTTCACTATATATGTTCTGATGTTATATTCTAATGTTTTATTGTAACTAGAAATGTGTCCATACGACACGGATGCCCCCGCCTGGTGCCCTAAGTAAGATGGCGCCTTGTTTAAGGTAAAGGCACTTGTAGCATAACTAGGTTCACAAAGGCACACTTCTGTGGTACATGTTTTATTGTTTTCCTTGGGCAGATGTATTGTGCTTTTTGAGAAGTACATGGGGGGGGGGGGGGGGGGGGCTTGGATGTGGGGGTGTCATGACTGATATGTGATGATATTCTGTATCTTATCGCAGAAATGGATGCATGCAACTTTCCAAATGAAATAGCCCGGAAACAAGTAACTTTTCAAAAACTAACAAACGGACACCATTATTGTATGAAATGAAGTCGAAAAAGGGCCATAACTCCCACAATAATTGACGGATTTTACCAAACATTGAATTTGACCTGTATTTTATGATTATATACCTGTGTATAAAATATGAATTCAATACACCAATGCTTTTAAAAGATATCGAACGGAAACCATTTCTTCATAAAAAAATAAAGTTGAAAAAGGGCCATAACTCCCACAATAATCGACGGATTTTGCCCAACATCAAACTTGACCTGTATTTTATGATTATATACCTGTGTATAAAATATGAATTAAATATACCAATGCTTTCAAAAGATAATGAACGGAAACCAGTTTTTCATACAAAATGAAGTCGAAAAAGGGCCATAACTCCCACAATAATCGACGGATTTTGCCCAACATCAAACTTGACCTGTATTTTATGATTATATAAATGTGTATAAAATATGAATTCAATACACCAATGCTTTTAAAAGATATCGAACGGAAACCATTTCTTCATAAAAAAATAAAGTTGAAAAAGGGCCATAACTCCCACAATAATCGACGGATTTTGCCCAACATCAAACTTGACCTGTATTTTATGATTATATACCTGTGTATAAAATATGAATTCAATACACCAATGCTTTCAAAAGATATCAAACGGAAACCATTTTTTCATAGAAACAGAAGTCGAAAAAGGGCCATAACTCCAACAATAATTGACGGATTTTACCCAACATCGAACTTGACCTGTATTTTATGATTATATAGCTGTGTATAAAATATGAATTCAATACACCAATGCTTTCAAAAGATATTGAACGGAAACCATTTTTTCATAGAAACAGAAGTCGAAAAAGGGCCATAACTCCCACAATAAAAGCCGGATTTTACCCAACATCGAACTTGACCTGTATTTTATGATGATATAGCTGTGTATGAAATATGAGTTCAATACACCAATGCTTTCAAAAGATATTGAACGGAAACCATTTCGTACGTACGTACGCTACGTACGTATGTACGTACGTATGTACGTACGTACGTACGGACAGGGGTGATACTATATGCCCCCCCATTTTAAATGGCGGGGGCATAATTAAACACTGTTACACTTTTATAAATTATCATAATTTTTCTAACATTTAGGTAAGTTTTTTTATCTGCCAATGAGACAAAAATTGCAGAGGATGGCAAAAGTTGCAGACCCTGATCAGACTGTTCCTCAACAGTGTGAGCTTGACTGCTGAAAGCTTTGTTAGCTTAACAAAGTCACTGATCAAATATTTGTTCAGTCTACTGCTATGCATAACATCAAGTGTACTATGCTGCTAACTGCAAGGAGCTTTGCATGGTAAAAGCTCCTCATATCTTTGTGGCAAAAACATGTTGGAAAATGAACTATCTCTTTTATAAACAATATTGTTAGCAGAGCACCAGATAACTTTTTTCGGCAGGGAGTTGCTGAACCCTCACTTTGTGACAAGGGAGTTTTTCTGCAATATCTGGAAGTTTTTTCACTCCCAATTTTTTTCAGGCAGTTTTTTGTGGTTTGACTGCCATTATTACAACAAGTTTAGCTTTTGAAAAAGCTTCAGAGGTTATCCCTAAGCAATGAATCTGTAAGATGCAAGTGGTAAAGTAGAAAACTGGCCACTATACAAGTTAATTTTATTGTATTCTTGGACTTTGTTGAATCTGTAGGTAAGGGGAGAGTTTGACAGCTTTTTCTTCTTTGTCTAGTGATTGCTTGTAACAGGTGAGCTTCAGTGCTAACAGCTTTTGTTAGGTGACCTGTACTTTTTAGTGATAGCTCTTCCTAAGTGGAATGTACTCTCTGGTTATTGCTTGTATTAGGTGAGATGCTTGTAGTATGTGAGATGAAGTGTCAGGACAAGTTTTATAGCTCATGCCTTTGCGATGCTGGGAGGCCCTGCAGCTGGGTGCGCTAAAATATGGGAGTAAATACCGGAAAATAGTGGGATCCGCAATTAGCGAAACGAAACGGCGCATAATCGAGTACTACTTGTTATTGATCTGTACTCGTAAGTGACAACTCTAACTCTCAGGTAATTGCTTGTATAGGGTGAAATAAAGTGTTCAAGATAAGCGATAAAGATCATGCATAAGCGATGCTGGCGAGAATCTTGCAGCAGGGTGCGCCAAATGTAGGAGTATCGGGAAGTAGTGGGACCCTTTTTCAGCAAAAGGAAACGGCGTACAATCGAGTATGAATTCCTAACTTAATATGGGTATGCCCGATGGGATAACCAATAAAGTCAAATTTTTAAAGCAGAGATCCAGATGCAACATGTCTGGGGTTTTTAATACGTTTCTCAACAATGTCAACGCACGAACTCAGCAGGCCAAGAATAATTGGTTTTAACAGCTCTGCTGATAATATCTCTGGCGGATCAGATCGCTGGAAAAACCTAAAAAGCAACTTCTGAACTGATTCTGACTCGGGTGCGTGCAGCCATGATGAAAATGCCGAAAATAAATATCGAAGTCTGTGCCTCAATCTATCACGTGTAAAATGTAGCAGTCTGTCTATTTGCTCAGTTTCAATGACACCAAAACATGGACTGGGTCATCCAATTTTTAGTCCGGTTATGTACAATTTTTTTTTCAGATATGTAGTTACCCGTCTACTGGATATTGCATTACGTCACACAGCACTTTCTGCACCGAACTGTCGCATTAATCGCGGGTCAGCTGGGAAATTTCACGGGAATAAGTTCAGCAGTTTTCGTTCAGGCTTTTACAGACATACCCATATGGCCATGCGCAAAATACAAGGCGTTTGTTGACGCTTCCGTTTCACAAACAATGCATCAAACAATATTTTAAAGACGTTTCCCCGACGCATCAAACAGGAATGGAATGCGTTTTTACTCTTTATTCATGCGTCTAAAAATGCAAAAACATCCTTTATCTGGGGCTCTGTGTTAGTTTTGGACAATGGACCACAATTTAAACTCTTTATTCAGGCACTTCTGTCTAAATATTAAGAATAACAACAGTATTATACCTCACTTCTCTTTATTCTAGGGGGAAGAACGGAGAACGACTTCTCCACACTCAGCCTGTGTGGGTGTGCTTGATTGAACAGCTGGACAACACCATGGTTCATTAGATTGGTGTGCTGGTCTACCAGGTGAAGATATACATTCTTAGCATTCACCGCAGAGCTTCCACTTAGCTGGAACAAAATTTAACTTTAGTAACTGTGAAAAACTGTATGAATGAAAACTGTAATTGAAAAGAACTATTACACAGCATTAATATTCTTCTTAAATAAAATTATTTGTACAATAAAGTATCATAAAACTCCTGTCCAAGTTATGAATGCTGCACATATCTAAATACAGCCATATATTAGTTTTAATTTGGACATTTCATACTGCCTTTTTAAGTCAGTGCCAATGCCATACTGAAGCCAACTTACTACATTTAGGTAAATGGGTACATTCATTTTTCGCCTTCCTTCTCAGTGACTGAGATTAATTCCTAAAGGAAAATATTTGCTCCATCAGATAAAACGCTTACCATTAAAGGTAAAGGCTTCTTTGGCCAGAGAAGCAAACAGGCAGTCACAAAAATCACCTTTTAAAACTGAAAAACATTGGGGTGTTCCATTCACTTTATTTTATAGAAAATAACATTCCATGAGTTCACTCACCAATTAAAAGCCTACCAGGAAGTGCTTGTATCTCGCTGCAAGTTTCAACAGACAAGCAAGCGATCTGCCTAGTTTTTGAAGCTATAGTGAAACTTGACTGCTAGCCAATGGTAATATTAAAAGGACCTGCAAAGTTCACTATTAACCAGATTACTACACTGTCTGCTAAAGAATGCAGAAGCCCAAAAATACGTACTTTGCACCAAACATCAAGTCCATTTTGTGATGAAGTTTACAGGGTTTAAATTCACTCTCCAACACTCTGCTTTTTTACAAAGGGAACAAATTCTGTGACTTTCTGGAGAATGAAACCCTCTGAAGGAAGGTCTACTCCTAAAAGAAAGAATCTGCTGCTAAAAGACCAAATTCCTTCCTTTAAGAGTTGCCCCCCCCCCCAACCCCCACCCTGCTAGAGAAGGGAATTAAAAATAAAAGAATGCTTCCCTTGAAAAGGCAGATTCTTGTTACAGCAACTCGTAAACATACCTTGTAGCCAAACATCAAGTCAATCCAGTGGTGAAGTTTACAGGATACTTGTTCACTCTCCAACACTGCCATATGTCTGTTGACAAAATCTTGGGCCGAGCTGCACCAGTTTGGGTACTGAAGATCATCAAGATCTTCATGGATGGAGGTAAATATGGTGGAATCAGTGAAGAATTCTGGGATACATTCATCTGGAGTCCAATGATATATTCTCTCAATACTAACCGGGTATTCATTTGGGACCCACTTTGAGCGGACATATGTACACAGTATACGTTTTGGTGTTTTGCGTGCCTTATACACGTAATAAGTTATATCTGATAAAATATCTGATACATGATGTTTGATATGTTCTGAGCTATCTGATATGTTAACCATTGACTCATAAGTAAAATCAAGCTGGCTGTCACCTTTGTTCAACCTAAATTTTGACTGTTTTAAGTCCCGATACCCATAATCTGGGGCAGAGAAGTCCATAACCCAGGGTAACACAGGGTGATGATTTGGGTCCCCCAGTCTTCTACCAGCTAAGTAGTTCAATATCATCAAATACTTAAAATTACTGATTCTATTGGTCACCCATTCCTCTGTGATTTTTGGCAAATCTTCTATTTTCAAACACATGAATTCTAATTCATCTAACAAAGTTTTGGCACTATCAACCTGTCTTTCACACTCACTGATACGATAAGTGCGTTCAGATGACAAATTTTTCTGTTCATCTAAACTTGTAGAGGCATCAGATGCACCTGAGTAGGATCTCAATCGATCACCAGTAATGGTTTCATTAGCTGATATATACAAAGTTGAGGATGTTTCTTCATGAGGTTCTTCTAAGTGTCTCCTTGAATTTTTTATATTATGCATTTGAGGAGCTGTCACATAAATCCATAGTTTCTTGTCAATCAAGATATTACGTAGATTCAGTCTTCCGCATGACAACCCGTGTGAGTGAAGACCTAGTATGGCATGTAAGAGCTGATACAACACAAACAAAGCTTTTGCATGTGAGGTGCTGAACACAGCTGGACTATATGACACAATATCATAAACTGTTGATGAAATATATTGCTGAACTATGAAGAATGAATTGTCTGTTTCAATTACTGCATGAGCTAGCAGCAAACTATGATCAGGTTGTTGGTTGCGGTGGTAAGTGCTTCTGTGATATGGATCAGCCTCCTCTGGATCACTTGGAAGTTTGATGTAAACACAGGAGTAAAGTTGTAGTAGGTACTGCCTGACAACCTTGGTCAACTGAAAAGAAATTGAACAAACCGTTTCAGAGTTGTCCAACATTAATCCTTTTAAAGGCCCATGGGTATTACATTTCAAGAAAGGGAGATGGGGAAGGGCCATTGATAAAAGCTTGAAGAGTAACAAATGTAATAAATCAGCCTCTCACCAAAATGCTTTCTGAAAACAGTATTAGATGTAACTGATTTAACCATGTAAAACTAATAGCTACACATAAATACCTTGCAACTACATATGAGCCGTGACACGACAAAACCAACAACGTGGCTGTGCGCCCAGCACAGACTCAGATCAGCCTGGGCATCCGCCCAGTCTGATCAGTCTTCAGTGAATGCTTAATAGGTAGCCAAGGGTGTAGGCTTTCTCTACGCAGACAACGAAGGCTCTGATCAGACTGGGCGGATGCCCAGGCTGATCTGAGTCTTCGCTGGGCACATTCGCCACTTTGTTGGTTTTGTTGTGTCGCAGCTCATATCAAGAATTTTGAAGAATGCAATGTCGTGCCTGTCAGTGCACTGTTACATAACAGACTAAAACTCGATGCAACTCCTGAGGGAGCAAATTCTTTGCTTTAAGAGTAGACACCATTTTGAAAGGGAGGCAAACCTGAAAGTGGCAGAGTTGCTTCCCCTGGAAGTATGTCCATTAATCTTAACCAAAAGTTGTTTGACTTGACTTTCTTATGAACCAAACCAACACATTCTTACCTGATCCTGAGAAACCTGGTAAGTAGCATCAGTCTCCTGAATGTCCGGACTGAACTGTATATTGGCAGAGGCCCACATGTTACGGAAGTTCTCCCTCGCCATTTGTACCAGGTGCTCCATGCTACACGACACTGGACTCGTGTTGTAGAGGGGACCATTGTAAAGTCTGCAATCATAAAATACTCTTGCATGAAATGTTTAATGAAACATTCCTGATTACGTATACAAATACTTAGTAAGACCATCTGAACATTTGAGAGCATGATCACTAAAGCCAACTCAAATGCAACTGTAAAACAAAATGAGCTGTATTTTTTCACCAAATGCAGCCAGGATACCATGGTCATTTCAGTTCAAACATTTATAAAATGCATCTGCAAACAGCACAGACCTGGATCAGACTGCCTTTAAGGAGCAGTCTGTTGTTTGCCATCTGTCACAATGTTTACTCCTCTCAAAGACAAACAAACAAAAGCTGCGGAAGTAAATTTGACAAGGATCAAAAAGATTTTTCCTAAAAATACTAGTGCCTAAACTTTTATTAGGCAAGACTAATTTCTTTGGTAGGTAGGAGCACAGCAAAACACATTTGAGCCACAACACAACAAAGCTAACAAAGTGGCATGTGCACCAGGCGAAGACTCAAATCAGCCTGGGCATCTGCTCAGTTGGATCAGAGTCTTTGCTGTCGGCATGAAGGTAGCTTAGAACCTTAGCTACCCTTTAAGTGCACTGCAAATAGTCTGATTATGATCAGACTGGACGAATGTCCAGTCTGATCTGAGTCTACACTGTGTGCATATGTCACTTTGTTGGTTTTGTCGTGTCGTGGTTCATTTTATTATGGATGGCCTCTTACCATGTAATGTTCGTATTCTCAGAATGAGAAATAGGATTTGATTCAACACTGCAAAGATCATTAAATCAGAAACTTATCTGAAATCTTGGCATCATGATTTTGAGGTACTTTTTGTAAATTCCACATTAATTGTTCTAAAACTTTTGTACACCTTAACCCCTTAGAAAAATTATGGAGTTTTTTTTTTTTCTCTAGGAATTTTTTTTCTTTTCTGGAAACACTTAATGGAAGTGCAATCTGCAAATTTCAGGAGCAGTCTGATCTACTGCCTGCCTATATATTTTTTGTTATCAAAATTGGGTATCCAAATGTTGGGAAATAACCTTGGTTTCAACATCAACTTACTTGTCAACGAGCTCTGCTGACTTGTGTATGACCTTGACACACACTCTTGTCCAGTGCCCAGGTAGTTTCTCATAGGATGGAGCCAAGTACAGGAGGGCATCTGCCTTGTTCAGCTGGGCATGCTTCAGTTCCTTGATCTTTCTCTGCCTAAGGCTGGTTACCCAGTCTTCTGTCACCTTGACACAGTAAAAAGAATGAGTACATCAAGTGAAGCAACTCTGCTATTTTCATGTTTAAAGTCCTTCTGAATTAGGGGTCAAATCTTAAAGAAACTTCACGTGCATCAGTGCCTTATGGTGATATATATTTATTTTAAGTTTTGTGAAATTTGGTCAAGTGGTTACTTAGTAATGGCTCCGGATGGACAGATGGATGGAAGGACGGACGGACATGGACAAATCTGTATCCCTACGCCTTCTGTGTGGGATAATTAAAACCAAATTATACTTCCCCTATTAAATGATAGATGTATTATGTAAAAGTAATATTAAGGTCAAATATATTTTGGTTAAACATATTAAGGTACCTAAAGTATAAGCTTTGTGTATACATACCCATGTAAACTCCGGCTGTGGGATCCTACTTATGATCTAAAATATGACATGTGGGTTTGCTTTTAAATCTGCAGTAAAAGTGATGTAATATTGATGGATCACTGAGTTAAACTACACTACTGTTGTTTTCTTCTTTTATTTAAAAGTTTACATCTGATATTGTTAGTCCAGCTACTGTTCATGTTTTGGTGACAATCCAACATTTGTATGGGTTTTTAGACAAAATAAAGATTTGATTTGATTTATGAAAGGCAGTGCCCATTCCTCTCCTTTCTCTGCCTTATCCTTCCCTGATTCCCAAAAGGTGTGAGTTTTACAGTTGCAGGGATTGATTTGTCTTACCTTTCTGAACTTGGGTCCAGGGTCCTTTGAATTTGGAAAAAAACAGCATGGGAATCATTGAAATTGGGAAATTTGAATGGATGATATAAACAAGATAGCTCTCCATTTTAAATTAAGTTAAAATCATAACAAAGAAAAGCTTTAATGTGTCTATTTTCAAATTCACTTTCATTAGCATTATTCATGAGTAATTGCTACAAACAAGAATGTTAACAGCTGTAACTTTGCTAATTTTGGTCAAATTTTCATGAATTAAATGAGAAATTGGGAAATACATTCTTTATTTTGGGAAATTTTAACTCTAAATTGGGAAAAATAGGGGCCAATATTTGGCCTATGGAAATCCCTGGTTGCTAGTTTACCCAAGCCAGGATTAGAACCCCAACCTTCTGCATGGTTACAAGACATTTCGTCCCCAAACTATTCCCCCCAGTCATTTTGCCCCTGGTCATTCGCCTCTAAAAATAGAGCCTGGTTATTTCGCCCCCTATTATATCAAACGCTTGTTTATCTACCATTATTTTTTCTTTTTGCTTTTTAAATAGGTACAGCATAAAAGTCTCTGTGTAGTATCTCAAATCAATCTTAATTTTACGACACGAAAAAAGAAAATATAAATTTTTACCAACTGGTGTGACAAATGACGTCTTTGATTCAAGGATTCTAGATATGGTTATATATGTTGGTCTGAATCTATGCTGGCAGAGAAATACAAACGCTGTGGCTCAAAACACATTTGCCTCCACATCACATTTACGCTATTAAATTATGACAAGTATTAACCTCTATGTTTTTTTGGCATGTGAATGAATTGTTATAATGTTATCTGTTATGCAAAAATAGGGAACTTCAGGAATACTTAGTCAAAATGCACAAATCGAACCCCTACCTCAGCTATTTTGAAACCCTATCCAAAATTCATGGATCAGCTCCTACGAAAGCACACATACATCCCCCCATCCCCCACCTTCATTTTTATTGTCCTAGTCTCACCTCCCCACGATGCCAGTCGGAAACTAAGGCTAAACATCCTAAGGCTGTCGTGAGATAGAGATTTTACAGTTGTGCAGCCAAAATGCATCTATGTTCTACCTTAGCAAAAATAAGACTGGAGCTATCATCTGCTATAAATTATTAACTCAATTAATGTAGATCTATATGACACTGTTTATACCATATGCAGGGCCTGACAAATCCATTGTCAGGCTGCTCCGGACAAGTTAAAATTTTTGCTGGGCAAGTAAAATATTTTCTTACTTGCCCAGAAAAATGTATAGGATATACCGGTATAGGGAAAACCTAGGGATATCAGCGTTTTGTAGCATAATCTGTGTACCGTACAACTTGATCAAATTTTGATTTGTCAGCCCCTGCATATGTATAGCTCCAGTGCTGAAAATGGCCGATGGCCCAGTGGCCAAATGTGCCTAACTTTTGTCTAGGGCCACCGGAAATCTCCAAAATATTAACTTTAGTGGCCCAAATTTATTCACCTGGCAATGGGAAGTGAATGGGATCTTCAACTACCAGGCAGTTTGGGCCACTGAAAATTTGGTCTGCTGGGTTTTTTGGCCACCACATTAATCTTATGAGTTTCCAGCACTGAGCTCCAGTCTTACTTTGTATATATGATCTGATAATCTGAATAGGGAGGAATAGATTGAAATGATTTATAATCGTCATCTGTCTTCATTGATGCTGAAAAATCAAGAAGCACAAATTTGTTAGTATGTTCCATAATACTACAGTAGAACTTCACTGGCTCAAACACTGATGGCTTGTCAACCCTGCCTGGTTAGAACTCTTTCCTCGGTCCCCAGAGGTCACTTTACATATAAACTACATATAAACTAACCCTGGATGGCTAGAACTACCCTTGGCTGGAACTAATTTTCATGGTCCCAATCCTGTTCGAGCCAGTGAAGTTCTATTGTATCTGTCTATCTATTTATCTATTAATACTGCAACACCCCCTCGTGAGGATTATGTGCAGGACTCGATGCGTGCCAATGCAAGTTAGTAAACAGTGAGAGGAAGACACATCCCAGAAATAAATGTGTGACGATGTTAGTTAATTAAAATAGAGTGAAAAAGTTAAAAACAGGTTACTACAGACATAAAATACCACATGCTACCATTGCTGATATAGGAAGGGTGGGGCCAAACGTCCAGGGGGCAAAACATCTAGTAGGGGCGAAAAAACCAATGTCGAAACCTCCTTGGGCGAAACGTCTTGTGGAGGAAATGGATTTGGGGCGAAATGTCCCGGAATCCCTTCTGCACCACTGTGTATTTTCAAAAACAGGCATAGAGTAAGGGGACATGGCTTCGCACACTTTTATGATTTTTTGCAACATTAGCTGACAAAGCTTATAACATAACGCCTGTTTGTTTATATTATAATACACCTTGACCCTTTCTGGAAATTGAGTATGAAAATATTTGGTCTCAGACTCTGACGTCATATGTAGCACGTGCTGTAATATGCAGTGCAGTCCTACATGGTATTTTGGGTATATGAGGACATGGCTTCGCACACCCCTTCTGGCAGGAAACAGAAGCATTCTAGATGTCTTTGAATATTCTGTCATACACTTTAGGACCAGTAAATGAAAACCATAAAAGAGCAGCTAATATGCTATTATTATTTAGAGTTTGCAAGGTAATAAAGTATAATGTCAATGCCGCTTACATTGATGGAAAGACGAAAATCAGCAATTTTCAGAATTTTATTTGATTTGAAAACACCGGTTAATAAGTGGCTGACATTTGTTGTTGAATCCATCAGATCTGGACTGTGTAATTAAACGGTGGACTTACGACTAGATAGGATGACAGTTAAAAATAATATGCGGACTTTTCTCACAAAAGTGGGGGACAAAATTCACACCCCGTAGCATGGAAAATTGTTTGTGTTCATATAACCGGCATAGTTTATGATGACTGTGCACTTTGTATTCTTAAGATAACAAATGTCAATTTCATTAACACTTCAGGAGCCAAATTTTGACAGTGTGGTATCAATAATATTGCCTGTTATAAAAAAATGCTAAACTTTGTCGACTCTGATCTGAATGTTTTAAACATTTTGGCGCCAAAATGCACGTGATGCACTGCACGCGAAAGTGATGTAAACAAGCTTCATTCATCAACCTTGAAATAGTTGCAGAACAAAATGATGTTCAGACAACTGATGACTACACATATTAAGAAATCCCGAAGGTGTGCGAAGCCATGTCCCCTTACTCTAAGCCAGCAGCTGATCTTTGGTCTTCAAGATTGACCCACTTCGTTAGGCTATGCATGGTTGTTACACCAGCAGTCCCCAAGTAATCATTCAGAACCCCCTGCCTCTGTATCATTTCAATATTTTGTAAAAAAAATTGTGATGCTATGCTGGATTGACTGTGATAAACATTTCCAGGGGTCTGGGCCCTGCTACCTTACTTAAGAGGACATGGGAAGTTAGCAATACGACCTTTCAAGCTAAAACAGTCTGCAATGTAATAAAGGACAGAACAGACAGAAATTCCCGCGTTCCTTACCAGGCAAACGACCCTGTCTTGTGACAGGAATCTCTGGTTGTTTTTTGGAATCAGCAGTACGCTGTTTATCTCGGATTCTGAGTTCATTGTTAGCTGCAGTCATTTCCTGTGGTATGCATGAAAGATTTCCTATTAAGCAAAACGCAGAGAATCTGAATTTCTTTGTAAATCTAACAAAGTTGGGGGTGTGCATTTATTATTATTCTTCCTGGAGGTTGAAGAGCAAAATGCGAAGGGAGGTAATTGTTGTTGTTGTTGTTGTTATAGATCTAGTCCCTCCACTGACTTTTGGGGGCACCGTCTGAGCCGTGTACTAAATACCGGTGTGCACCACCGAATCCACGAGGGTATCGATAGGATAAACCTGAAATCATTTATAATGAAAAAGTATTTAAAACGTAAATAAAAGAGAAATCTATCAATTTTTGCATCAAAATAAGTATTCAGTACAACATGATTTTCTTTCTTTTTTCTATCTATACTGCACTCGGTCAAACTATGACCATGATGGCAGGCTTGTGGTGTGGCACATAAGTAATCACAAAAATAACATACTAGAAATGTGTCCATAGTACTCAGATGCCCCCGCCTAGTGCCTTGAGTAAGTCGGTGCCTTGATTAAGGTACTGACACTTATAGGATAAGTAGATTAATATAAAAGGCCACAGGCAAAGCATTGCCCAAAGTTTGAAATGTGACAGAAACTGCAGCCCTTTATACAGTTTGTGAGTCACAGTATGGCCACAATAGAAAATGTCGTGCATTAAAGAACATGGTTAGAAACCAAGTCAGTGGACTGTGACATATGGATCATCATGACTTGATTCTTGTAAATTCCTGTTGTACTAATAGATATTAATCCTCATACAAATTTCAAGTTGCTACAATAATGGACCGTGACATATGGATCTTCATGACCTGATTCTTGTATATACCTGTTGTACTTATAGATATTAATTCCCATACAAAATTTCAGGTTGTTACAATAAAAGGCACCCTTAAATCTACCTCTTACAAAAATCTTAACCTTGCAAAATTAGCCTAAGTCCGAAGTCAGTGGACCATGACATATAGATCATTATGCCCTAATTCTTGTTTACTCCTGTTGTACTTATAGACACAAGCCCTCATACAAAATTTCAAGGCGCTACAATAATAGGAACCCTGAAATCTACCCTTACAAAAATCTTAACCTTGCAGAATTAGCCTAAGTCCGAAGTCAGTGGACCGCGATATATGGATCATCATACCCTGATTCTTGTATATTCCTGTTGTACTTATTAATATATATCATCATAAAAAATTTCAGGTTGCTACATTAATAGGAACCCTGAAATCTACCTCTTACAAAAATGTTAACCTGAGTCTAACAGGATCACGTACGTACGAACGGACGTACGGACGGATTTACGGACATACGTACGTATGTAATAACGTACACACGTACGCACGTACGCACAACCGAAACACTATATGCCACCGGCATCATATGATGCGGGGGCATAAAGTAAATAAATGAATTTGTGACAAAGCCACCAGCAGATTAAAACTATTTACAAGAAGTCCTCAGGGGCAGGCATTCCGTGCCTAACCCCTGCTCTACCCTAGGATATTATATTTTGGCCTTAAACCCATCAACTGTCTCCGAAGAGACAGCTTCAGTTGTAAGGCCATTTCAAGATGCAACTGTCCTGGGGAAAAATGAAATCTTAAAACCGTCCGTATAAGCGTTTGGACGGCGATACTGGAATAGGTGGGACCTAGTTCTCCTGCTCCCTCCACCGACCTAGGACAGGTACCTATTCTTATCTACAACAGCAAGATTATTGTAATTTTGTAGACCAGAGACAGAGAGGCCTGCTGTCGTCTTTCCTGCAAGTCTGGCCATTGGAGTTCTTCTAGCATTTCTCCCACATGACTTTGATTGCGCCAGCGTCTACAGGTCCAACGGGCAGCAGTCCTCTGTACTTTTTCTATTCTGTTAATATCTACTTGGTGATGGGGCATCCAAACTGGCGCTGCATATTCTAATTTGGGCCGGACCAGAGTTTCATATGCAGCAGCCTTGATTTCCTTCGATGCAAAAGTCAAGTTTCTTCGAAGGAAACCCAAAGTCTTAATAGCCTTACTAGTAATTTCATTGATGTGCTGACCCCATTCGAGGTCATCCGTAATTTTAATTTTAAGAGTAACTACACTTCAGGAACTGACTGAATCAGATCCCAAACCCTATCCCCAACATCAAAGGGAAAGATTGACAAAGACATCCCAACAAACAATAAATTACAAGTTATAAGCCGAGTCAGCAGCTCTTTCCCAAATAGGTGGCAACTCAGCTATCTTTATTGAACTAAATAATTTAGACCAACAGATCGGTTACAACAGACTAAGCAACTTATACGAAAAACATATAACAATTATTTTTACCTACTTTCTATTTTTATTATAGAAGGGTTAAAATGAGAACACAATAAATTAAACAGCACCAAACACAAAAACAAATGCAACCGCAACGAAAGTACCGCCTTGGGACAGTCAGCTATAACTACTGGGGGGGGTTTAAACCGGTTTTACTGGGCCCAAACCTTCACCCTCACCCTCCGCCGCGGTACACACAATTAGTTGGTAGTTCGGTTCGTATGGAGGTCTCCTAACTCATCAGAGAGTCATCACGATCAACAATTAAAATCAAGAAAAGACCGTGATGAAGCAAGGATGAGGACTCGACAGCCGAAACGTGTTGAGACACCTGGAGATCCCTGGGGCGTCAGCAACATATAACTCCTAAATATTTGGCTGAAGATACATTCTCTAGGACTTGTTTATGCAATGAAAAACCATGAATTATTTGCTTTGGAGGAGGTGCCTAGTCACCCTCATAGAGTGACATTTGGAAACGTTAAATTTCATGAGCTTTGCCTCTTCCCAAAGTGCCAATTTATTCAAATCATCTTGGAGTATCTGTTGGTCTTCGGACCGTCTAATATTTCTATAGAGGACACAGTCATCAGCAAATAGGTGGACTGTTGAGCTTATGTTGTCTGGCAGGGCATTAATAAAGATTAAAAATAATATGGGCCCTAACAGAAGCGTGGGGGACACCAGACAACACGGGGAAAGGGGCTGAACAGACAATATCCAGAACAACTTTTTGTGTCCTTGCATGTAGCCAGGCAGAGATCCACCGGAGGATATCATTTCGGATACCATAATACTCTTGTTTATACATCAATCGTCCGTGGGGAACCTTATCAAAAGCCTTGGCAAAGTCCATAATAATGAGGTCTGTTTGTTTATGACCTATATTATGGGCTCTGTCTAGGTTTGCCTGCAAATCATGAATGAACTGGACCAGTTGGGTCTCGCATGATCTACCACTTCTGAAGCTTTGCTGTGACTCAACTAAAATCTTATGGTCCGATAGGTGTTGCATGATTCTGCTCACGAGAATGTGCTCTAGAGACTTACAACAAATACAAGTCAAAGAGACCGGCCTGTAATTGGCAGGGTCATACTTTTCTCCGTTGTTGTAAATGGGAGCCACATCAGCTTGCAGCCAGTCATCTGGTACTCTAGACTGGGCCAAGGACTGGTTGAAAATGCAGGCAAGGACCGGGGCAATTTCAGCACTGCATTCTTTTAATACACGTGCACTTAGGTCATCTGGACCTGAAGACGGTCTAATAGTTTTTTGACCCCATTAGGATCAATGAATAAATCTCGAATATTTGGGTAGGGGGTTGGTCCTTTCGATGGGGGTCACCTAATTGTTCAGCTGCCAAAAAAATTTTGAAAAAAAAAAAACACTATCTATCTATCTATCTATCTATCTGGCTGTCTGTCTGTCTGTCCGTCCGCCCGTCCCATCTATCTATCTATCTATCTATCTATCTATCTATCTATCTATCTATCTATCTATCTATGCTTGCCTGCTTACCTACCAACCCTACCCTACTCTACCCTACACTTTCTTTCTTTCTTTGTATACTGCTACACCCTCTTTTCAGAGTATTATGAGCAGATGTACTTTTGTACACTCCGGTGTTGCAGGATGAAATATAGCCATATAGCTATAAAAGGGATCTTTAACCTGCACAGGGGAAGACCCTCCCTGCACAGGGGGCCTCCAGTTAACGTCCCGATCCAAAGGACGGCACACTTGTTAACATTATCCCTGCAAATGATGCTAGAAAAACACGTTCTGACGTAGGAAGACTTCACCCCATGTGAGGATCGAACCCACGATCTCTGGCTTCAGAGTCAAGTGCACTAACCATTGAGCCATCGCTCTTCTCAGCCTGCCCTGCCCTACTCTACCCTTCCCTTCTCTATCTGTCTGTATGCCTTCTTGGGCAGGGCAGGGCACCCTACCCTCCCTACCCTACCCTAGCTACAGACAGACAGACAGGCAGGTAAGTAGGTAGGTACAGATGTATGAATACAAAGGATGCATACGATTAGTATATCTAATTAGCCGTTCGAGGTATGTTACATTACCTTAAGGTGGGAAATAATTCGAAGCACATCTCCCTGCCCTTCGTTGAATTATTTCAACTTTCTCAATATTTTCCTTTGTATAAAGGACTCCAGGCTGAAGATGCCTACACAATCTGCGATCTTACGAGAGAGTTGGTTTAAACAATATTTTATTCAAATAAATACAGGTACGCATATGTAATACAATACATAATGGCACAGGGTCTGACAGTAAGCAGAGTGCTTATATATAAGCCATCTCCTGGCTTATATATAAGTCATCTACTGAACGAGAGAGTTGTATGCCAGTGACCGAATTTCTTTCTTTTTTGTTGTTGATGTTTTTTGTTTTCTATTTATTCATTTATTTATTTATTTATTATTATACAAAACATAACTCCTACTAACACCTGGAGTAATATTGTCAGTCCTATTTAAATTTCAGCTAAGTCCGTGCTGAAGCTTATTTCAAGACACTAGGCTGAATCTACTGACTCCAGCTCTTTAACGTTTTTTTTTTTTTTTTTACCTAGAACTGAGGAGCAGCTGATATTTGCTGTTTTGCTTTATCGAAGGTGCCAACTTAAACTTATCATAATATTAACATAGACGATTGTCGCCTGGCACCTGGCGACCGTTCCAGGACATCTTAAGTCGGGCTCACCGTGGTGTTTTCGCCTGGCAACTGGCGCCCGTTCCGGGACATATTGGGTCGGGCCCATCGTGGTTTGGCTGGTGGGTTTCTTCTGCTTCGGAATTTCAGTGTTGCTATTTCTGTGAGTCATCATGTTTTTCTTGTCTTGGTTTTGATTTTGGTTTCTATGTTCCTGAGATGTTGCAATTGTGGACTGGAGGTCTTCCATGCGGGCCGAGCAACTGGATGTCTGGTGGACCGGAGCGGAGCCGGGGGCTCGAACGCAAATCAGTAATCAAGGGCCCCTCCCCCACCACCCAAGTGATTTTGCTGCTGACCGTCTCAAGGCGGCACTTCTGTTTTGGTTCTTCTTGGTTGTTTTGTGTGTTGTTTGCTGCTTTGTATGTTACTTAAAGTGTGTGTGTGTGTGTGAGGTGGGGGGGGGGGGTAGGTCTATTTCTAAAATGAAAATAAGAAAATAGGTGAAGATGGTTGTTTAATGTTTTTGGTATAGATTGTTCTTATTGGTATGTTGTGTGGGTTGTGATTGTTTTGCTTGAGGCGGGCGGCTGGGTGTCTGACGGACCAAGGCAGCACCAAGGGCGAGGGTTGGTCGACCACAAACCGGTTTGCGCCCCCTAAACACATGTATACACACGCACGCACAGTGGTTTCATTACTGGCCGTCATGGGTCGGCACGTCTGTTTTGGTTTTTCTTGGTTGTTTTGTGTGTTGTTTGTTGCTGTGTCTGTTATTGATACATGTATATTGTTTGTGATGTAAAGGCTAGCCCGGTGACCACCTACATGGGAAGTTGCTGTTTGCATGGCTGCCACGGATGATGTCTTTGTTGGTGACTAATTCATTTTTGTCTTTTTCCTACATGGTGTCTTTGGTGGGATCTGTGATTGGATTTTGCCAGTTCCTGAGAATTTTCCAACTTACTTTTAGATTAAACTATCTGTCCCAGGTTCGTTCTTGACAGATTCTGGCGTAAGTCTATGCCATAAATCAGACTGAAATACGCTACTGTTCCCTGTGCCGGTCACAGTAAAGTAAACAGCGGTAGCATCAGCAAATAGCGTAACTCGAGACTGTATATTTCCGGGAGGTCGTTTATGTACAATAGAAAGATGAAATCGTCCAGTACAAAGTAAAATTATGGGCAATGATCAGGAATTAATACAATCAATCCCACATTCCGCTCTCAAAACCAATAGGGAAAGAAGCACATATACACAGAAAGTGACACAAGTTTACGAAAGAGACGCACAGTAAACCGAATGAGCAGCTCTTTCCCAAACAGATGGTCATTCAGCTATCCCAATAACAGCATCAACATCTATTTTTACTTTTTTATTTATTTTAGTTACAAAACAAAACAAACAAAACAGAAGGCAGATTGGGCAGCAATAATGGTGACCCAGCCGCCAGAGACCATAGACAAGCAGACACAACACAATATAACATCAAGGAACCGCAACAGAAGTACCGCCTTGTAACAGTCAGCAAAAGATTACTGGGGGCTTAAACATGTTTTACTGGGCCCAAACCTCGCCCTCTGCTTCTGCAGTGATTTGAAGTCTACAAATCCCTGAGGTTACCCGAAGGTGACTAGAGCCTCACTTGACTCCAATTTGAAGATTGTCTCATTTGAACTACAGTTTGTACAGAGACCTAATTTATTTCGGAGTATTTCCTTTAATACCATAATTTGAAAGTTTAAAATGGCAATTTCAAATGGTTAACTGTGTCAAAGGCTTGGCTGAAATCGAAAAGGAACTAAGTTTGCTCAATTTCCCAGACAGCGACCTCCCAATATCTTCCACAAGTCTAATACTTTGAGCGTCACAGGAGCCTTTCCCACGAAAGCCATGTTGTAATTCGTGAAGGACATCATGCTGAGTTAGGTGTTTTGAAATATTGGATGCTTCATTACCTTGCATACAATGCATGGCAAGGACGTAAATTGGCCTATAATTGACAGAGTCTGTTTTATCTTCCTTCTTAAAAAGGGGACATTTGCCCATTCCAAAGGTAGTTGTCCAGTTTGAAGAGATCTCTCAAACAACAAACACAGAAAAGGGACAATCTTTATCCTCAATTCTTTAAACACAAAGGGGTGATAGCTCAGACCTAGTTAAAAGATAACTCTGAGGTTATTCGTTTGAATAACATTGACTAAACTAGGTCTGAGCAATCTACCCAAAAGGTTTGAGTTAGGTCCAGCTGCCTTTTATTCAAAAGTTGATCAACATTTATATCCGGCAAGGGAAGGCATGCTGGCTTTAACTTTTAAGTTGGAAGATTTTCTTTCTTGATTTACTCTGAATGCTCCAAGTGCATAACTGCCTCTGCCCAAGAGGGATAAAAGTATGCAAACTCCTTGTAGATAGAACAATGGTTTCATGGTTGGTACGTGGTCAGTCCCATGAGAACTTGTGGAAATTGAAGTTACTTGGTGTCCACATATTGCCTTTTTTCTTACAAACCACTTCCAGAAATTTTCTGAATTCTTACAGACTCTGAGCACTAGTCTCTTTCGGACGGTGGTGGGCTGTAATTTGAAAGGATTTTATGTAACAATCTCCCAAATTACCTCACAGTTTGTCTTAAATTTTCTCACTTGCAATCAAGGAGTCCTTGATGAAAAATGAAGACCTACCCCTTCCATTGTGTCTGTGACAATAAAAGGAGGGTAGGAGGGTGCCAAAGCGATATTTTGGGGGGTGGGTGGGGGGGGGGGGGGAATCACAGTCAAAGTGATCTTTGATGAACTAAGACTCTGTACCGACTACAACATCCGGCTTACGATAGTCAAGCAAGGCTTGAAACTCTACTTTCTAGTTTACCAAAGACTGAAAGTTTATATTCAGCTCCTCAAATAAAAAAATAAGTCCATTAATTACTTATTCATCCAGGTGACCCTCATTCACCCGTAAGGCCATCTTTTATAGCGTTGCAGTCTCTATTTCACTGTAGTTTGAGATGACGAGAAATGTCCGTATCTATTCATACAGGTGCGAAGCCAAAAGCTACAACCAATATCCCCCGCTTACAATGTAATTATGTCCCCCCACCAAAGGTGAGGGGGGACATATTGTTTTCAGTGCGGATCCCGGGCGTCGGCGTCAGCGTCGGCGTGACAGTTTCTTGCGTGCGCGATATCTTTTGAACCAAAGGATGGAATTTCACCAAACTTGCATGGATACATCATTGGGACAAGTTTAAGAGCTGATTAGATTTTGTTGACCTTGACCTCATATTCAAGGTCACTGGAGGAGTTAGATGACAATTTCATGTACCCAGTTTGCGCGCATGATATCTCTTGAACCAATCGATGGAATTTCACCAAACTTTCACGGATACGTCATAGGGACAAGTTTAAGAGCTGATTAGATTTTGGTGACCTTGACCTCATTTTCAAGGTCACTGGAGAAGTTAGATGACAATTTCATGTATCCATGTTCTCTCCTAAATCAGTGGATGGACTTTCACTAAGCTTGCATGGATACATTATTGGGACAAGTTCAATAGCTCATTAGATTTTAGTGACCTTGACCTTATTTTCAAGGTCACTGAAGGACTTAGATGAGAACTTCTTGTACCCACTATATCTCCTGAATCAATGGATGGATGTTCACCAAACTTGCATGGATACATCATTGGGACATGTTTAAAAGCTAATTAGATTTTGATGGCCTTGATCTCGTTTTCAAGGTCACCGGAGGACTAAGATGACAATTTCCTAATGCCACAATATCTCATGAGCCAATGGATGGAATTTCACCAAACTTGCTTGAATACATCACTGGGACTAGCTTAAGAGCTGATTTAGATTTTGGCAACCTTGACCTCATTTTCAAGGTCATTGGAGGACTTAGATGGCAATTTCTTGTACCCACTATATCTCTTGAACCAATAGATGGAATTTCACCAAACTTGCATAAATACATCACTGGGACTAGCTTAAAAGCTGATCAGTTTCTGGTGACCTTGACCTCATTTTCAAGGTCACAGGAGGACTTCATTATAGGGGATGGAAAATGGGCTGGTGGTGGTGGGGGGGGGGACATCAGTTTTTCTCTGAAAAACATTTCAAGTTCAAAAAATACAATTTGATCTTTATTTATTTTCAGAGGGTTACAGCATATAAAAATCAGCTATGAATAGAGAGGCGCCGTGGTCGAGCGAGCCACCGAGGCCAAGCGATTATCTAGAGCGACTTGGCCCCGAGGTTATAATACTTGAGTACATTCTCAAACTCAAAATAAAGCACACTGATTGGCTGCTTCCGAGCACATGCTCGGGAGCAGCCAATCAGTATGCTTTATTTTGAGTTTGAGTTTATACTCAAGTTTCATAACCTCCGACCTTGGTTGTGGTGCAGAAGGTTGTCAAAAGGTCGTGAGTTCAAACCCGGGCTTGGCCATCCGGCGGCTGTAAAACTCTCTGTCAACCCAGCAGCAAATGGGTACCTGTTTGGAAGCAGCCAATCAGAGTGCTTTATTTTGAGTTTGAGAATGTACTCAAGTTTTATAACCTCGGGGCCAAGTTTATCAGGTCGTTTGGTGACTATGACAGTTTTTCGTTTCGTAGCAGCATTTTTTCGTTTTGTAACATCCTTGAAAACATAGTTTACCAGATGTGAGAATGTGACGGAGAAAGCAGTTATTTATCGAACCTCTGGTTTTCAACATGTCTCCCAGGAGTGGTCGTAGTCTTGTGGATAAGGCGCAAGAATACAAATCCAGGGATCGCAGATTCTATCCCCCGCTTCTCCGATCTTAAATCATCGTCCTGTCTTCGTATGACCTATGTGTTGGTGGGACATTAAACCCGAGTTCACTCACTCAGCTTGTCTCTGTTTCGGATGAAATGGCCCTTAAGACACTATCCTTTAGTATGTAAGAGCTTTGAGTGGAGACATCCCAGCAGTCACACAACGTTGAATCAAAGTAAATCACACAACGTTGAACCAACATCGAATCTACGTTGATTCAACGTTGTATCAACGTTAATTTGATTTTGGTTTAACGTGTGCCCAGTGGGAAAGTATGCATTACGTGCGCCTGGAGGAAGATTCAGACTATGGATCAAGTAGAATATTACAAAAAAGAGATCAAACATGATTCTCTATGCATCAGCATCTGCTGAGCTCCGAGAGACAAGCTGAGTGAGTGAACTCGGGTTAATGTCCCACCAACACATAGGTCATACGAGTAGTCTTGCGCATTATTCACACTCTCCTGAGAGACATGTTGAAAACCAGAGTCTAAAATGCATGTGAAAATTTTAGTTTATAAAAACATTCTGTACTGCAAAAATGCTAAACGTCTATAACAGGTTCGATAAATAACTGCTTTCTCCGTCACATTCTCACATCTGGTAAACTATGTTTTCAAGGATGTTACAACACGAAAAAAAGCTGCTACGAAACGAAAAACAGTCATAGTCACCAAACGACCTGATGACGGATGTTACGAAACGAAAAAGAGCTGTTACGAAACGAAATAAAGTCAGTTACTATGACTCTTTTTCGTTTCATTACAGCTCTATTTCGTTTCGTAAAAGCTCTATTTCGTTTCGTAACAACCATTATATATATTATTGTTTACCAGGGGTTATTCTTATAGAGATGCTCCCCAGGAGGCTTACCGGAACAAATCCATAAGATGCATGTTCTAGCACCGAGTCTGTCCGTGTCCTCTCCAATTTGAATTCTTCATCTAGAACATCACATTATCTAAATAAAGTTTTGCATACACCGCTTCCAGGGCACATGGTAATACCATTTTGCCAAAATAGACGTCACGAAATTACGTTAGAACATTACCGTGCACACTACTGATGCTGGCGTCAGATTTTGTGTCAGCTCTGTACTGTTTGTAAGCAAAAATTGCCTGGTAGGTTTATAAAAGCGCGTGAATATCCCTGTTAAAACATGGATTTTTGCCCGATAACATGGTCATTGTTTTTGTTGTTATTTTAAACAAGGTGATTTACGTGCTGTTATAAACGTTAGTGCCATGCGTGTTTGCGTATCATTGAAGATTTCCAGGGCCTTCGTAAAAATGTAACGTCAGGATCTTCAGCACACACAACAAAAATTACAATATCTGATATAAAAACCGACGTTAGCATTGGCAGTTGAAGCGTCGTTTACAAAATGTAATTTATTAGGGCCATGGATTTCATTAATTTGCATAAAAACATTCTGTCATACAAGGATACTCGAAAACGGTGAAGTAAAGGCTTTGAAAAATGCTATATTCCTCTATTAAGATACAAGAATACTGGAGGACAATGAAGTAAACGCTTTAAAAGTGCTGTAATTCTCTATTGAAATAGAGGAATACTGCATTTTTCAATGCGTTTATATGCTGTATTCCTCTATCAAAATACAAAAATGCTGGAAGACAATGAAGTAAACGTTTTAAAAATGCTGTATTGCTCTATTAAAATAGAGGAATACAGCATTTTTCAATGCATTGATATGCTGTATTCCTCTATTAAAATACAAGACTGCTAGAAAACGATGAAGTAAACGCTTTACAAATGCTTTATTCCTCTATTTTAATAGAGGAATACAGGGGCGGATCCAGGAATTTTGGATAGGGGGTTCAAATTAGCTTCAAAGGGGGTTCGATTTGTGCAGTTTGACCAATTTTTCCTGCATTTTCCCATGAAAATGAAATAATTTCGGCTGAAGAGGGGGTTCGTTTGAACCCCCCGAACCCCCTCTGGATCCGCCACTGGAATACAGCATTTTTCACATTTTTTTTTCATAGAGGAATACAGTATTTGTAAAGCGTTTACTTCATCGGTTTCGAGTGTTGTTGCATGATAGAATATTTAAATGCAAATAAATAATAAGCATAGTCCTATGGAGGTGTGAAATCCTCACCTTTCAGGCATTTTCAACACCTCCCTGGGTAATGCAAAGAAAATCATGTTTGCTCCTTATATGAAACTCAGATCACTATTAATAAATGTGCAGGATGGTTTAAATATTCACCTTTCGCGCACACTATAAGGCATCTTATTTCCTGGTACTACCCATGGAGTGTGTCAGTAGGTGTATAGCTGACATTTCCACAAAGACAGCTTTAGCAGCACATCATCCATGACTGGTGAAACATAACTAACCACCACAAAACGACATAAACCAGTTATAAAATACCCCAAACCATCAAGTTTTATCATATTAATTCTATATGTTTATTAATCAACTCTAACATACTTTCATCCATAACTACATAGTATACATCAGAATGTGGTGCCTTACCATCCAAATCCTGGTGTAGCTACAGTGTTTGTTTTGTTTTGGGTTTCACGGCCCTTTGAGACAGTATTTCAGTCTATAATATATCGGACCGTCTCCCAGAGAGAGGGAGAAAAGAAAGAAATGAAAGACGAGAAAAAATGTCCAAACAACACTCATCCGCACCTACTGCAATCACAGTAGGTCCTTGTCATACTATTGTCCAAATTAGTAGCACGCCCCGGCACTGGACCTTACACACAGCACCACACCCAACAACCCCCGTAGCTACAGAGTAGATCAGTGTATAAGGAGAAAACATAAAATATAGGTAATGAAATGATAAACAATTTCAAATGTTATATCAACATTTTGTTTCTAGTTTGAATATATTTATCTGAATTTGAAATGCATATTTAAAAAGGACTGGTAATATCTTTTTTGTAATGCCCACTGGGTAGCGCCATATCATTTAGTGCATACTATTCAACATCCAAAGTCAAGCGTTAATGACCGAATATGTGTAATAATTAAGTTAAATGGGGGGTATAAATTGAATATTAAGTCCAGCTAAATCAGTTACATTTCATATACATAAAGTGGTTTATAGTAATTCATAACTAGTTTATTTTTGGTGTCGGGTGGGGTGAATCCCTTCTACCATGGTGGCTACTCTTAAAGGAAGGAATTTGCTCTTGAGCAAAAGGGGCTACTCTTAAAGGAAAGAATTTGCTCTCGAGCAAAAGGGGCTACTCTTAAAGGAAAGAATTTGCTCTCGAGCAAAAGGGGCTACTCTTAAAGGAAAGAATTTGCTCTGAGCAAAAGGGGCTACTCTTAAAGGAAAGAATTTGCTCTTGAGCAAAAGGGGCCACTCTTAAAGGAAAGAATTTGTTCTGAGCAAAAGGGGCTACTCTTAAAGGAAAGAACTTGCTCTGAGCAAAAGGGGCTACTCGTAAAGGAAGGAATTTGCTCTTGAGCAAAAGGGGCTACTCTTAAAGGAAAGAATTTGCTCTCGAGCAAAAGGGGCTACTCTTAAAGGAAAGAATTTGCTCTCGAGCAAAAGGGGCTACTCTTAAAGGAAAGAATTTGCTCTGAGCAAAAGGGGCTACTCTTAAAGGAAAGAATTTGTTCTGAGTAAAAGGGGCTACTCTTAAAGGAAAGAACTTGCTCTTAGCAAAAGGAGCTACTCTTAAAGGAAAGAATTTGCTCTCGAGCAAAAGGGGTTATTCTTAAAGGAAAGAATTTGTTCTGAGCAAAAGGGGCTACTCTTACAGGAAAGAATTTGTTCTAAGCAAAAGGGGCTACTCTTAAAGGAAAGAATTTGCTCTGAGCAAAAGGGGCTACTCTTAAAGGTAAGAATTTGCGCTGAGCAAAAGGGGCTACTCTTAAAGAAAAGAATTTGCTCTTGCGCAAACAGGGCTACTCTTCAAGGAAAGAATTTGCTCTGAGCAAAAGGGGCTACTCTTAAAGGAAAGAACTTGCTCTGAGCAAAAGGGGCTACTCGTATAGGAAAGAATTTGCTCTGAGCAAAAGGGGCTACTCTTAAAGGAAAGAATTTGCTCTTGAGCAAAAGGGGCTACTCTTAAAGGAAAGAATTTGTTCTGAGCAGAAGGGGCTACTCTTAAAGGAAAGAATTTGCTCTTGAGCAAACGGGGCTACTCTTAAAGGAAAGAATTTGCTCTGAGCAAAATGGGCTACTCTTAAAGGAAAGAATTTGCTCTGAGCAAAAGGGGCTACTCTTAAAGGAAAGAATTTGCTCTTGAGCAAAAGGGGCTTCTCGTAAAGGAAAGAATTTGCTCTTAGCAAAAGGGGCTACTCTTAAAGGAAAGAATTTGCTCTGAGCAAAAGGGGCTACTCTTAAAGGAAAGAATTTGCGCTGAGCAAAAGGGGCTACCATTAAAGAAAAGAATTTGCTCTTGAGCAAACAGGGCTACTCTTCAAGGAAAGAATTTGCTCTGAGCAAAAGGGGCTACTCTTAAAGGAAAGAACTTGCTCTGAGCAAAAGGGGCTACTCGTAAAGGAAAGAATTTGCTCTGAGCAAAAGGGGCTACTCTTAAAGGAAAGAATTTGCTCTTGAGCAAAAGGGGCTACTCTTAAAGGAAAGAATTTGTTCTGAGCAAAAGGGGCTACTCTTAAAGGAAAGAATTTGCTCTTGAGCAAAAGGGGCTACTCGTAAAGGAAAGAATTTGCTCTTAGCAAAAGGGGCTACTCTTAAAGGAAAGAATTTGCTCTGAGCAAAAGGGGCTACTCTTAAAGGAAAGAATTTGCGCTGAGCAAAAGGGGCTACCCTTAAAGAAAAGAATTTGCTCTTGAGCAAACAGGGCTACTCTTCAAGGAAAGAATTTGCTCTGAGCAAAAGGGGCTACCCTTAAAGGAAAGAACTTGCTCTGAGCAAAAGGGGCTACTCGTAAAGGAAAGAATTTGCTCTGAGCAAAAGGGGCTACTCTTAAAGGAAAGAATTTGCTCTTGAGCAAAAGGGGCTACTCTTAAAGAGAAGAATTTGTTCTGAGCAAAAGGGGCTACTCTTAAAGGAAAGAATTTGCTCTTGAGCAAACGGGGCTACTCTTAAAGGAAAGAATTTGCTCTGAGCAAAAGGGACTACTTTTAAAGGAAAGAATTTGCGCTTGAGCAAAAGGGGCTACTTTTAAAGGAAAGAATTTGCTCTGAGCAAAAGGGGCTACTCTTAAAGGAAAGAATTTGCTCTGAGCAAAAGGGGCTACTCTTAAAGGAAAGAACTTGCTCTGAGCAAAAGGGGCTCTTGAGCAAAAGGGGCCACTCTTAAAGGAAAGAATTTGTTCTGAGCAAAAGGGGCTACTCTTAAAGGAAAGAATTTGCTCTTAGCAAAAGGGGCTACTCTTAAAGGAAAGAATTTGCTCTGAGCAAAAGGGGCTACTCTTAAAGAAAAGAATTTGCTCTTGAGCAAACAGGGCTACTCTTAAAGGAAAGAATTTACTCTGAGCAAAAGGGGCTACTCTTAAAGGAAAGAATTTGCTCTTAGCAAAAGGGGCTACTCTTAAAGGAAAGAATTTGCTCTGAGCAAACGGGGCTACTCTTAAAGGAAAGAATTGCTCTGAGCAAAAGGGGCTACTCTTAAAGGAAAGAATTTGCTCTGAGCAAAAGGGGCTACTCTTAAAGGAAAGAATTTGCTCTTGAGCAAAATGGGCCAATCTTAAAGGAAAGAATTTGCTCTGAGCAAAAGGGGCTACTTTTAAAGGAAAGAATTTGCTCTGAGCAAAAGGGGCTACTCTTAAAGGAAAGAATTTGCTCTGAGCAAAAGGGGCTACTCTTAAAGGAAAGAACTTGCTCTGAGCAAAAGGGGCTCTTGAGCAAAAGGGGCCACTCTTAAAGGAAAGAATTTGTTCTGAGCAAAAGGGGCTACTCTTAAAGGAAAGAATTTGCTCTTAGCAAAAGGGGCTTCTCTTAAAGGAAAGAATTTGCTCTGAGCAAAAGGGGCTACTCTTAAAGAAAAGAATTTGCTCTTGAGCAAACAGGGCTACTTTTAAAGGAAAGAATTTGCTCTGAGCAAAAGGGGCTACTCTTAAAGGAAAGAATTTGCTCTTAGCAAAAGGGGCTACTCTTAAAGGAAAGAATTTGCTCTGAGCAAAAGGGGCTACTCTTAAAGGAAAGAATTTGCTCTGAGCAAAAGGGGTTACTTTTAAAGGAAAGAATTTGCTCTGAGCAAACAGGGCTACTCTTAAAGGAAAGAATTTGCTCTGAGCAAAAGGGGCTACTCTTAAAGGAAAGAATTTGCTGTGAGCAAAAGGGGCTACTCTTAAAGGAAAGAATTTGCTCTCGAGCAAAAGGGGTTACTCTTAAAGGAAAGAATTTGTTGTGAGCAAAAGGAGGCTACTCGTAAAGGAAAGAATTTGCTGTGAGCAAAATGGGCTACTCTTAAAGAAAAGAATTTGCTCTTGAGCAAAAGGGGTTACTTTTAAAGGAAAGAATTTGTTCTGAGCAAAAGGGGCTACTCTTAAAGGAAAGAATTTGCTATTGAGCAAACGGGGCTACTCTTAAAGGAAAGAATTTGCTCTGAGAAAAAAGGGCTACTCGTAAAGGAAAGAATTTGCTCTGAGCAAAAGGGGCTACTCTTAAAGGAAAGAATTTGCTCTTGAGCAAAAGGGGCTACTCTTAAAGGAAAGAATTTGCTCTCGAGCAAAAGGGGCTACTCTTAAAGGAGAGAATTTGCTCTCGAGCAAAAGGGGCTACTCTTAAAGGAAAGAATTTGCTTTCGAGCAAACGGGGCTACTCTTAAAGGAAAGAATTTGCTCTGAGCCAAAGGGGCTACTCTTAAAGGAAAAAAATTGCTCTGAGCAAAAGGGGCTACTCTTAAAGGAAAAAATTTGCTCTGAGC
Source organism: Ctena decussata (assembly GCA_963989385.1). NCBI lineage: Eukaryota > Metazoa > Mollusca > Bivalvia > Lucinida > Lucinidae > Ctena > Ctena decussata. The sequence continues at coordinate 97,909,085 of OZ022499.1, forward strand.
AAAAGGGGCTAGTCTTAAAGGAAAGAATTTGCTCTTGAGCAAAAGGGGCTACTCTTAAAGGAATGAATTTGCTCTGAGCAAAAGGGGCTACTCTTAAAGGAAAGAATTTGCTCTGAGCAAAAGGGGCTACTCTTAAAGGAAAGAATTTGCTCTCGAGCAAAAGGGGCTACTCTTAAAGGAAAGAATTTGCTCTCGAGCAAATTCTTTCCTTTAAGAGTAGCCCCTTTTGTGGTTTGTGATACATACTGGTACCAGTTTCTAGACCAATACAGTGGCTTAACCAAATACTGGTACTAGAGATGCGCACCGGTCGTGTGGTTAAAGAGAGACGGTTTCGATGGAGAAGGTCGCCGGAAGTCGTGAGTTCAAGCCCGGGATAGGGCCATCTGGCGTCTGAAAAACTCAACCCGGCAGTAAATGACCTGTTTCGAATGAAAGAATGATAAGACAGCAAAAGGAGAGGGATTATCGGGGCTCCGTCGTTCATATGATTTGCCCAAGATACAATGATCGTCTAACACCCATTGCCCCTTCGGCCACTAGACTGTAAAAAAATATCTCCGTAGGTTTTACGGTAGAATACCTGGCAACCAGATGCCAGTCCATTTCCGTTATTTTTTTACGGACGCCCGTAAACATTCGCAGAAATCATCACGCAGAGTATGGTAGAATAAGACAGGTATTGTTCATATAGCCCGTCAACACTATAAAGGTTATTTCGAGTGCGGTCAGTTAACTTAACTCTAGCATATCGTGGTTTCAAAACGTGTTCTATAGGAAGACGCCCGTAAAAAATAACGGGAAATAGACTGGCAGCTGGTTGCTAGGTATTATACCGTAAACTCTAAGGAATTTGTTTACAGTGTAGGCTATGGAAAACATTTACCTTTCAATTAATTACTGTATTAGACTTAGCGACTTCCTGATTTTGCTAACCACAACTCATACAGAATGGCTGCATGGACTGAAAGTGTTCATTGTGTACCAGTGTAAGTTCTGCCATGCGGCTAGGTATGGTGTGTGGCAGACCATGTAAGGACTGTTCAATTTGTACTTTTTGATACCGTATTTATCCTATTAACCGCCCGGGGTCGTTGCGAAAGGGGGCGTTATTTAGAGCATAAAGAGAAGTAAAACGGCCCTGCCATCTACTCCTAATAAACAGTATGACAGAGCTCCAGATAAGAGGAGGTATTGAGGATAATTTAAAGATAATTTTCTTATTTCTCAACGAAAACCTATGTTGTGACATATTTTGTGACAGATGGGTCACAAAATATGTTTTTGTGGAGAAATAGATAATTATCCCTAAATTATCTCTTTTACCCTTTCTTATCTGGAGCACTGGTATGAAGGTGAACGGACACACTATTCTACATTTTTCCTTTTCTTGTCTCCTTCTCAATAGGCGTCAGCTCATACAGGAAAGGATTTGTCCCGCTGGGAGCAAATTCTTGCCTGAAGAGTGGCCCCCATTTGGGAGAGCTACATCCTCCACAGAAGCAAACAGGAATTTATGCTTCTTGGTAAAACTGGTGAACACGTCAGTATAACATAATGGAAACAGAGGTAAGGGCGTTTATTAGAGCAGAGGCGTTTATAAGACCCGATGCGGTATAAAGACATGTATGAAGGCAAATGCTTGTAAGTTTGACAAACGTTCATTTAGTTTTAAGCAGTCATTACTTAAGAATACTGTTTAGTTTGAAGATATTCAATTACCATATTGTTATGCAATGGGGTTGGGCCACAAGTTCTCCCCTGCAGTACAAATATTTTTTACTCTTTTTCACAGTATTCTATTTCACCTATACTTTTCTGATGCCTTTCTCCCTTTTCTTTCATTATTTGCATTTGTTTATTATACTTTACCTGATTTTTTTTTGTTTGTATTGGTATCGCCTTTGTTCGCATTTTATTTGAAGAATACTGACGACAGAACGGACACGGGAGCTTATGTGGTTTTGTACGGAGCCCCGGAAGGGACATTTGCTTTCCGATATTTATCAGAATAGAAATTGAAACAAAAAATCTAGAACGGAAACCAAAACAACAAATATCTCGTTTAAACGACTTATTATATCGTTTAAACAACATATTATATCGTTTAAGCGATATAGAATATACGGAAGCGTATATACGCCACCACTTGCTACATAAAACTGCCAGAAAAATATGTTGTTTTTTTTTCACGAAAATGCCGGAAATAAGTGGCTTGGCTAAGATAATATTAACAAGAAATATCTTAAAAAAAAGATATAAGACGAAGTGAAAGAAGACATATTTGAAACAAATAATATTTTTTTTTATTTCTGTTGAGATAAGAAATTTGCTGCAAGCAAGGTTTCAGAATACGTCCCGCAAAATTATCTGCACTCCGTGTTTTAAATACACTATACGCCTTTAATAATTAAAATGTAAAAAAAGGACCAAAATCTAATGGGGTATCTATGAGAAATTTTTACTGTGATTGAAAAAATTCCAAGTTCAAAACCCTGTCGCTATGTCATAATAACAAAATAAAAATTGGCTAAGTTCAAAATGCTGTAAATATGTCTGATATTATTATTGAATAGCAGTATCCTCATGTTGGGGTTATCCACTATGGCGAGAAACCAGACTGGTCCGTAAAAATTGACATTCTTCGGTACAGTCCGATATGCTTCCGATGATACGGTACTGTATTTTACCCGGTTCAGTACAGCCGGATGCGTAAATTTACCGGAACGGACCGGAATGGACTGAATTACCGGAACGGACACCGGAACGGACCCGTTTTCCCGTATCTTCAGTAGATATTTGTAATATTTTTATTAAATAACTCTTATTTGATATTAATACATATTCTGTATGCCATCTAGCGCAAATCAATTAGAGATATTAGTCAAAATACTCTTTGAGTGAGTATTTTGCGCCATGGGTAGGCCTCTTAATACCCCACGCATATGCGTTTCATCTTAAAATCATATAATCTTATACAAAAATCTGGTTATCTTTCTTCCAAGACTTGGAGCGAATGAAAAACACAAAAGTTCCCGAATTTTTGTTCCATAGTATCATGACCAACATTTCAGCCATAGAAAATATGTAGAGCTATTGTGTTTCAGCTTTAAATTGAAACATTACAGTGGTCTAAATGTATAAAGGGAAACTTTGTATATCGATTGTACAGTTAGCACCATTATCATGATTATCATGTTTCAATAAGTCATCAATTTATCTGACGGACAGACATTTGTTTCTAGCCTGGCCCCAGTCGAATCTGTATATTATTCTGGTGGTCAGATTCGACCCTATGTTCCTTTGCAAGAGATATATTGAACATAGGGTCTGTAGCCAGATTAATTTGTTTGGCCAATAGTCCTTATCAGATATTGTCAAATCAAAATCAGGGGTTGCAAGTTAAGATAATACATGTTAGTCATAGGTAGGGCCTTGAATCAATCTGCGCGTGTAGATTGTATCAAAATATCTCAAAAAATCGGCTGGAAATATGAATAATAAGGGTCCGTTCCGGTCCGACCCGGTAATTAGGTCCGTTCCAGTAAATTTACGCACCGAGTACAGCCTTTGGAAGGAAAAAGAACTACTTTTTTTACTACGAAAGACTTTTCGCACCATAGAATCCTTTTTTTTCTCAAGCCATCGGCATTTGCGTTTCTCGCGTTCTGCTTAACTCTATCAATCATTACAGCGTTAAAGTGAAAAACATATTTAAAACTAAATGCAAAGTGCAAATAATAACATTTTTAATGTAACTAAATCTTCTGACAGGTGAATAACAATTCCATGACATATGCGCTCTTCCATACAGAGATCAAGTCAAGTTTTGGCGGCAACGATGATTCTATTAGACTTCGTCTAACAATGTTAAAACATAACGCGTTTCGATAGTTATTTTCACGGGAAGTCTCAATTTAATGTTGACAGATAAATAAAAGAAAACAGTGTGCCTAACTTTTTCTTGTCAGGCAAATGATTATCTGAATTCGATCAATAAGTATTTCACTATGATCCAAAAGTATTACGCTATATATGTGTTGTAGCAATATTTTTGCCTTTAATTAAAACTACCATTTTGCACGAAAACGTTTTGCGTCTTCACAGATCACTTTCTGTCTTCGGGGTAGAATGATTGTATTATTTCCTTCAAAAATATAAAAGATCAAGCAAGAGAAAAATGTATTTCATTCCTATGGTTGAGTATGTCGTATTGATAAATTTATAAAGTCAGTTCGAGACATGTTTTTATTTTGTAACAATATTAATGCCCTTTGTTAAATTACTAACAAGTAGTGCTAATATGACACCATTTTTGCCAGTTGCTTTTTAAAATATGCATTGTGATATATATGTAAGGAGCGGTGCTAATATTTTTGTCCACTTGCTACTCATTATCTCATTCAAGTTAATAAATTTATTGTCATAAACGAAGAAAAAGGAGCATACGGAATGTCTTATTCGTTTAGTCGATTTAATTATACGCAATAAGACGAAAGAAGATCAAATTTTTTTCTGTATCCCAGATAAGATCTAGCAATTGTCAAAATCATTTTCCTTAAACAACTAGAAAATGTGTTTATGAAACACTATGCTCCTAACCATATGCTTGCCTCTAAAGAAGGTTCATTCCATAACGCTTGTACCTTTGTACGATAGGCTTCAATGCACTAAGTCGAAGAAGGGGCTTAACTCAGTAAAAAAATTATGATTTTTTTTCCAAAAGGTAACCAGGTAATCTACACCTTGGGCAATATCTTCCTGCAAAAAATCAAGATCTTAGTATCAGGGGTTCTCTAGATATTTTGTTCACAAGGTTCCATAGGCTAACAATGCACTAAGTTGAACAAGACAGGCGGTAAAAAGAAAACACAAATTCGCTTATTTTCCATACTGATCATGTGTATAAAGTTTGAAGTTCTTAGCTCTTGCCGTTCTTGGCTGTATGTTAGGGTACCTTTGTACTATAGGATTCAATGCAATAAGTCGAAAAAGGGGCTTAACTCGGCCAAAAAAATTTTTCAACAGTTAACCCCTTTTTCAACTTAGTGCATTGTAGAGTTTTGAAATTTCACATATGGATTCGTCATCAAAAATAGCTGACACGTTTTTTTTCATGTCCGAGTTTTCTCCCTTTTTGTACTTATCCCCCTTGAGAAAAAATCGAACTGAAAATTTGTGAGCAAGATATTTCAAAAAGAATTTTAGCTAGAGCCTTGAACTTTGCCAGCTTATTAGGACTGATGAGTAGATGAACTGATAGACTTTGGAAAGCATTTTGTGAATATTAGATATATTGTTTAATTTTATATATAGGACATCTTATATGCTATATCAGATATCTTATATAATATATACGACAGCTTTTAAAGCAGGTAAGATATGATATATCATATATCTTATATGAGATATAATATATCTTTTAAAGCATAAAAGATATCTTATATGCTATAACAGATATCTGATATATTATATAAGATATCCAATCCGTAAATTTAAGTAAGACATCTCATGTCCCATATAAGATATCTTATATGCCACATAAGATATCTTATATTCTAAATAAGATATCTAATATAGGTACAAAAGATATCTTATTTAATTTTTCTATAAGATACAATCCTATATATAAGATATCTCATATAGCATATAAAATATCATATATTATGTATTTAGTATATCACATATCTTATATCGGATATAACATATCTGATATACGATATGAGATATCTTATTTAATTTTACATATATCTTATATAATGCATCAGATGTCTGATATTTTATATAAGATATCATATATGCCATATAAGATATATAATATAGTATAAAAGATATCCGATATATTATATAAGAAAGTTTATATGATAAATTATAGGATATGAGATATCGTGCATATCATATAAGATAGCTTATATTATTATATGACCAAGATGTAACAAACAATTCCATTGGCTAATTTGACGTAACGTGCCGGTCAATATTTTGTGTTATTATATGACCAAGATGTAACACACACTTTCATTGGCTAATTTGACGTCACGTGCTGGTCAATATTTTGTGATATTCACCGGCCAGTCAGTGAATATTACTTTTACGCTGACGTCATTGTACCTTAATGTTAATGGCGTAACGTCGCGAGATAATACCATGTAGTACTACTTACCTCGTATTAAAGGAAACCGTATTTAGAATTATCATATAATAAAACAATTGTTGACCTTTATTTCGGCGAATATGCAGTTTTATTAACCTGAAACATAACATATTGACCTCCGCTTCACGTCGGTCAATATGTTGTTTGCAGTCAATAAAACTGTATTGTTCACCTCAACAAAGGTCAATAATTGTATAATATTCACCTCAACAAAGGTCAATAATTGTATAATATATAAGATGTCTTACATGTCATATAAGATATGGCATATTAGATATCTTAATCAGCATATTGTATATCTAATATACTACATAAGATATCTACTTTGCATCATAAATAGTAAAACGGCTTGCTATATATAACTGCTGCATCGTCTCACTACCTTGAGATTTATTGGGTCCTTAGCTTGGACTATACCCCGAGGTGGGTGGGGAAGGGGGATACTCATATATAAGAGTGGTATATGTATATGTGCTGCGTAATATTTAAATCTTAGGGAGCGCCTGGCACTGACAACACGGTGGATTAAGTTGACTTTGAGTTGAGGTTTAAAGGCCCAGTAAACAACTATTTAAGGCATGATGAGCCGGTCAGTTGCTGTACAGACCTAGACATCCTAAGCAGTTATCGAGTACTGCGTGCATATACTTTCGCCACAAATCTTGAATCAGCAGAAGGGAGAGAATATTTCATTGTCAATCTGCACGAAAGTTAAGTGGCTGGGCAAGACACAAAAAAACAGTGTGTGTGTGTGTGGTGCATTTCTGCGGTATATACCCGAATTGACTTAATATGGGACTGGTGCGGTGCGTTAAAAGGTTTGGTCTTAGATTTGTGCAAGAATATTTTGGAGAAAAAAATTAAATATATAACAATAAAAGATAATAGCAAGACTTCTAGAGAAAATAATGGCAAATGACAATATATTTAAACGCGTTGTCATACATTTTATGATCATCTTCAATTAAACATTTCACAAAGACAGATAATATGCAGAGAAAAAATAAAAAAATAAGCGCGAAAAACTTAATTTTGCTAGCAGATTTATGTAGCAAGTGGTGGCGTATATACGCTTCCGTAAGAATAGAATGGAAATTAAAACAAGAAAATCAGATCAAGAAAAACAGAAAAGAAATGGAAACTGTCAGAGAGTAGCTTTTCCCCCCTAGTAGTTTTTCCCCCCGGAAAAATGACTATGATTTTTCCATAGTAGAATTTCCCACCGGAAAAATGGCTATATAGTAGAATTTCCCCCCGGAAATATGACTATATAGCCAATTTTCCCCGGGGAAAATCTACTATAGGTGTTTTTGCATAGCCGTTTTTCCCCTCCATAGTGGATTGTCCCACTGGTAATATGATTGCAGGAGAACACGCTACATAGTGGAATTTGCTCCTTCTCCAATCATAATAGTGAGGTGAAACAGAAATATGAGTATCTGTCCGTAAAATATCGATGGATCACAGATGCTAGAACCGCATGCATGTGTCTATCAGTGTGTCTTATTTTTGTTTTGGGGAAAACAGGCAGCCATTTTGCTTTTCCGTGTTAGCCAAAAAACGACTATGAGTGTACGTGTTTGCGTGCATAAATTTGTATAATTTTGTGTTTGTACAAGCGTTCATCTGTACGTGCGCGCAGCGGAGTGCCTGGACTAGTCTTGGCCTTTCATGCAGGGGTCGTGGGCTCGACTTTCATCGGGACACACGTCCGATTATTATTTTCAATGTAATAAATTGCCTGCTAAATCAAACACAAGACTGTACAAAGCACCCGTTCGTACATCTTCCAGTAAGCTTGCATGCGTATGTGTACCTATATAAATATCTGCGATGGGAAGAAAAACCCCTTCCTTGTTTCTTAAATTAGTAATTATTGATTATTATAAAAATATGGTTGCTAAATTTGCATATTGATTTTTGGTATTTATCACGCTTATTACCTACGTTGAAAAACTCACGCATTTCTAATGCGATAAATTCCGTGAAATGTCTCTATTCCATTCCGTTCCGTTTCCTTCCGTTCCGCAAAATACCAACAGCTATACCAAATTCATTAATAGCCAATTTCCCGGTGGGGGAAAAAGGACTATGGGGGAAAAGTGGCTCTATGAGGTCCGGACAATCCACTATATAGTCGTCCTTCCTATAGCCATTTTTCCGGGGGGAAAGGGGGAAAAACCTCTCTCTGACAGAAACAACAAATATGTCGTTTAAACGAACTATTATCTCTTTTCCTCTTAGATATTTAGCAGAATAGAAATCGAAACATGAAAATTAGAACGGAAATCAAAACAAAAATTTTATCGTTTAAACGACATATTATATCGTTTAAACGACATAATATGTCGTTAAAACGATATTATAAGTTCGTTTAAACGATATAATAGTCATTTAAACGAGGTACTTCTTGTTTTGATTTCTTTTCTAATTTTCTTTCTGATAAATATCGGAAAGGAAATGTCCCTTTCGGGGTTCCGTAGTTTTGGCCACATCTCTCGGTCTTCTAGTTTAGCAAAGACTCGGGAGAAAAGAGGCGGTCAGAAGTAGAGGTGGGAAGATAACATTAAAGAATTTACAGCGATGGACTTTACCAGCACAACTAGGGCAGCTGATGACATGACTAAAAGGACAGGCATTGTTGTAAAGTTATTTGTAATGCCTTAACGACTTTACAAGGTTATAGGATAGACTAAAGAGCTGAAAGTGACCCTGCCGACACACACCGTTCAAACAATGTTGACTAAATATTGATTGAACGTCATGACATTCAACCTTGTTTCAAAGTGGTTTGCCTACGAGGAGGAGCCTTTGAAGATACAAAAGTCTTAGTAAATGAGTGAGTGAGTGAACTCGGGTTTAACGTCCCACCAACAACGAGGTCATATGGAGACGGGACCTCGGTTTAATGTCTCATCCAAATGACTGGAGAAGCGGGGGATCGATCTTGCGACCACTGGATTGGTAGTCCGGAGTGTTATCCACTACACTACAGCCGCTCCTACCTTAGTAAATAACCAATCTGACCAGCTTTCCCTGTTACCTCCTATCCAAGTAGGTACATGACGTCGTAATGACGGTGATACGACGTAATGAGATCGCATGGACGTCAGTTCGACGTCATGTCGACGTCATGTGCCCGCTGGATATGAAATGAAAACCTCTTGGGTGAAGACCGATCAGTAAATTTGCTCAGATGCGTAGGTTCATACTGGTCGCATGCACTTAACCTATTTATGCCTTGTGGACTATTCTGTCCTAATTAACTGGATGAGTTCAAACGTCATTTTAGGGTTTTCTGGTTTATTTATTTATTCATTTGTCATAAACTTTATAGAAATTGATGTAAATTTTACTCAAACAGCGTAGACTGATCAGATGTCGTCTGCGGCATCTGTTCTGGTCTGCCCTGTTTGCTTATTCCCTTTTACAGGACGCTAGGCATTAACACTTTAAGCATCAGTGACGAAAATAGCATAATTTGCAAACAGCGTAGATCCTGATGAGGCGGCTCATGATGAGCCGCCTCATCTAGATCTACACTGTTTGCCTTCTAGTCTTTGAATTCTCAATATGAAATGTCTTGGACAAGGCATTTTTTTCTAATTTTGCGGGCGTAAATTTTGTCGTATGCTTTTGTGGTGCTTTAAGAGTTAAAGGGCTACATGTAATGCACAAGTATTTCTAACTCATAGGGTTAATTAATTCGTTTATTCACTGTATTATAACATTATCACGTTGTGTACATTGTTTCGTTTTCTGTATATATTTGTGAATATCTTCATATGTATTTCGATAAGAACTCTTATTATTAAGCCTCCTACATAGATTACACATGGCGTTGTTATACGTAAAAGATTCCGTGTATGCTTTATATACGTCTTTCCGACGTAAGTAATCGACGTAGCGTCTTTGATTAGACCCGATATTTGTCAGATAATCAGTCAGCGCCTTAACGTTTGCATACTTAGCAGCATTTATGAATGTATCATTTGGCAGCAATTTGTCGTAATCCGCTCCTCCCCTTGTCACAAGAATGACGTCATTATTGTAAAATTTAAACACCTTTTCTGTTACATAATCAGGACAAAAGCAATTTTCGAATGATAAGAAGAATTTATAGCGTGAAATGAGTGATTCTATGTCTTCTGTAAAACGCCTCCCACAGCCGCCGTATATATCAACGGAGACGTACTTTTGCATCTCGGAGACGTATTTTTCGCGTTTGCTCTGGGTGTGGCAATGGCTGACAATCCAAACAGCAAACTTCTTTTTCTCAAGAAAAATAGTCTCATAATCCTTATCTAGGAGAGTTTCACGTGTTTCAAGCATGCCGTACGGTTCTTGAACGTCAGCGTCAGTCCTGTACGTCATTGTCCAGTTTATAGTGTTCCTCCATGCTGGTGACGTATAGTCCGAGAAATAATAATTGAACGGTGGTTCCAAGCCATACACCACCCAGACCTGGTTTGGGTCTCTACGTGACACTGGCGGGCTATGACCCATACCCGGATGGATGATACAGAAGATTATCGCTGAGGCTTTATTAATCACTGTTCTGTCTGGCGTCACCTCGCAGTTCTTATAATCACACAGTGACATGAAAGCATGTGATGTTATCCAACCAGGCATATTGAACCAAACAATCCGGTGAATTTCAGGACTCTCCGACTTCGAGTCTTTCAAACTATTATTGTAATGTTTAGGTATATCCACTAAAGCCCACCTTTTTGGTGCACCATACTTTTTCATCACACTAGCGTCTTTTTCGCGCAGCTCGCCATTTCTGTTCATTGTAGCAGTAGATGCAGTTAGTGCAGTTTGAGGCCTCGCTTCTTTGGCAGAATTGACGAAGTCCATTAAATGCCATCTTTTTGGATTAGGCAAGTTTAGCGCAGGATTCTTGTTGGCACCAGGCTCTGCATCGTTAACATGAAGCACATTAATTCCGTTCAGTATAGAAGACCGTGGAATCAAGCGAGTTTTAGACGATTTAATTCCTGAGAATCCAATCAAGAAATGGCAGACTAACACAGTCACAGCAAGAATGGCTACCACATTCGTGTAAAAAGAAACACGAGATTTCTTCCTTCTACAGCCCAACATAATCAAATCCTGAAGACAAGACACTAAGGTTATATTTTTAAAACCGATAAAACCATTATCTGTATGCACCACAAGTGTCAATATGCACTTTAGACGATTTAACGCACATTACTGAATAAAACCAATCCGGGCTTCCTTGTTAACTGAATCCCTTTGTACAATGAATCCCTTAAAAATCGACTAACATCACATTAAATGAAACTAGAAACCATTTTTCAACCTCATTCTGTGTGCAAATGTGTTCCATCCTCTGTTGACCATGCGTATCGATCACGAAGCCGATATGCAGCTTGAGGAGGAATTTGCGGGTAGGCTAAAGTATACTACCATACCGTATTTCCTCTATACAGCCGGACTGCGCTGCCTGAGCAAACAGCGAAGATCCTGATCAGTCTGATCAGGTTCTGCTCTGTTTGCCCAAATGAAGTATTAGAACATCCTTCAAAACTTTAAACAATACCGTATTTTTCCTAAACAGGCGGACTGCGCTGCCTGAGCAAATAGCGAAGGTCCTGATAGAGCAGTCTAATAAGGTTCTGCTCTGTTTGCCCAAACGTATTTTTAGAACATCCTTTGATAGAATAAATGGAGGATTTTTAACTGCGGAGAGCACTTCCAAGATTCTGATCAGGGTCTGTCTTGATTGTCGTTTACTAGATAATTAGATTGAGGATATTTCAAATTAAGAAGTTTCGGCAACGAACAAAATAGGTTATAGCATTGATGGTTGGTTGGTTGCTTTGGGTTAAACGGCCTTTTGAGACAGTACTAGTTTCGGTCTATTTCGAGCAGACAGACAGGCAGCTGCCCTAGTTGAGCTGGCAAAATCCATTCCAGTCCACTCCTTGATATTGTCTTCCCACCTCTTCTTCTGTCTACTTCTTCTTCTTTTTCCTTTCACTGTGCCCTGAAGAATTGTCTTTGCTAAACCAGAAGACCTTGAGACGTGGCCAAACCACCTTAGTTTCCGTTTCTTGACCAGCGTCAGGAGTTCATCATATTCTCCAATGGCTGCTTGGATCTTCCTGCGAACCTCCTCATTGGTTATACGGTCCTTGTACGAAATGTTCAGTAACCTTCGGTAGCATCTCATCTCAAAGGCCTGCGTTATTTTCTCTAACTCTGCTGTCAAGGTCCATGATTCACAGGCATACAGAAATATGGAAATTGTTCAAGCTGGAGGGGAGACCATGATTGATGTTTTAACAGATATCTGTAACAGGATCTGGAGAACAGGAGAATGGCCACTAGTAAATAGAACGTGTTAAAACGATACCCAGAGGACACATCGGTAATGTCGAAATGACGTCGTAATACTATGCGACGTCACTGCGTCGCATCGACGTCAGTACATCGTCATTTTAACATCATGTGCCTGCTGGGTATCAATTCTTAAAGTGTGTGTGTGTGTGTGTGTGTGTGTGTGTGTGTGTGTGTTTAAATTCATTTCTTTTCATTTAGGGGAATTACATTCACTATTCACTAGATATGTGACATGCGTGACATGTTCGGGTATCTTTAGAGAAGATCGAGTAGGTCGAGCCCATTCAAAGTTTACAGCAGTTAAAATTTTTGACCGCGTCGTGGCAAAAACTGTCTCACTGTTTATGTACTGATATGCATACTACTCTTGTATCCGGACCGACCTTTGCACGAATAATACATGAGCAGACTGCATAACTGAACCGTATATACTGCACATGCCCAGATGTGTGAATAGGCTGGTCTGTTCTTCAGCTGTTCGCGTTAATTCTTAATGTCACTAAATGAGCTATGGCATGTTTAAGGTACTTGATGTTAAGCCGAACAACAAATGCTCAGACCATCCTGCGCATCCGCGCAGTCTGGCAGAAGCCTTTGCAGTTCGCAAACCTTGATACAGCTACAGGCACAGCTGGAGGACCCTTGATACACTGCATGGATTCTCAGACTGGTTCGGGTCTAGACTGTTTGCAGATACGTTGACCTTTTTTTCTGGACGCGGTTCAAAAACGCAACACTTTAAATCGACTTTCGTTTTTTGTTTACTTGGTTGAATCTCTTTCTTACCCGGATAAACGGGGTATTTTATTAGTCACATATATAGCTCACCTGACCAGTGGCTCCTGAGGAGCTTATAAGATAGGCAGGCTCCGTCGTCCGTCGTCATCCGTCCTTCCGTCCACAATTTCAACCGACTTCTCCTCTGAAACCACTGGGCCGATTGTAACCGAATTTCATTGAGTCTCTCGGGCTTGTTGGAACGAAATATTGTTCAAATGATCTGGGTCACATAACAAACATGGCCGTCATGACCATATATGATAAAAACCTTAAAAGTTTCTTCTCCAGATCCAATAGGCCGATTGCCTTGAAACTTGGTATGAAGCATCGAGTACACGAGTACTACAAAGATTGTTCAAATGATGACCTTGGATTGATCTTGGCCTTTTTTACGGCAAGATCAAACATGGGAAAATGCTAGAACATAAGATTTCATAGAAATGGTAGAAGATTTTGGCCTAAAATTTGGTATAAACGGTTGTCTTAATGAGTACATAGAAGATTTGTGAGTACAAGAGATCAAGGTCATTCTTTGACCTTCGACCAAGAACCTCTCATATTTTGACAAATCCAAATACTCCTCAAAACTCACAAGGCCAATTGTAACCAAATTTCATGTAGAGCCTCGAGGGGCTAAGGGAACGAAGATTTGTTCAAATGGTGCTGGCCACAATCCCAACATGGCCGCAATGCCCATATATGGTAAAACCTTTACAAATCTTCTGTAGAACCAATTGATCAATGACCTTGAAACTTGGTGTATAGTATCGAATAGTCAAGGACTACCTAGATTGTTCAAATAATGACATGGGATTGATACTGACTTTTTTTACGACAATGTCAAATATTGGAAAGATTTCATAGAAAGTCTTTTAAGATGTTCAAATGATGACCTTGAGTTGACCGTGACATTTTAGGGCAAGGTCAAATTTGCTTTCTGGTGCTTTTGTATCGGAAAATGCTTTGAAATAAGAATATATGGAACCGGTAGAAGATTTTGGTGCAAAAGTTAATAAATACAGTTAAATTAATGGGTACATTGATGTTTTGTCTTTTAATCAACGTGTTTCATCCTTTGACAGTTTTAAACTGTTAAATGATGACCATGGTTTGATGTTTGACCTTTCTATTCAGGTGAGCGATTCGGGGCCTCATGGCCCTCTTGTTTGAATGTATAATCAAAGTCTCGAAATGCATGTTAATGTCTTAATAAGATTATTTTGTTTGACATTGTACAGGGTCCTTTTGTTCGTATCTGAGGAGAAAATGGTTAATCATGGTTTTCTTTTCATGAGAGATGAGGATATATGGCAACAGATTTTCAGTTTTACAACTGCACAAAGAAACGTATAATGTATGACCTACACTGTGAAAAAGAAGTCACAGAACATATATGAACAGCGTAGACTCAAATCGGCCTGTGCGCCCACGGTCTGATCAGTCTTTTCTGTTGTATCAAAGATCTGGGATCCTGAAGAATCCGTATTGTGTAAACAGAGACTGATAAATCTGAACAGATGGTTCGCTGTTGAGCAGTGCCTTTTTTCTCATCATACAAAATGAAAAAGAAAGTGCGATTTTGACTTTTTCTAATGGGTGTTTGCTTGATATATACTCAAAAAAAATATTAAAGGGGCAAAATTTTACCCTGCGATTTCTGGAACATTTCAATTATATTTGGTAAAATAAGTCATTTCTACCGTCCATTTTCTTCATTTTGCAAGTTTTATTCACATGAAGCTTGAACCTATAACCTTTGTCTTGACCAAGTCCAAGCTTTAAGCCAAACTACCCCTAAAATAAAAGTTGTTTGAATTCCCATAGAGAATTGATAGTGTGTCAGTTTGGTCGAGAATAACTTCTAAAATTGCTATGAGTTTTAAACTTCTTATAGCTTGCTGACCTTAAAAGTGATTAAATTTGATGACTATCGAGCAATTTTTCAAAACAATTCATAGATTGACGAAATCGAAAATTTTGGTGAATTTTCTCCTTATGGACTTCTGACAACTTTGATTTTGAGGGTAGCGTGAATTGAAGTCAGGATTTGGTCAAGATAAAAGCTATAGTTTTAAACTTCATGTGTACAAAACTTGCAAAATGAATGAAATGGAAGGTGGAAATTCCAGAAATCGCGGGGTAAAAAGTTTTAATATCTTTTTCGAGTATAGTTGGCCTTGAAGATAGGTTTGACAATAAACAACAGATGTGTAGAGCCACATCATGTGATTTCCAACAATGTGGCACTGGCGATATGCAAAGGCTCAGATCAGACTACGCATAAGCGCAGTCTAATCAGAGCATTTGCTTGTCGATTAAACCATCTGTGGAAGCCATGCAATCAACTGAGCCAAAATTTGAGCCTCTGATTAGAGAGAGAGCAGATAAAAAGGCTGATATGAGTTTTCACCATCAAAGCTGCCACATTGTTGGAAATCACATGATGTGGCTCTATATGTGTGAGGAGGGGCTACCTATATCTGGGATCAAGACTGGGATACTCACTGCTACTGAAATATATGAGCCGCGACATGAGAAAACTAACAAAGTGGTTGTGCGCCCATTTCAGACTCAGATCAGTCTGGGCATTCGCCTAGGCTGGTCAGGCTCTTCGGTAAGCGCTTAAAGGGTAGCTAAGGGTCTAAGCCATCTCCATGCGGACAGCGATGACTCTGATCAGACTGGCGGATGCCCAGGCTGATTTGAGTCTACGCTGGGCGCACAACCACTTTGTTGGTTTTGTCGTGTCGCGGCTCATATAGAGAAAGCTTCCCGATGTGGAAATAAAGGTGGAAGATAGCGGAATTTGGGTGGCATACTGCAATTCATTTTTATGCCCCCAACTCTGAAGATATTTAGGGGGCATATTGCTTCTGGGTCGTCCGTACGTGCGTCCGTCCATCCATGCTCCCGTTCGTCACACGTACCGTATCTTAGGAACCATGTATGCTAGAGTTTTGAAATTTCACATATGGATTCATCATCAACACATAGTTGATCCAGATGTGTTATGCCCCGCCACGAAGTGAGATTGGCATATAGTTTTGCCCTTGTCTGTACGTACATTCGCCCGTCACACTTTGTAGTACTGTTCGTGTCTCCGCAACTCTTACTACAGTTCTTGATGCAGAGATTTGAAACTTGCAACACAGTTCAGGCATGTATAGAACATGTTCATAAGGGATTCGGAACTTTGATCCTAGTCATTGATGCAGATTTATGTCCCCTTAAATCATAAAATGACATACATACATGATTTAAATACATTTTTGACCATGTTTTCGTGCCTTATGTACAGCAGTACATGCCCACAAGGGACAGAATCTTCAAACTTGCTCTATAGATACATCTGGAGAAGATCTACTGGAAGCAACGATGCATATCGGGCCATGACCTATAAATCACGGTTCATTAAACATAGAATGAAATACTCAGCTGTTGCATTTAGCTCAGTTTCTAAGTAGCCACAAGGGCTACTTTCTTCAAACTTGCTGCAAAGACACGTCTGGGAAAGCTCAACTGAAACAGTGATGCATGTCAGGCCTTGACCTATATTTCATGGTTGATTGAACATGAAAAATATTCACTTGTTGCATTAAGCTCAGTTTCTAAGTAAACACAAGGAATAGAGTCTTCAAACTTGCTCCAAGGATATATCTGGGATAAATCTACTGAAGACAGTGATGCATATTGGGCCATGACATACATTTTATGAATGATTGAACATAGAAAAAATATTTCTCTATTGGATTAAGCTCAGTTTCTAAGTAGCCACATGGAACAGAGTCTTCAATCTTGCTCAACAGATAGATTTGGGGAAAGATCTACTGAAAGCAGTGATGCATATTGGGCCATGACCTATATTTCATGGATGATTGAACACGTAAAAATATTCCCCTGTTGCGTTTAGCTCAGTTTCTAAGTAGCCACAAGGAATAGAGTCTTCAAAAAAACTGGAAAAGATCTACTGAAAGCAGCGATGCATATCGAGCCATGACCTATATTTCACGCATGATTGAACATGTGAAAAAATATCCACCTGTTGCGTTTAGCTCAGTTTTTAAGTAACCACATGGGTTAGAGTCTTCAAAACTTGCTCCAAAGCTAAATCTGGGAAAGATCTACTGAAGGCATTGATGCATATTGGGCCATGACATACACTTTACGAATGACTGAACATAGAAAAAAAATATTCACCTATTGCATTTAGCTCAGTTGTTAAGTACGCACAAGGAATAGAGTCTTCAAACTCGCCCCGGAGATGCATCTGGGGAAGATCTACTGAAACCAGCAAAGCACAGTGAGCCATGACCTATATTTCACGATTGACTGAACATGGAAAATATTCACCTGTTGCATCAAGCTCAGTTTCTAAGTGAACACAAGGAATAGAATCTTCAAACTTGTCCCAAAGATACATCTGGGATAGATCTACTGGAGGCAGTGATGCATATTTGGCCATGACATACATTTTATGAATGATTGAACAGAGAAAAAATACTTCTCTGTTGGATTAAGCTCAGTTTCTAAGTAGCCACAAGGAACAGAGTCTTCAATCTTGCTCAACAGATAGATTTGGGAAAGATCTACTGAAAGCAGTGATGCATATTTGGCCATGACCTATATTTCATGGATGATTGAACATGGAAAAATAGTCCCTTGTTGCGTTTAGCTCAGTTTCTAAGTAAGCAAAAGGGATATAGTTCCCAAACTTGCGCAAAAGGTTTATCATACTGAGTCATTATCGCAAGCAATTGTGTTCATACATCAAATAGTCTTCGAGATATATGGCAAAATAACTGGACCATGAAAAATAGATCACTGTCACTTATTTTTTGTTTGAGGTCAAACATATGGTCAAACAGACTTATAATTCCAAGCAACCATGTACATAAAACAAACAGTTTTCAAGATAAAGGCAAAATCACTGGACCATGAACTAACAATCATTGTGATCTACTTTCAGATTGAATTCAAACATCAAGTCATTGCAACTTATTATTTTCAATTTATGATGTTCATATATCAAATAACCTTCGAGATATAATTATGACAATATCACTGAACCATGAGAAAACGCCCATGACCCAATATGCATCACTGCATTCAGTAGATCTTCCCCAGATGTTCCAGTGTAGCAAGTTTGAAGACTCTGTCCCTTTTGGTTACTTACAAAGTACAACAAGTACAAGTATAAAATGGTTTATTAGAACTAAACACCAAACAGTGTTTCTCGTCCTGATACCAAGCAACAAGCACGAGAAGAGCATGACAAATACAAACGTATATACAAAATACATATGCAAAACATACAAATATGACATGACAATATTACAATGAGACATAAAGTTAAGCCACCTGAAGGTCTGAAATTTCCTAAGTATTTTTGCAGTTACACCAAAGCAGAGAGATGCCTTGGTGTAACCGCAAAGACACTTCAGAAGAGGAGTGCGTCAATAATTCTAAACGTTAACATTATTTAATAGTAACTTTTCTGCTATATAAATAATTTACATGTACATTATAGAAGGGATTTTCTGTGTTCAAAAGCCAAATACACATATTTTGCAAGATTTATGATAGTACGGCTACGAGAATCAGTCAGTAGCTGTATGAATTTACTGACTGATGGCCATCTGCAATAATAAGCAGGTAAGCATGCTGCTCGCAGTGCTCTAAAAGCAGGGCAGACAAGTAAGAAATGAAATTCGCTTTCTATCATATCCATATTACAAAACTGACATAACCTCATATTTCGCTCTATATTACGATATCTACCTTCCTCTATCATTAACTTATGTGCTGAACATCTTAAGCGTGAAAGGGCTACTCTGTGCTTATTATTCAAACGAGGAAAGAAAAAGTATATATTTTTGGTCCAGGTCACATGACCAAGATGGTCCCGATGGCACAAAAACTGGTGACCTTGGCCAAAGGTCACTTGGTTTGAATATTTTAAAGTAATTTCTCTCAGAAACTCAGAGGCCTGGTTGCATTGCTAACCACCATTTTAGCACTGTTACCTTATGTCAACAAAAGATAGGTAAGTTCATAGCGAAAATAAATGTTTTTAAAAGTTCATATCAAATTAAAGTCTCAGAGCTCAGGGGAGCGATCAGGGCCTAATGGTCCTCTTGTTTTCTTTCTTTGGCCACTGTTTATTATTATTATTATTATCATCATTATAGTCATCATCATTATTATTATTATTATTTGGACACATACATATGGATAAACCGGTGCCTCTATAATTCTGGCAGAATTTCTGTCCCTTCTCGTCGACGCTGTTCCAATGTGGATTCACAACATATGCTTCTGTGGAGCAATAAGATGAAAAGTAGAAACTGTGTTTGAGAAACTCTATCGGCTTGATAAAATTAAAATACTGTTGAAAAGGGCGTAAAATCGCGAGTAATCCACCCATCCATCCATTCTCGAGTATGCCTGTCCAATACGTTGGTCTTTACTATTTGGTATGCCTGGTGCAACTGTTTTCTTCTCATTGTCCCCAGAGACGTATTTGAGCCGCGACACGATAAAACCATTAAAATGGCATGTGCGCCCAGCGAAGACTCAGATAAGCCTGTGCATCCGCCCAGTCTGATAAGAGTCTTTGCTGTCCGCATGAAGCTAGCTTAGACCCTTCGCTACCCTTTTAGCGCAAAGCGGAGACTCTGGTCAGGCCGGTAGGATGTCCAGGCTGATCTGAGTCTTTGCTGGGCGCACATGCCACTTTGTTTGTTTTGTCATGTCGCGGCTTATATATATTTGGTAGGTCTGGCGCAACTGATTTCTTCTCATTGTCCCCAGAGACCATGACATATACAAATCGCCGCATTATCTAATTGAGATGCGACACGAGAAAACCAACAATGTGGTCGTCCGCCCAGCGCAGACTCAGATCAGCCTGGGCATTCACCCAGTCTGATCAGACTCTTTGCTAAGCGCTTAAAGGGTAGCTGAGGGACTAAGCTACCTTCATGCGGAAAGCGAAGACTCTGATCAGACTGGGCGGATGCCCAGGCTGATCTGAGTCTGCGCTGGACGCACGACCACATTGTTGGTTTTGTCGCGTCGCGGCTCAATTATACAAACCGCCGCATTATCTAATTGTTTCTATGAAGCGCACCATTAAAAATTAACATCTGTTACCGTCTGGTGCATAAAAATGACACAGGGGAAAGATGCCTTGACACATGTGGTCATAATTGGAGCCAGGAGGTGCATTTTAATGGTGAATATGGATTTTTTTCTCTTGAGCCTAACGGGGATTTGGCTGGTTGGTTATTTAGGGGATAACTGTCTTGAAAATTGTGATTTGGGTAGGTAAATCATCGGTTTTATGGTAGGAAATTTCGTTTTACGGCGACGCGCCAAATGTCCAAACAACCCCTACCCGCACCCCGCACCTACTGCAAGCACAATAGGCCCTTGCCATACTAATATCAAAATGAGTAGGACGCCCCGGCACTGAAAGGTACCAAGCACTATCGCCCCACCACGACCACCCACCTAACGGGTAACATCGTTATGAAAAACAGACGAAGAGAGAGAGAGAGAGAGAGAGAGAGAGAGAGAGAGAAAGAGAGAGAGGATGCCGTGAAACAATAATTGGTATTATCAATTAGGCACCCCAGCGGGACGACCGACGTTGATGCGACGTCATTACGTCGTATCAACGTCAATACGACCTTGCCCCGAGGTTATAAAACTTTTTTCGTGCTCAACTCAGCTGAGCATGAAATTTTCTCTGCTGATAAATATGAAAATGCCAACTAATGTTGGCATTTTCATATTCATAAGCAGAGAAAATTTCAAACTCAGCTAGACTGAGCAAGAAGACAACTGTACTTATCAGTAATTTGCTATTTATTTGCTGGTAAAATTTCATGCTCAGCTGAGTTGAGCATGAAAAAAGTTTTATAACCTTGGGGCCTTGTTTCGACGTCATGTGCCTGCTGGGACATGACTATGTAATGACGTCGAACAGACGTCGATGCGACGTAGCTATAACGTCGCACTGACAAAAGTACGACGGTCCTGTACCCGCTGGGTAGTTCTGTATAGTTTTGGTTTATTTATTTCTTTAGTTTTTGTTATTACGACTAAAATATTGAATGTGAACAGAAAGAATTTGCTCCTAAGGGGGGCAAATATTTTTATTACAGAGTTGAGCCCCATTGACAAGGGAGATGAAATTTGAAAATGACAGTTAAGCCCGGAAAGTGCACTCATTGACCTTTTTTGCAGGAGATAATTTGTCAGTTTATTCTGACATTAGGAGAGGCTTGTTTACGCTGGAATCCAGCAAGTGTCATTAACAGAAATAATATTAAGAGAAACAGAAGGAGGTGAGAATCCAATTACTTAAATGAAGTCAATAAAATATTAATGTTCGTGCAAGACATTCTCAGAGAGAGAGAGCTTGTCTTGGAATATGTGATGTTGAATGTTTCGGATTATGACCATGTTTTATTGGAAGAAACACTGTAAAAGGTAAACTAAATATATTTTGAGCCACGACACGTGAAAACCAACAATGTGGTTGTACGCCCAGCGCAGACTGGGCACCCACCCAATCTGATCAGACTCTTTACTAAGCGCTTAAAGGGTAGCTAAGGGTCCAAGCTACCTTCATGCGGACAGCGAATACTCTGATCAGACTGGGCGGATGCCCAGGCTGATCTGAGTCTGCGCTGGGCACACATCCACTTTGTTGGTTTTCTCGTGCCGCGGCTCAATAAATAGATATGATAAATACTGTATTATTTTGATATATAATTACAAAAGATCAATCTTTTGGGTTTTCTGCTGTCATTCTACAAGCATTTTTCGAATTTTACGTAATATAGAATCGGTTTAAAAGGTGGTTCAGTATAGTTAAAGATAAAAATAAAATATATATTTGACACAAGCATCCTTATTGAATAGTGTCCTTTTCTTGAAATAGCAATGCCAAAAAAAAAATAATTACCCAATTTTCCACTTTTGAGTTTAAACGGTCAAGTCAAAGCTGATAGCCTTGCCAGCCTCGTCCCTTAGCAGGGCTTGGGCCTTTTATTTTTTATTATTATATTTTTTGCAACTGTAACTCTAGCAGAAAAGATGCTATGTGCTAAATGATGTTACCCTACAAAAATAAAGTTACTTATTTATGATCCAAATCAGCTAACGGTACCAGTTTCATGCAGAGTAAACACAACTTTTATCATAGAGTTTCTGCTTTAGAGCATAGTTTATAATCTTTTATGCGTATTGGGCAAAAGTTATTTCATCAATTTCAGATGCAGAGGCAACGTCAGAATGGTGAGTTGCCTTTTTTATTAACCTAATTTATGCATATATTTTTTCTGTCTTGTGTCGGACGGGTCCATTTCCAGTTTAGGGGTGTCTGAGTGCAGTTTATTTTTCTTTACTGTTACTTAGTAACTTGGGTTCGAGGTTATAAAACTTGAGAATAATATCAAACTCAAAATAAAGCACACTGATTGGCTGCTTCCGAGCATGTGCTCGGAAGCAGCCAATCAGTGTGTTTTATTTTGAGTTTGAGAATGTACTCAAGTTTTATAACCTCTGGGCCTGGTTACTCCCCCGGCGTTGCTTTAAAAATGGTTAGGGTTATAAACTCTCAGTTAGAAAGAAAAACGGGCGAGCCATCCTATAAGTCACATGAACACGCATTCTCTGCTCTCTGTATGCATGGGTTCGGAGAAAAGAAGTGATTTGAAAACAAAGCTGTAGATAACAAGGGCGTAGCTACCATTACGCAAATACACAGGTGCGTATTGAAATTTTGTCAAATTGACAAAATTTCAAAACACACCTGCGTATTTTCATGCTGAAATGTTGTTAATTGGGCATAATTTAAATACTAAATGCCAACAGACCTCTATTTTTGCCCTCAAAGAGTATAAAACATGATTGTGCGTACTGTGTAAGTGGCCCTAGCTACGCCCCTGGATAACACATACAACGGCATTACCCTATCCGGGCATTTTACTGAGACTTCCCCAATTGTGAGCAACGTGAAGAAAATCACGTGATCACCAGCAATGGGTATATATCAGTAGGGTATGTTCGGTGCCCTTGATTTTTTGTCTATACGGATATTTATGTTTAGACAGAATCGGTTGATTGGTCGGTTGGTTGGTTATGTTGGTATAAACGGCTCTGTATCGTCTATATCGCGCCGTCTCCCAGCAAGAGGGAGAAAGAAAAGGAAAAGATAGGATAGACTAGTATTGTAGATATAGAGATATAAAGGACCTGACAGTTTCAATGCAAATTTGCCTATTTTTCGACAAAGCACTGCAGCTTCCATGGGAAGCCCATGCTGATGATTTTAGCATTTACACGTAGACTTATGCATTTCAAAGAAGTTTTTGTATTGATTTTGAAAAAATATCACGTCTGCAGACTGACACTTACTGACTTTCTCAAGGTGGTGTGGTGTGTGTGTGTGGGGGGGGTGGGGATGAGGTGGCGGGGGGCAACAAGTGGAATTTTCGGTCATCCAAAATACACCAAATTTTCGATTTTTGTTATTTACTGAATTTTATTTTGTTAAACATGCTTCAAATAAAGTAAACACTACAACTGCATATAGCATGCAATAATATGGCAATAAAATGTATGTTAGCCTGATTTTAAGATGCAATGGGTCTAATTACCCCACCCACTTTTCAGTGTTTTGGCTGTAGACTATCATTCCCCTCGTGCCTCAGCATTCCACTCACATGTAATGTGTATATTGACAGTACACACATACATGCAAAGTGGCTAGCTGGGGCACGGGGGGGGGGGGAGTATATTTATCTTCCATACATTTGATTATACAAACTTGCTTTTTACACCAAAAATCTCAGTCTGTGTGTTTAATAACCGAAAAATTGTTTTTGTACCAATTATAGGGAGTTCTGAGGAAAACATTTCAGTGGAAATTTTAGTGTATACCAAAAGTTCATTTTTGACCACTTTTATCGGCAAATTTACATTACAACTGTCAGAGGTCCTTAAAGCAGTCCGACCATCCTGCACCTGTTGCAATCACAGCCGACCCTTGTTCTTCTGTTATTCAAATTAGTATAAAGCCCGATTACTCTTATAAATGGATCGCTTACTATAATCGATGGAATCGCCAACAGGCAGTTTGTTGTAACAGTCAATTTTTATAGTTGCCTCTATCAATCCTTGATGAGCAGCTCTTGTCTTTCACGGGAAACAAATTGCTTTTCTTTTATGACATTATCTCATTATCACCAGCATTGATACGTAATGTGTTATACATTTGGGAATTTGGGATCAGAGGTGAAATGATGGACATCACGGCATATGTGAGAAGGGGAGACTGAGATCATGCCCAGAGGTCATAAAACTTGAGTACATTCTCAAACTCAAAATAAAGCAAACTGATTGGCTGCTTCCGAGCACATGCTCGGAAGCAGCCAATCATAGTGCTTTATTTTGAGTTTGAGATTATTCTCAAGTTTTATAACCTCAAGCCCAGTTTGCCGCGGTTCATGTGCATTGACCCATTTATGACCCGTGGACTCTGCTATCCTTATAATTTGCATGAGTCTCTCCAATTTGGATGATGTCTGCAGCTGCTGTGTCTCGCGAAATGCGTCAGTAAGTGAGTAAGTGTGGCTCGAAGAGGGCTGCTTGTTGCCTGCCGAGTCCTGACCATCACCGTTTTCTTTTCAAACTTTTGGGTAGAAGCAACATTGAAAAAGTTCAATACAAAAATACCCGTCTGTCGCAATAAATTTGGTATGAATACGTTTATAGTTAAAATGTTTAGCCTTGCTTATTTATTTTTTTATCATTTCTGCATAAATTGCTGTAAATTTTACGCAAACAGTACAGACCTTCATTAGACGCGACGTTCTTCGGAGTTTGATCTTGAGCTGCACTGTTTGTCTATGTCCCCATTTGGTTACTGGAAGCAAAAAATGATTGGATTCTGAGAAATGTATGAAATAAAAAGTGAAGGTTTCAATCACTTTTAGAAAACACACACACACACACACACACACACACACACACACACACACACACACAAGTACTAATATTTTCGGTGCTTTCGTAATATTTTGGCTGCTTTCATAAGCCGGAGGAACGTTTTTCATCGACAGAACGTACGTGTGAAAAGATTTATTGAATATTCGTGGATAAATTAAATTCCAGAAGTCTTTGACTGCTGTTGTTTTCGACATGACGCTCTCCCGATTCAGAAATATCATATATCAGTAATACTATACACGTTTCATCGCATCGTGAAAACACCTTATTTGATATCTTACTTTTGCACATTTGCTGGTTGATTAGAGCAGAAAGAAACTCAGATTGTTTTTACAATTTTGCAAAACTGCACATTTGAAAACATGCTGCAAATGTGCAAAGGTTTTTATGGGAATACTAAAGAAACGTCTACTAAAGTTGGTCTTGTCACCCATTGTTTGTTTTCCATTGAGGCCATTAGAAGGTACTAAGTAATGTTAGACTTTAAACATGTCATCAAAGGTTATGGACGTCAGACCTGTATCACATATCTGTGATGATTTAATTAAACAAGTCAATATGCCTAGAATTTTGTCTCAAAAGTACACCCACAGAGGTGGTCATTTAAATAAGCAAAGAAGAAAATATACTAACAGGAAAATTTTTTGAAAAATCAAACCAGGCCCGGATCCAGACCACCACGTACTGGTGGGGCTCTGGATAACTGGTGGGTTGTTAAGTGGTTAAGTGCCGAGATGTATGTGTGTGTGTGGGGGGGGGGGGGGGTGGAGGGCCTGCAAATGTAAATCAAAAGCAAAGAAGAGGCTTGGCAGTTTCTATTGAGTTAAAAATGAGTTAGAAATATTTTTATTATCATGACTGATGTTAGCTGTGATATTGTCACGCTTGAATTTTAAGTTGATGGACCGATAAAGGAACTGTTCAGTCGCACCGCCAGCTCTTTTATAAATCTAGCCATGATGGTAGCTCAAGTTATGACATCTAGTATAATTGTCGAGGATGCGCGTGCAATTTCACGGAAAAAAGAATACAGTTTTAGTGTATATGACGATTCTAAATACTTTGAGAAAAGACAGTCGCACTCTAAAGTGCAGCATTGTATTCTGTAAGCTCCATCACATGTCATTTGCAGTGTAAAATGCGACAACAACTGTCCAACGACTTACGGAAAGGTGCATAGCTGAGAGACTTATCAATGTACCTTCATGACGCCCTTTGTTCCAGAAGCACCTTGGCCGTCGTGTTATTCGTAAGCAGTCTTCCTTTATCTCTCGTCTGAGGCTAAACTATATTAAATACCTACCTGGGACTTGTGGTGTCAGAAGTCCGAATGTAAAGCGATCTCGAAATAAAACAGCTATGAAGATCATAAAATGTATTTTTTCCAGGTTTCCAGCTGTTATAGAAGACTTATGAAGGAGTAATGATAAAATAGCTAGATCTTTGAAAGATCTTTTAGTACGTCACTGCATATCAGTGAAACTTAAACATAATAAAAACTTTAGCTTGATCAAATACCCTTTTCTTCAAAGAAAGACAGCAACAGGCCTTTGACATTTCAAAAGACAAGCTGATTGGTCAAGCTGATTATCGCCTGCCATTGAAGCTGCACGCGGATGTCAGTTATACTCGACCTGGTGAAGTGCTACACAAAAAGCAAGACGACAAAGAGCGAGTAGTTGCATTTACAGGTCATAGTTTGAAGTCTTTAGAGAATTATCCGGCAAACAAGCTGGAATTTCGGGCTCAGCAAGAAATCTACCATTACCAGCACGAAGTAAAATTTGTATAAGTGACAAAAATCATTACAAATGATTACCGGTTTTTCGTTTTTACTACGGCCAACCTGGATGCCAAGGGTCAGATTATTTCTTTGCTGAAGTATCAAATAGCAATGGCGCTGATACATGTAGCTACAGAAGTGATGCGCTGAGTACGAATGCTGGTATCGAGGCTGCAGGAATCCACCACCAGCACGATATCTCCAGAGATACTCAGAGGTACTGAGCATCTTTGCAACTGACTCTGTAACAAGTGAAGAACGTATCGACATCTTGGTTTATAACGGACAGTACATTAGGCCACATTTTGTTTTGAAGAAGCGTCTTGATTTCTCGAAGAAATATTGACTAGTACAACATTGTCTATTCAAGAATAAATAACAGCTCAGGCAGATAATTGAGTCATAGATCTATATCCTACTTTTGGAAGAGACAGAGTTAGAGAATATAGATTTTTTTTTCAAACTGGGATGTATATAAACTGACTGAGGACGCCCTTCACAAGACGGTATCCATCAAAGATGAACATGAAAGCTCTTTCTTTACCTATAGCTCATCATAACGACGTACATGTATTTAGAGTGCACTACAATTTTCTTGTCCATCAAGATAGCCATCGCACTATCTTTTCTGATCAAAGGACGTCCCTTCTTCTGTGGAGCAGCATGGATACTTTTTCCTCTTACCCGTCAATATTGATAAAAACTATATCCATGGCTCTTGGATCAAAGGTGAAACCTATGCGCTTCCTTGTCATTTCTATATTTCTGTATACCTGTGAATCGTGGACCTTGACAGCAGAGACAGAGAAAAAAAACGCAGGCCTTTGAGATGAGATGCTACCGAAGGTTTCTGAACATTTCGTACAAGGACCATATAACCAATGAGGAGGTTCACAGAAATATCCAAGCAGCCATTGAAGAATATGATGAACTCCTGACCCTGGTCAAGAAGCGGAAACTAAGGTGGTTTGGCCATGTCTCAATGTCTTTTGGGTTAGCGAAGATGATTCTACAGGGCATAGTGAAAGGAAAAAGAAGAAGAGGTAGACAGAAGAAGAGGTGGGAAGACAATATTAAAGAGTGAACAGGAATTGACTTTGCCAACTCAACTAGGGCAGCTGAAAACAAGACAAGGTGGAAAGGGATCGTTTCGAAGTCATCTGTGGTGCCCCAGCGACCTTGTAAGGTTATGGGATAGAATAGAAAATAGAATATTCATGAATCTGAAAGATAATGAAAAAAAAAAAGATATGGGAGAGTCCAGTTAATCTTTTAATATCTATATAACTACGTAACAGGTTATTCCTAAATATTTCTATTTTCTCTTAATAAAAATCCATGATCTGTATTTGTTTTAAAAATACAAATTTTCCGAATTCCAATGATGAAACTTTTATTTAAACCAAAAGTGTATCACTCGACCAATTTACACGTCACCCCGAGTGATGTAGAAAGTTGTGAATTGAGACTGAGTTTTGAAAAATAAGATTCTTAGGAAACAAGGAATAAACTAAATAAACTAAAACAACAGACTCGGTTTTATTGAGTCCCTCGGTTGCAAAGAACAGCATTGTTACTGAAAAAAATATGAAAGATACAAATTTCCTGTACAACATCATCTACATTTTGTAACACATCATCTGCACTGATAATGTAGCTTTGTCTGGCTCTATAAGGGGAGTATGGAAAGATACTTGAAAACTAGCTATGCATCTCAACTAGAATCCAGACAGCAAATACCGTATACGCGGTAATTTTCGCGCGTTCAAATTTTTGCGGGTAAGGGGCAAAAGCATAAACATTAATTTTCGCGATTTTTAATTTTCGCGGTTAGCCACATGCGCAAAAATCAAAATTGCTTGATTTTCATTTGAGCTAGTTCTTTCATTAACCTGCGGCCGCAGGATAATGAAAGAACTGGCTCAAATGAAAAGTACCAGATTTTACCGAAGCAGACATAAACAAAATATATGGACGCTGTGACTACCGATGATACTTTGTAAGAAATAGGAAATTATTTCGCGATTTTAATATTCGCGGTTTCTAAGTGACCGCGAAATACCGCGAAAAATGGAACACCGCGAAAATTATCGCGTATACGGTACAACAGCTACAGCACTTTGAATACTGTATGTTTTCCATTAAATAGTCACAGAGATATGGATGTAAAATTATGTCAGAGCTTACCGAATGTTGTTAGATTAGCCGAGTCGAGAAAACACGGACCATCGGATACCATCCAATGGGAAACGGGACATGGCAATAACATAACAAGCTAACAGGAAAAAACGACCATCTAAGGGACCGACCATTTGATATTCTGGGGGTGGGGGGGTGGGGCTGGTATATTTATCAAAAAAATTTCCTGTCTTTGGATCAAATGGTCGGTCCCTTAGATGGTCGTTTTTTCCTGTTAGCTTGTTATGTTATTGCCATATCCCGTTTCCCATTGGATGGTATGCGATGGTCCGTGTTTTCTCGACTCGGCTAATCTAACAACATTCGGTAAGCTCTGACATAATTTTACATCCATATCGGGGGGGGGGGGGGGGGGGCTTGTTATGTTATTGCCATATCCCGTTTCCCATTGGATGGTATGCGATGGTCCGTGTTTTCTCGACTCGGCTAATCTAACAACATTCGGTAAGCTCTGACATAATTTTACATCCATATCGGGGGGGGGGGGGGGGGGGGGGGGGGGGGCTGGTATATTTATCAAAAAATTTCCTGTCTTTGGATATGCAAGAAAAAAATAACCTGGCTCATAAGGGGGCTAAAAAAATAATCTGGCCTCAAAAGTAAGAGAAAAAAATAACCTGTCTCTACCCAAAATTAAAAAAAAATATATAGTCTGCAGATAATTCCATTGGAATTGAGTTTTTACATTGTCTCTGGCTTCTGGGGGCTGCACCCCCCCAGACCCCCATGTTTATAGTAATATTTTAATATTATCTACAATTGGTTTACACCAGCGGGCCCGCATGTGCATACATTTACAAAAACATCCTATACAACATTCACATACATGTATTATTGATCTGCCACTTTACTAAGTAAATGTTTCCACTAAAACCGAATTGCAAAAGAGTCACTAGCTTATGGGAGACAAAACCATTATGGCAAAATAAACACTCTAAAAGGCAAAAGTCCTAATATACTACCCTTATTT
The DNA here is from genome assembly GCA_963989385.1 of Ctena decussata. Lineage (NCBI taxonomy): Eukaryota > Metazoa > Mollusca > Bivalvia > Lucinida > Lucinidae > Ctena > Ctena decussata. The sequence continues at coordinate 97,939,361 of OZ022499.1, forward strand.
TAATCATCATTCCTAGGTTTTCTCTATTGTTTCCAGTCTTAAAATTGCCATTGAAATTGGGAAATTGCTTTAGCTTCTGGGGGGCGTTGCCCCCCAGACCCCCCTTTGTTAACTTCTTAGCACATAAGTTTCAGCCATTTTATTGATTGCCATTCATGTATTTTACAGTTTCGGGCTGATGTGGTAAATGCGCGTCACAATGTCGCGATTATTCTGACTCAAAAGGTGTGACGGCTTTAACCCGGCTTTTCATTTTATCATGCATATGCTGCAAATTCACCTGATAACAGGGGTATGATAACATGATGTGATATCATGTCACTGCAGAACTGCGCTTGCGCGAATGTTATCAGGCGATTCCTATAGAAGCGATCTCAGAAGACGATTGGCTACATACTGACGTAGACCGTGATAACAGCGTTCGATTGGTCAAATGACGTCACTGACTTACGTCATAACGCATTCGCGACGTCAAAAAGTGCAAACAAGACTGCATTTACTTTTCGTTTGTTTGACGCTCTTTACAACTGAAAATATTGCAATGATGCATTATAAGTAGAAAACCATGTAAGTGACTTTTGATATCAAGTTTATCAGGCTCGACCAGAAACACGTCGGACTGGCTCGGCAAGCCTCGCCATTCCTACGCTGTTTCTGGTCTCGCCTGATAAACTTGATATTAAAAGACACTAACATGGTATTCTCCATAGGCCTGCTCAGCCGCGGACATGACAAGGTTGAACAGGCATGTAAATGAACTCTAGGGGAGAGTCGGGTAACTTCGGACAGCGGGTAATTTCGGACAGTGACATTGTTTTCTTTATATGTCTGTTGTTTGGAACTAAAACAAAAATTAACTGGCCAAACAGTGAAAATCCTGATAAGACGGCTCATTGTGAGCCGTCTCATTTGGATTTTCACTGTTTGCAATGGTATGTCCGAACTTACCCGCCTGTCCGAAGTTACCCGACTCTCCCTAGGTTTTGCCAAGGAATGAAGAGTGAACCAGCTGATTTTGCAATATGGCTTCTTTTGACACTGATGAGAGACGTTGTCACTTAAGCTGGGCCATTCGCGGACAAAAGCGGCCATAACCTTGCCTGAATCCGAGAAAAAATCACGGCTATGATTCTTACTGAGATCAGTATATTTTCTTCAACAGTATGAAATATTTTCAGATCATAGTTTTAGATAAAGGAGTTATAGTCGGTTTTAGAATCATACCCTATGTTTTATGACGTTATCTAGAAGTTTTGAAGGGCGACATCGCATAGGATTTCCTGGACACGAATAGCAGTGCACATTTGCTTATCTACCGACATTTGATTATTTTCGCTGGTTTCCATTTAGATTATTTTCCTTTGCTTCTTTAAGGAGAAGTAGTTTTCTATTGAGCGCTACTGAATCAGATGAGGTCAACGTCTTACTGACGTTGTGAGATAGGTTTCGCGTGACCTAGGTTACATTTCATCCTATTTTACGTTTCTGTCTCAATTCAAGTTTCAGTGTCATGAATTTAGGCACATAATCTTTTAGCGGTCATTCGACAGAAGTTGTGGACCAAAGTTTCAAAGCAATTGCTTGTCTCAGTTTGAAGAAAAGTGCGTGACATAAGGTTACATTCTTACAGAAAAATGCCGGGGTAAGGCACTTTGAAGGCGAATAAAAGATAGAGTGTCAAACAAATTTACAAAGGTATAAAAATGATATCAGATGTTGGGGACAACATGAGCTGCGTATAATCTTTTAAGTTTTACAATGTTGTACCATGACAGTAATTAATTTTAAAATAGTTTTACCACCGTATGTTACACAAAATTTGAGACATTGCCTGTCAGTCCCATTTCCTGATGAAACATATCCTTCCGATATGGTTTACGCCGAGAAATATGAAAGAAAACATCTGCTTTTAAGAATAGCGCTCGCTTTTGACCAGTGGGTAAACCATTTTAACCATGCCGCGTTCATATATCTGCACCAGTAATCATTGCGACATTTAAAAACGTAGCGGTTTTTTTTACCAGGGTATCATAATTTTTATCGGCGTTTGAAATTATAAACAAAACGCTTGTATGTCTTGATACTTGTATTAAATTTTGTCGAGACTAGGCAACATATTAGAGGGGAAAGGAGACAAAAAAGTAATTGGTAATGTTAGAAAAGAAACGAGACAAAAATTATAGCAAATGACCCAGCTTAACTGAGAAAGTCTCATGAGTACCCCTTTCCTGCTTCAAAAAATCCATCTTTCTGCAGTAGCCAAGCTGAGTCAATCCATCTTTGCATATTTTACGGATATTAATCACATCTACGAGTGGACCACTTTTATGAGCATCAATTTCACCTCAAACCCGGAAAGCAAAGCAACTGGATTATGTTATGAACACGACTTTCTCATGCGTGCCTGGGCAAGCATACTTATGAGCAAGCTACAACTGGATGCAGCTGTGCAAACGTCTTTGCACCTTTTTGCAGTGATGTTGCTCATTTGATATGTATGCAAATAAAATCATAAAATCTCTTGTGTGCACATCCAACAACAACAGCCAGAAATTAGATCAACCTTAGCACTCACCCTGTCTCATCAGTCTTTCCCTTTGTGTTCTTACGGGAGTTTTACAGTGAGCAGACTCTGATCAGTCTCTATGTCTGAGACATGCAGGCAGTTCTGGGTCATTATTCGCATGTGCGGCGGGGCACCGTTTCACATGCAGAAGCTCCAAGATAATGATATTCCTCCAGGAAGATTAAGACCATAAAAGAAAATTAGTTTCCGCGCAATATAGGGAATTAATTACCTCAATATTTGTATGACAGGAGCATAAATGTGCAGCGACACGAGAAAACCAGCAAAGTGGTTATGCACCCAGCGCAGACTCAGATCAGCCTGGGCATCCCCCAGTCTGATCAGACTCTTTGCTAAGCTCTTAAAGGGTAGGTAAGGGTCTAAGCTATCTTAATCCGGACAACCAAGACTCTGATCAGACTGGGCGGATGCCCAGGCTGATCTGAGTCTGGGCTGGGCGCTCAACCACTTTGTTGGTTTTCTCATGTTGCGGCTCAAATGCGTTATAATGCTGCAAAAAGCCAGAAACAGATCAGCCTGTGCATTTGTTCGCGCCGATCAAAGTCTTTGCTCTTCAGCCAGACTGAAGAGCAAAGATTTCGATCGGCGTAAACAGATACACAGGCTGATCTGAGTCTTGGTTCTTTGCACATGCGCTGAATGAAGCCTATTTTCTAATGACTGGACTTGTAATATGCGGCATTGACCATGGCGTAATTCGCAGTTTTCTCGATTTTCAGTGTAAGTTTCTGACAGTGTTCAGTGAATATAAGAAGATTTAGTCAAATTACTGCGGATATTCATACTTCAATGAATTTAACTGTATCTTTGACTTTAAATCGATTGGAAGCTTTCCAGAATGTTTTGCAATCAGAGCATGGACTACGTTAACCAACAAAAAGGACAAGTTAATGTTAAATCTCTGCAGACAGCAACCTTGAAATAGCGTTGAATCAACGTCGATGTAATGACGTTGTGTTTAGCAATAATTTATAGACGTACTGATTATATCTATATATTTACATTCTTGGAAGCCCTATAGTAAACCAGTGGAACGTAATGAAGTTTACATTCCAATAATTACATTGAGACACGCGACATCAATGACGTCAAAATAAACAATGGCTCTCTAAAACCTGATTGGACGTCAGCAACGTGATGACGTCATGCATGCCGTTCTGCTGTTAGCACAAAAAACTGCGTGTACGTGTTTTACTGCTTCAATTTTAGCGCTTATATAAGATTTTTCATTAAAGATTTGATTGAAATAAATGTAAATATAAGCAATGTTTATCGAAGTGAAAAATACATTGGGTCACTAGCAAAGTTTACACGAACCCCTTCGGGGTTCATTCACTTTGCACGTGACCCAATATAGTTTACACTTCAATAAACCTCAGAAAAATGAAATTCATTCCATAAATACAGTTAAACTAACACACTGGACCTGACAGTAAACAAGGCATGATACCGTGTTATTGTTAAGTTGAATCAACATTGACAAGACGTTGATCTTTCTGTGATTAAGACCAAGACTGTGAAAGTCTTACAAAGTAGTGAGTTTTGCATGGGCTGACAATTTAGTGAATGCGTGGCATCATGGCCTACCTATGGAGTCACATGATTAAGACTCGAAGACTTTCTACTGTTTTGCAGGTATGTTTAATCTTTTAATTACGTTTGAGTATCAGCATAAAACTGATGCCTTAGACATGCTTGTACTGCGGTCATCCATTTAGCAACCAAAGTTATAGTATATCTACTTATTTGAATCAAGAAGTTTCCAATAGCTACCAGAGCTAAAAGGTGTTTGTTTTTTTCGGGATAATTTAGAGGTGAATTTTCTTATTTCTCAACAAAACAAATGTTGTGACCCCTCATTATAACAGCTTCTTCGAAACGGTTATAATGAGGGTTCGCAGCATGTGTTTAGTATGAACAAAATATGGAAAATTATCCCTAAATTATTCCTGTTTCCCCTTCTTATCTGGAGGACTCAGCTACAACATTTCCGATGGTCATAGATTTCGTTGGCATTCCAAATAAATGGTTGTCCGATTTTCACATCAATTTGTCTTACACGGAATGACATAGGTTATTGCCCTTCGTGTACTTCTGTATATACATATACGGGCATTTGTCTTCCAAATAACTAAAAAAGGTGAAATTCTAGCCCGCAAAGCGTCGTAGCTTGCCACACAATACAATGTACGAGTACGCTTAGGCGCATTACATAGTACACTGCAAAATGCAGTCCGATTTTTTATGTGTTTAAATCGTAACATGTTCAATTTGCAACATGTTTAGGTTTATGTTTAAAAATTAAACATGTACAGAACTGGTTATATTTACCTTTTATTTTGAAAATTTCCTCTGTCAACATTTTCGTCTCTTTTTTTTTCGTTCTTCAACGGGGAAAAGAGAGAATGGATTCATCCGAAACGCGTAACAGAATAAAACGTGTTTAGCAGACTTTGTCCGGGAAAATAATAGAAAAGGCGTACATGTTTAGCTATATGACACATTCCTAAACATGTTTACACTTAAACATGTAACCACTTGTATCAATCGTAACACTTCGGCCAATTCCGTATCCTGAATTATCCTGAAGATATCGGCGAGGATGTCCGATTGCACTTGTGTTTTATAGCTGAGCGCGATTTTTACAGTGTACTGTTTCGTAATTTAAAGTTCAGCGGATATCCCAGCGGGCACACAACGTTGAAATGACGTCATATTGACGTCGATGAGACGTGATGGCGTCGCATCGACGTCAATACGACGTCATTTTGACGTCATGTGTCTGCTGGGTATGCTTTTAAGGGAGGTTGCTGTTGTTATTTTCTGCTCTGCTTCTTCAGCTACCTCTAAAAGGAAAGAGCTTGCTCCCTAGGAGTCTGTTACTTCTATTAAGAGTAAATCCCTTTTTTGAAGTGGTTCGTTCTCCAGGAAAGTGAGCAGGAAGTCACAAAACCTTTGTAAATGTTGGGAATCTGGCTGTGTACCAATGCACCTTAAATAATTTATGAGTTCTGCCAATGAAATCTGTCATTGTAAGAAAACATAATTTGAATCATATGCTGACCTTTTTGCATGTGTTTCCAGTGAAGCCTAACTTCAGCCTGCTCAGTGGTGTTTTGCCTTTCCCTGTTTATATTCCTAAGGCCCAATAAGACGTTCGTGCGAACAGGAAAACTCCTGAACAGATAGGTCAGATGTGCAGGCTGATCTGGGTACTCGCTTTTCGCGCTCTTGCTATAAGATAATTTCATTGTGTTTTGACGCTTTTCGTTTTTTCTGGCATATGAAATATGCCGTTCATGAAGAAAATGACATACCGTCAGACTGGACTTCCGACCGCAAAAATACATCGCGATCTTAGGATGACAGTAACTCAGGGGCGTAGCTAGGGACAATAACTCAGTATGCACAATCATGTTTTATACTCCTTAAGGGCAATAATAAGGGGTTTAGCCGCTAAGATATTTCAAATGTTCGTGTCTGTTGGCAGTAAGTATTAAAATTATGCCCAATTAACAACATTTCAGCATGAAAATACTCAGGTGTGTGTTGAAATTTTGTCAATTTGACAAAATTTCAAAACGCACCTGCGTATTTGCGTATAGGTAGCTACGCCATAGGATGTCAAAGCTGGAAACGACAAGTACAACGCTGTCAGAATATGTGCGAAACGAAGAAAATGCAAACTTATTCGGCTTTTTTTATATTTTCACTTTTTAAACCCCCGACATACGAAGTATGTCAGGGGGTATATAGTTTTTGCCATTCCGTCCGTTCATCCATTTGTCCGGTTTGTTCGTTCGTCCGTTCGTCCGTCCGTTCGTCAGCATTACGTCAAAGTTTTGCGCTAAACCTTTTCTGATTGCTCATATCTCTGTAACTACACATCAGATTCTTTTCATATTTGATTTATGATATCTCTATAATAGCATCGCATTTAATGTAAGCTAATTAGCCCCTGGGTCAGGCCCCAGGGTGGGGCCAAGGGTCAGTAATTAGGCATTTTCATTATATCAAAGGTTTACGTTAAACCTTTTTGATTGCTCATATCTCTGTAACTGCTTTGAAGATTTTTTCCGTACTTGGTTCATGGTATCTCTATAGTATTACTTTTGATATGGACTACCTACATTGCATGGTCAGGCTCATGAGTGGGACCAGGGGTCAATAACTAGGGCTTTGCCATTTGTTGAATAGTTTTGGGTAATAGTTCTAATGTACTTGAATGGAGCCTAATGATACACGACTATGTTTATTTCATAATACAGTAGTTTACACATATGGATGCTACTGCTGACATAAGGTCAAGGTCACAGACTTTGAATTTTGTACATGTATAACATTTGCATTGTAGCTTTGTGGTCAAGTATGCTTTCATTAGGCGGTTACACTAGTCGGGGTATACGTGAGCCCCTGCTCACTTGCTCAAGTTTTTTCTTCGTTTTGTCGAAGACAGTTTAAGTAAGGGTTTGGCCTCGGAGAAAGCAAAATGATACTATGACGTCACAGTTATGATCTACGGTAAAAATTCTAAGTAATGGGACAGATAGGTCTGAGAAAACAGTGCAGACCCAGATTAGAATCGTCATTATTTTGCTGTTCCACCTTTATCTTATGGACGCATTCCTTGGTTATAATTTTTTATGTCCCAATTTTTAGAATTTTTACCGTGTCCCATTTGTCTGATTCTTAGAGCCGTGACATGAGAAAACCAACAAAGTGGCATGCGCGCCCAGCGAAGACTCAGATCAGCCTCGGCATCCTCCCAGTCTGATCAGAGTCTTTGTTGTGCGCATCAAGGGTATCTAAGGATCTAAGGATCCATGCTCACAGCGAAGACTCTGATCAGACTGGGCGGATGCCAAGGTTGATTCGAGTCTTGGCTGGGCGCACATGCTTCTTTGTTGGTTTTCTCGTGTCGCGGCTCATGTCATGTCTGAACACCGTGTACTGTACCAGTTATCCAGTTTTCGTTTCCATATGATCGATTTGCCCCATAAATGTCCTACCAGTGGTAAAAACGTCTAATCACAAATCAAGGTGACACTCACGTTTGGTGATAAAATGTGGGTTAATGTGCATACAACAGGTAAAAAGTAGGAAGAACTTGGTTTAAAAACGGACAGATTGCTTTACAAAATACAATTTTCTTTTCTGGTTTCCCATCGAGAGATTTTATATAAACCACAGCGGAAAATTGGATGGGGTTCTAGGCATGTTCAATTTTTTTACCATTTTATTCAAATTCATGTTGTCGAATGTAGGCCTTTCAGTTCCAACTAAAATGACCCAAATCGCTAGGCACGGTCATTTAGCCTATTCTGTTCTGTTACAGTTCTCGAAATGACGTTCCCCAAGTGGCTCAGCGGTACGTAGCCATTGTTGCACAGTGTCCGTTCATTGTCATTTACAATGACATCAATGACGAAACTGCAGTGGGACTCACCATGAATTTACATCACCGATTCATGACAGGATGTTTTCAAACTGCCTACCGGAAAATAGTCCCGCGGAGGTCAATTTGAAACATTACTACCCGTAATAAATGATTCACGTCAGGTCGCGGCCGGCTAAATGTCATGCCGCGGCTCAACTCTCGCAGCACATAAAAGCTGAACTTGCACTATATGCGACAGCAGTGACAAGCTGTGCGCATGCATGTCCCTACATCGGCTTTATAAGGAATTATGTGGCGCTAACGGAAGCAGTAAACAGTCTTATCAACACTACACATGTTATGCTAGCCTGGGTCCAGTCGTCCATATTATTTTTAATTCTATCCTAATAAAGAATAAATAAGATTACAATCATTTATTATTATTATCCTTTTGTAAATATTTTAGTCAATAAAATTAAAAAAAAAACTGATCAGACTGGAACCCATGCCAATGTTCTGCTTTTACTGATGGCATATGGGCACCTACACTCTCCCTTTCTGAAAAAAACAGGGGAAAATCTTTTTTTTTCTTACATGTCTAGCATGTCTAGTGTGCTGAACTTATTAATTTACATCTTTACCTCCTGCTTTGTTTGAGTATATGGCGGTCTGTAATCTAGCTCGCCTGAGCTTGTGAATTTTTTATAAGTATTATTTGCGCGACATTGCGAAGCAAAAACGTGCTTACGTAATACCTTTTGTGTGCGTCCGCTTGCGCGTGTACGTGCGCATGCGATGTGCGTGCACTTTATATTCGCCTGTTGCCTTAAGCTGCGTGTCTTAGTAACCACAATGGCTAGAGTCTTCAAATTCACTCCACAGATACGTCTGGCGATAGTTCACGGTTCGTTGAACATAGGAAAACGTATTCACCTATTGCGTTTAGCTTAGTTTCTAAATAAAAACATGGGCTAGGGTCTTCAAACTTGCTAAACGGATACATCTGGGAACGATCTACTAAAGGTAGTATGCGTATTGGGCCTTGACCTTTATTTCACGGTTAGTTGAATATAGAAAAATCCTCACCTGTTGCGTTTAGCTCAGCTTCTAAGTAACCACAAGAGATAGAGTCTTCAAAGTTGATCCATAAAAAGGTCTACTGAAAGCAGTGATGCATATCGGACCGTGAACTATAGTTCATGGTCCAGTGATGTTGCCTTATATCTCGAATATTATTTAATGTATGAAAATGATAGCTTGTAAAAATAAGTCAAAATGACTCGATGATTGACCTCTAACTAAAAGTAAGCTACGGTGACCTTTATTTCATGGTCCAGTGATTTTGCCTTGCTTCTTGAAAACTGTTTAAAGTATGTTCATAATGGTTTCGAATAATAAGTCAATATGACCCGATGTTTGACCTCAAACTAAAGCTAAGTCATAGTGACCTATATCTCATGGTTCAGCGATTGTGCCTTATATGCTGAAGTTTGTTTGATGTATATCCATGTTAGCATGAGATAATGAATCAGTATGACCCGATGTTTGACCTCAAACAAGTAAGCCACAGTGACATATTTTTCATGGTCCACTGGTTTTGCCTTATACCTTGAAAGTTGTTTGATCTATTAACATGATTGCTTGGCATAATGAATCAGTATGACTCGATGTTTCCCTCCAACTAAAAGTGGGTCACAGTGACCTATATTACATGGTCCATTGATTTTTCCTTATATCTTGAGACTGTTTGATGTACGAACATGATTGCTTGGGATAATAAATCAGTATGACTCGATGTTGGACCACAAACTTATTGTAGGTCACAGTGTCCTATTTGTATGGTCCAGTGATTTTGCCTCATATTTCTAACACTATTTAATGGATTTGCATTATACTTGGGTTCATGGTTTATTGTGACGCTGTGAGTGACCTCACAATTATTTTAAGTCAGTTAAACCTACATTGCATAGTCCATTGATATTGGTCAGTATCTCTGACATTTAAATGGATTTCCATTATACTTGGTTTAATGCATTGGGCTGACATTATGATAGATCAGTATGACCTATACTTCATGGTCCAGTGATTTAAGCCAATATATGTATCTCTTAAACTATTTCATTCACCTGCAGTCACTTGGCCTGTATTGTCCGCATTTAACTCTTTCGGCGCCAAATTTTTCAGACGACAAATTTTCGTCTGCTCAAATCATCAGACGACAGATTTGTAATTGGAAATTTTAACAATCTAAAGACATTTTTCATTAAAGCAGGTTTTTTAAGTTCATATTTGAATGGCAAACAGTGTAGATCCTGATCAGACGGCTCTTTTAAGAGCCGGCTGATCTGGATATACGCTGTTTGCAAAGTCGCATTTTTGCGACTTTGGCGCCGAAAGAGTTAAGTTGCGCATGTTTGAAAAAAATGTAACCTAAGAAAGCAACAAGAAGTGGCAAAAATTGTTTCCCGAAGTAAAAATAGCATTAAAATATGGATTTTTGCCGATCAATCTTACCTGCCAATCAGATTCGACAATCTGAATAAACATTATCCTGACATTTCCTTTAATCTACCTGCACTGATACATGCTGCTCTGATAAATGGTATGGCATTGTATTTGTCAACGGCATATGCAAAGAGTCTATTGGTTAGGTGAGCAAGTCGTGAGACTTTCAGTCTCTTAAATGACGAAAAAAACACACCTTGAAATGCATTCGTTGAACATGTGAATGTACAAATTATATTTTTTTTTTTATAAAAGATCGCCAAATAACTTTACGAAACTCATTATAAATTTCAGCAATAACCTTGTTTTTGTGAAAAATGACAGTCGTATGTACTTATGAATGATGGATATGTAAGAACTTGTGTTTTACCTTTAGAAATGACATATGCACTAATTTTTAGACAATTTGTTTTACTGGGGATTAGTTAACTAATTGAAAATGTACAAATATGTGACGGACCATTGGTTTTATTCTTGATTTGTGACGAAACTGGCTGTATCACGACGTAAATATCGAGCAAAAGAAATAGAGCTTAAAATATATAAGTGGAGAGATTGAATGATGATATACAAACCATAGAAGTAAGGTTTCAGATACATATGGAGAAATTTCATGATAATCCTCGGATAGTTTTTCCCAGTATGCACTGCGTCATACCCATGACGAGGCGACGTCATGACGTCAGATCGACGTTGAAGGATGTTGTTTCAGTCCAAACACATGTAGACTCTTACTAGAGTGGCATCTACACAAGTTCGGGGCAGTTCTAATGAGTGTTTACAACGTTACGGCGTATGGATACACCGCCATGTTTTTCCACCATTTTACAAAGGGAAACAACTTTTGTGACTTATTGTATGCTTCTCTGGACGAACAAAGACCTTCCGAATCGGAGTCAACTCTTTAAAGAAAGAATTTGCTCCTTAGGAGCAAATTCTTTCTTTTAAGAGTTTACCCCCTTTGAAAAAGGCTGACAAAATGAAAATGGTGGAGTTGTTTCCCTTGAGTGCACCAATTCACCTTAACAGCAAACATCTAAGAAATTATCATCAAGCTCATTTATCTGATGCTATGGTATTGAAACCAAAACTGTTAGGCTAATATCGCGCTGTCGGTTCGAGAGAAAAATGTCGATTCAGCTTGTTGTGCCGAGAGGAAAAACGACGAGAAGACTTTCATCTGTCCTTCAGGTAGGCCATTTTTCAGTATCTTTTAAGAGCCTGAAGTGTAGATAGAAACTCCCGATCCGAATATCACTGCATGGCATCACAAGGCTTGCCTAGTAATGCCGACGTTCGGATTTTTTTATCCTCTATCTGAAACTCGGAGTGTCAAAATGCTTACTGAACGCCAAAAGAAACGTCAGCCACAGAACATGACAAGAACACATTGATGCACAGATAAAACGCCGGGAAACTCAGTCATATTTATCTTTTCCCATCGGAAACTGAGGACATACTACACACCGTACATTCGATCTTTAACATTTTGGTAGAAAGCGGTCGGGTACGGAAAATACAGATGTTTATCCAAGCGCGCGCTTTTTCGCAGGTAAGTCCTTTTCTTAGTTTCTGGTGAGCTGGCTGGATTGTTTCTTCAATTTTCATAGCGAGAGGACATATTTTGTCCCTTTCTCTGAAACGGTGCAAATAGATGGAAATAATTCAGGACCATTATCTTTTTATTCGGTTGCTAGGTGACGCTAAATATACGGGGAATGGCAGTCGGTATATTTTGATTTGGTAAGGAATATAACGGACGGCGATTACGGAAGATACGGTCGTTTTTATTCATTTTTATGGTACGGGTCTATCACAGACGGCACTAAGTACAACATTCTAATTGCAAATTCATATGTTATGCCACTTTTATTCCTAATTTTATATCTTGTACTAAATTGGCCATACATTTGTCGTTGTTAGGATTGTATTGAGAATTTTTATGCTTACATTGCAAAAGATTTACTCTAGATGAAAACGACAGAGGTGTGGTGTTTCCCTTGGAAGTGTATACCCATCCACGTGAAGCTCCGCTTGCCGAACTATTAACGAGCAGTCGCTTGCAGGCGCAAAGGAGCTTTGAAAGAGTGGGAGCTCTATTGTAGAAGATTGGTAAGGCATATTTTTACCTGTAAGATACATTACTTTCAATGAAATTTCTTTCATAACGACACCAAACGGAAGATAGAATTAGACTGGTTCGAATGGAAATCGATGAAAAACTTACAGCGTACAGTCGTTCTGTCGCTACGTTACGTAATGACGTCAAACGTTCCGTTTGAGAAAAACAAGATGGCGTCAACGTTAACCGCTTCAATGCGAGGAGGCTGAACGTTGGATGAAATAATTCAAAGGAAATAAAGCAGGTGTTACATTTTTCATAATTATTCTTAATTACAAGATCGGGTTCCAGTGAGCACATGACGTCGAAATGACGTCGTACTGTCGAAATGACGTCGTACTGACGTCAATGTGACATCATAACGTCATATCGACGTCTGGCCGACGTCATTATGACGTCATTACGACGTCATGTGCCTGCAGGGTTATAAATAACGTACGGTAATAGTAAATTATTCAGGCATCCTTTCATTCACTCAGGCACTTAAATGAATTTGTTGTTTCCATGTGGGAATTGAATTGCGCCTTCAGTCGTAAGTTTGAGCATGTACGGGGAATAATACAAAAACATCAGCGGACAAATTTATCATACTTTCACTTTCGTATTCGATGGATGATTTCCGAATCAAGGGACTTTCAAACAATATTTCTGTCATACCCAGGAAGATTGAAGAATCCGGGAGCGCTATTACTTGCCCAAACGCTAGTCACTGCTTTATTACTTCATATGTCCATACTGGCTCACATCAGGAACGACCCTTGTAAAAAATCTGTCTTTAGGTAAATAAGTACACTTCCGGAGTGTCCGGGGAAGCAACACTGACATTTTCCTTTTTATATCCCTTTCCATCTTTGAAAGAGTTGATCACATTTTGGAAGGCTTTATCCTCCAGTGAATCAAACAGGAAGTCTTAAAAATTGTTTCCCTTGTAAAATGGCGGAAAACCTGTATCCAATTACCTTAGATTCCGCATGTGAACAAGCTGGTTTGTATGTCACATACATCTTCAAACTCAGAAGTGCCGTTAAATTTACGAGGCTCAAAATCTAAATAAAACAGATATTCGGTCTACCAAGTATTTTGCCACCAGAGACATATCAGCCGGCGCATCCGTGTCTAACCAGCTTCCACAGCGACTGCTGAAATCACTCCCCAATTTGAGAACATTGTGTGTTTATCGGGCATGTGTGTCCGTCGAGGACTCAGATCAGTCTGGGTATCCACATGCTCAGCTGAGTTGAGCATCAAAAAAAGTTTCATAACCATGGGGCCTGGTTGAATCTTAAAGACTGTAACCGACTTGAAAGACTTAGAGCTGTTGCTCTAGCTTAAACCTATCTGCTCACCTGCTTATTATCAACGTTTCCCGCCGTTTTTACAGGAGTTTTATTTTTTTGAGAATTTTATGCTCCCCAGAGAAAGAAATCCTTCCAAAAAGATTTACTCCAAATGAAAAGTACAGAGGTGTTTCCTTTGGAAGTGTATACCCATCCACCTGAAGCTCTACTTGCCGAACTATTATGCTCCGAATGGAGAATGTGCATGCTGTTACGTCATGCGCATTCTCTTCTGCTACTTGACAACAGCATAATATGTTCTGCATGAAAAGATCGAATATTGCACAACAATCTTCTTTTTTCTTCTTTTAACTTAGCATGCATACAGCTTCTAAAAAACCTTGTGACGACGTCAATGCAACGTTATGACATCACAACAACCTTGTATAGATAATAATACTGGCAGGCTACCAGTGGTGGCCGTTTTTTATTACACCTTTTTAACTTGTAACCGACATATTGTGTTACTAGGCACACGCTACGTATTACATCGAAAACATACATAAATAATTGTTACACGTGTGCTGTAATTTACAAGAATTTAGATGCTTTCTTGAAGGTTGGTTGCAGGTTATACCTTTTTCCTGATAAATGAACATTAATCAGTATTTTGTACATGTTTATTTCTGTATTTATTTATGTACGTGTTAAGTGTTGTAGTTCCCCGGAAAGGCAATGATGTTGATACGAGGGTAGCCTGGTGACATTGTTTACCTTTTGCCTCCCAGGCAGAGAATTTTACCCAGCTTCTTCGCGGGCGTTTGTTTTGTTACCTTGTACAAAATGGCCGAATCTGAGACACAACAAATGCGTTACTGCGAGTGCAGAACGCAAATGGCCACCACTGGTACGCGGCCAGTATAGCGTCATAACCTTGTATCCAGGTCGTTATGTACAACGTTGTTTTGACGTTGTGTGTCAGAATGGAATGTCTCATTATTTGTGATGACCAATAGACTAGGCATTTTCAATCTTACAAGTATGCATAACAACTCACGCACATGCTACTTTACCGATTTTTCATGTGAACAGCTCGGTTTTGACACTGAATGGCAAGCATCTAATATCTTCGCATCGTCTTCTAAAAGGTAAAAGGACGATATGATCATGTGATTGATACACAGCCGATCTGAGCAAAGCCTGAACAATCTAATTATGTCCACATGATGCTCTGGATATGCATAACTCGGAGTTCCTTTCATGTGTTAAGAAATCACATAATAACTAAAATACTGATGATGCTTAAGCTGATATGAACATGAGCTGGTCTAGTCTAGAATCTATCCCATAACCTTGCAAGGTCGTTGGTGCACCACAGATGACTTTACAACAATCCCTTTCCACCTAGTCTCGTCTTCAGCTGCCCTAGCTGAGCTAGCAAAGTCCATTTCTTAATATTGTCTTCCCATCTCCTTCTTCCTTTCACTGTGCCCTGTAGAATTGTATTTGCTAGGCCAGAGGACCTTGAGTTGCGACCAAACCACCTCAGTTTTCGTTTCTTGACATGAGTGTTTACGTATAATAGCAAACATTTTGATTTAAAATTGCAATCCATCCATTTATCCATCCGTCCGTCCGTCCGTCCGTCTGTCCGTCCGTCCATGTTTACATCAAGTCAGAAACAAGAGGGCCATGAGGCCCTGAATCGCTCACCTGAACAATTGGCAAAAAGGGTTTTTCTGCAACTGTCAAAATATGAGTCTTGGGTCAAAAGTCAAAAAATGACCATGACCTCTTGTACTCCTAAATCTTCATGTACTCATTAAGACAACCATATAAACCATTTTTAGGCCAAAATCTTCAAAACTTTCCATGAAATCTAATGTTCTGGCATTTTCCCATTAAAAGGTCAAGGTAAACCCAAGGTCATCATTTGAACAGTCTTGGTAGTACTGTACTACTCCATGCTACTTACCAAGTTTCAAGGTCATAAGTGTATTGGTTCTGGAGAAGAAAAATATTAAAGGTTTATAGCATAAATGGGTTTGGCGGCCATGTTCGTCATGTGACCGGGACCATTTGAACAAATTTTTGTTCAATCAACCCCTCAGGCTCTATATGAAATGTGTTTACGATTGGCCTTTTGACTTTAAAGGAAATGTATGAAAATGTCAAAATATGAGAGATCTGGATCAAAGGTCAAAGAATGACCGACCTCTTGTACTCATAATTCTTTATGACCTCATTAAAACGATGGTACAGTCCAACCTGTATTAAGCAAGCACCTAAGGGTTTATCAAGATTATTAAGACAGGTGCTTGCTTAATACAGGTACATTTCAATGTATTTGCTGTTTCCGGAACTGACTACATGCTTGCTTAAATACAGGTTGCTTGCTTTATAGAGGTGGCCACTGAGACAGGTTTTACTGTATATACCAATTGTTAGGCCAACATCTTCAGAACTTCCCATGAAATCTTATGTTCTGGCATTTTCCCATATTTGACCTTGCCGTAAAATGGTCAAGGTCAACCCAAGGACATCATTCTGTAAAATCTTGATAATACTGGAGTACCCAATGCTACATACCAATTTTCAAGGCCATCCATCAATTAGTTCTGGAGAAGAAGATTTTTTATAGGTTTTTACCATATATGAGCCTAGCGGCCATGTTGGTCATGTGACCTGGACCGTTTGAACAAATTTTCATTCCCTCAACCCCCCTGGAGGCTTTTTATGAAATTTGGTTACAATTGGCCGAGTTGTTTTTGAGGAGATTGTTTGATATTGTCAAAATATGAGAGTTCTCGGTCAAAGGTCAAAGAATGACCTTGACCTCTTGTACTCACAAATCTTCATGTACTCTTTAAGATGACTGTACATACCAATTTTTAGGCCTTAATCTTCAAAACTTTCCATGAAATCTTATGTTCTAGCATTTTTCCATATTTGACCTTGCCGTAAAAAAGGTCAAGGTCAACCCAAGATTATAATTTGAACAATCTGGATAGTACTCGAGTACCCAATGCTACATACCAAGTTTCAAGGCCATCGGTCAATCGATTCTGGAGCAGAAGATTTTTTAAGGTTTTTACCATGTATGGGTGTGGCGGCCATGTTGGTCATGTGACCTAGACTGTATGAATATAATTTCGTTCCCTCAACCCCTGGAGGCTCTATATAAAATTTGGTTCCAATTGGCCCAGTGGCCCAGAGATTGTTTGAAATTGTCAAAATATGAGAGTTCTAGGTCAAAGGTCAAAGAACGACCTTGACCTTTTGTACTCATAAATCTTCATGTACTTATTAAGATGACTGTAGATACCAAGTTTTAGCCCAAAATTTCTAACAGTTTCCAAGATATCTTATGTTCTTGCGTTTTGCCATATAAAAGCACAAGGAAGCAAATTTGACCTTGCCGTAAAAAAGGTCAAGGTCAACCCAAGGTCATAATTTGAACAATCTAGGTAGTAATCGCACACCCAATGCTACATACCAAGATCCAAGGTCATCGGCCTATTGGTTCTGGAGAAGAAGATTTTTCAGGTTTTTACCATATATGGGCATGGCGGCCATGTTGGTCATGTGACCAGGACCGTTTGAACAGCTTTTCGTTCCTAAGTCCTCAGGAGGCTACATATAAAATTTGGTTACAATTGGCCCAGCGGTTTCAGAGGAGAAGTCGTTTGAAATTGTGGACGGACGACGGACGACGGACGACGACGACGGACGCCGGAGCCTGCCTATCCTATAAGCTCCCCCGGAGCCTTCGGCTCAGGTGAGCTAAAAAAAAGCTGAGAGTGCCAAGACCAGTCTGCAGTAACCAAGCACACACGGTTTTTAAATTTAGTCGTATATGTCAGAACAATACTATATTCTTGCTGAACATGAAGCTATACATGTATACCTAACTGCACTTTTGGGTGTGGAGTCAGACCTGTCTGCACAACCGCTCATGTCTGGAAGTCACTGTTCGTTTGACACACCGGGGAGCAGTAAAGACTTCACCAAGGACGCCCAGCTGCACTGGCAGGTAATTTTTCCTACTTGAAGTACTGTTATCGCAAAAGAAAAAAAGTATGCCTCTAGCCCAGACCAGCCTGCTCAATTATGGTCTTTAGCATTCAAGACTTCAGGATGGCCCACAGAACAGTTCCCGATCAGTTCGTGGTCAGAATGCATTAGAGTCCACTCATCAGATTGAACGTCTTCGGTGTTTTGCATATAGCCAGTTTAGGTTATTTACAACCATTTACCAACCAATGCACTGGGCACCAACGTTGAATCAACATAGAATCAACGTTGATTTGACGGAATGACTTTGACTCAACAATGATTAATTTTGAGTGAATGATGCTGTGTGCCTGCTGGGTAAGTTTTCTAACAGGAGTTGGTTTTTGTAATTTTGAGGAAAGTACAATATTCATTCATTCATAATCATCTCATAATTAGTTTAAATGATTCTTTAAATCAGTCAGTTGATTAGTACATAGTAGGAGTCAGTTTTAACTTTGTTATATATCACCCAGTAGGCCTAAAACCCCGAAAGGCGCCTACAGACGTGGATGCGACGTTATTACGTTGTATCGACGTCAGCTTGGCGTAGGTAAGACGTCATGTGCCTGCCTGCTGGACACGTGGAAATAGAAGAAAAACTAAGCACGACGTAAATTCCTGGCACTATGAGCGTTAGCTTTATTTTTGTACTAAACGCCTATATTCGGTCTCGACAAATAAAATATGCAATGTTAATTTTCATCTGCCATCATCTCAGTGCGCTCGCACTAAGTCTTACAATAATCGCTGAAAGATCAAGAGATCGCCGAATCCACCTTGTCATATGTGAAAGGTAGCCTATCGAGTCGAGTACCTTTCACACCCCTGGTTAACTATGTATATACAATGGCTGTTACGATACGAAAAAGAGCTGTTACGCAACGAAGAAGTCATAGTTACCAAACGACCTGAAGATCGCGTCGTTTGGTAACTATGATTTTTACGTTTCGTAATGTTCAGCTCTTTTTAGTTTCGTAACATCCTTGAAAACAAAGTTAACCAGGTGTGTTTGAGGTGCTCGAAGGTGGAATTCTCTCAAATGTTATTATAAGACTATACAAATTTAGTACGTGCGCACTGAGATGATGGCAGATGAAAGTTAACATTGCAGCTCAAATCCAAGATAAAAGGCGATTGTTGGAATGGACTATACATAAGCCTTCCCAGCGGGCTCAGGATGTCGAAATGACGTCGAACTGACGTCGATGCGACGTCAAAATGTGTCATCAAAGTAAATACGACGCCAGCTCGACGTTCTGTGCCTGCGGGATTAGTTCAACGCTCCTAAAGACGGAATACCAACAAAGTGGTATGTGCCTCTAGCGTAGACTCAGATCAGCCATGGCATCTTCCCAGTCTGATCAGAGTCTTCGCTCTGCACTGAAAGGGTAGCTTAGGGTCTCGGCTAGCTCCGGGCGGACATCAAACACTCTGATCAAACTGGGCCGATGAAATACCCTGCAACGTGCAAGGTCTACACTGGGTCTCGCTAAAGCTCTTGGCAGGAGGGTAATCTTGAGTTTACAAAAATCCTAACAATAATCAAGGAGACGTGGAGCGGACATGAAAGTTAATGTGACAGACGGACGAACTACAACTAGACGGAGGGATATCGCCACGACATAATACGACCCATCTTTCGAAGGGGGGGGGGGGGGGGGGGGGCATAAAATGATCATTGCTGATACCAACCAGTGATGCGATACCTAAACGCATCATCAACAACAAATTTCACTTGATATATACAGGAAAACTCTGCTATGATCATTTTTGCTAGCCAGGGGTACTAAGTTCACTTTGCTCCTTACAATTTGCCGACAACCTATTCGCTAATCAGATTGCCCACAGCACCGCCCTTTGCAGCGAGTTGCTCCCCCGGCGTGTTAGTTTAAGATCAGAAGATCTGTTTCAAAACACAGTTTTTGCACACCTTTGCATGATCGTTCCAAAACACTGATGGACTGGTTAATCTTGACTGTCTACTCCTGTTTGGTTGTTTTGGGTTTAACAGCTCTATCGAGCCGTCCTGCTTAGTAACTGTTAACGGTATCCACGATGTTTTTCTGTTCTGTTTCAATTCTCGTAACGACGTTCCCCAAATGGCTCAGCGGTGCGTAACTATAGTTGCACACATCTGGCGCCGAGTGTCCGTCTATCACGATATTTTCTATCGACAAAGCGCCTATTATGCGGAAAATACTTTGTTACGGATAATTTGATTGGCTGTGATGGATGTTGTTCGCACCCAAGAAATGGCGCAGTGGGAAACTCGATTTACGAATATGCCTTTGGCCAAGGGTACGTAAAGCCTCATTCACACGATCGAAGTTTCTTTGTCACAGAAACTTTAACAAAGAAAGTTTAAATTGTCATATTTTTTTCATTCACACGAGCACATTTTTCTATGACAAACCTACTTGGTCACCAGAATTTTGCCCGTGTGAACGAGGCTTATTAAGGCAGCCTTGGCTTGCGAAGATGTGCTATGACAAAATAGTGCTTTATCAATTCAAAATGTTGAAGAAAACAAGTACACTACAGAAATAGTAGCGAACTGTGCAACACTTGCGACCAACACTGCAAAACGTTTTACTTCAATATGACTGCTATACCCTGTATCGAAATATATTTCATCCGTCCGTTTTCTTCCGTAGAAAGCGACTGCCATAACCCGTATACGTGAAAATTCCATATGGCATGAAAGACGCCGCTTTTGCTCAAGTGTTATCAATCAACGCGATCTTACTTATGAATTTATATTTGCTTTAGATATCTGGCTACCCAAAAAACATCAAAATATTTTTATAAATTATTTACTTCTAGGAGAAATTAAGATTACAAAGACAAAATTCGATGGCAAAATCCATCCTTTTCATATTCTTGTGAAATTTCTCGTCAGTAACGCAGATAAAAACGAGAACGATGGCATGCAAATATATACATGATTACATACAAAAACGACAACTATCTATCTACCACAAAATACATGCATAAAGTAGAAAAAATAAAGAAAATAACTCACCCGCGAAAAGGCACGTGCCTCGGTAAACATCTGTATTTTCCGTACCCGACCGGATTCTACCAAAATGTTAAAGGTCGAATGTATGGTGTGTACTAAGAACCATTGACAATAGCGAATTGAATCTCATTCTAAATTAAAATTGAATTCTTGCCCTACTTGAGTTCCCACAGAGATAGTTTAGAGCCAACTAATTTACACTAGCAATGAATGAATCTTGATTGTAAGTGTAGCTCCCACCTCAGTTAAATTGCAAATGCAGCTCAAAATAAGCATCTTTCCAGTGGAGATGTAACTTAAATTGTTTATTTCAAACATTAAACTAAGTTTATAACTACAAAAAAATCCATGTCTACATTCTTTCAAGCATTATAAACTTCTATGCTATAATTTTGAAACAGAAGAGATACATTTAAACACCAAGGACGTCAACTTAGACGTACCCTTAGCAGTATTGCATTATTAAATTTAATGGAGGTGGGGTAAAGTTCACGCCAATATCTATAAAACAATGCGGTATACCCTTAATTGTCATTGTATTCTTCCACTAAAGGTTATTTGAAGTACACACTATTAAAACTTTGTCATTTTTTAACGAGCCGATTTTTCAAAATTCGATGTCAAACCAAGATTTTTAGCATTTTTTGAAATTTGAATTTTTTTTTTTTTTGCTGTAATAAAATTATAATATGGCAGCAAAGTTAGACTTACAGCTTTGAAGAGCTTAGACTGCTTGTACGTTTTAAATAAAATTTGATTATCTCCCTAAATTATTGATGTCTGAATCAAAACCTGTATCCTGCTAATGGCGTCAAAATTGCAAAACCGTCACGTTTCCAGACGTCACACCTGACTACGCATGACGACATTTCCAAAATTCAATTTCAGTTTCAGTTAGTTTAAACATATTTTATTGCCAAAAACAACTGACAAATGGTTCGGACCACAAGGTCTAACAACATTAATTACGGTCCTCCCCATGAGAATGCTATACAGAACAGATATAGGCAGTGACATACATATAACATAATTTTGAAATTACTGATACTGCTTACCAAAAGACAATTAGAATGTGAAAACAAAACGAGTTGGAAAGCAATTATTTCAGTTTCGCATGCAGATATGTTTGAAAATTCATAAAATGCTTTGTTCATGATCAAAGAATGAATATTTAAAAAAAAGAGTAAAATTAATTAGAAAGAAGGTGGCTTACTTTTATTACACCACTCATGATAATGGCGACATCCTTGAGAACTCTGTTTTCAAAATGACCCCAAACGAATCAGTGATCCCAAATAATCTGCACTATGCTATTAGCAGATGATTACTGTCTCCTAAATAACAATCAGTTCTGTGCCTCTATTCTATCTATTCTATTCTATCCCAATAACCTTACTAGGTCGTTGGGGCACCAGAGATGACTTCCAAACAACCCCTTTCCACCTTGTCCTGTCTTCAGCTACCCTAGTTGGGCTGGCAAAATCCATCCCTGTCCACTCCTTAATATTGTCTTCCCACCTCTTCTTCTGTCTACCTCTTTTTCTTTTTCCTTTCACTGTGCCCTGTAGAATCGTCTTTGCTAAACCAGAAGACCTTGAGACGTGGCCAAACAACCTTAGTTGGATGGGTTACTACCTGTTGCATGTGGGCAGATGGGGCTCATCAACCTGGGAAGGTGTCCTGTCTAAGAGTTACTAGTCTCTAGTTAAAACTCGAAGAGGTTGGTGGAGCTCTTAGCCTTGGCAGGCAGTTCACCTAGGAGTTCAGTGCTAGGTCTCTAAACAAAACCTATTAACAAACCTGTGAACACAGCACCATTTGGCGGAAGTCTTCCAAGAAGAAGTCAACGGCCAGAGTGGAACTTAAATCTAAATCGTGTGTTAGCAGCTAGACCCGATCGAGCCCTGCTCTGCTTGGTGAAACAGCTAGATTAAGGGGGTCACTGATAGGTAGGGACTGACCTGATCACTTTGACTCTTTGAATCTGGTTGTTTATATTATAGGCAGTGGACAAGTCAACGACCTGATGGGAGGAAATAAGACGCTCTCACCTCCATGAGTCTCCCAACCCTATGGGTCAAGAAGAGGTGGTGTTAACGCAACATCACTGGGCGGAAGTCTTCCTAGAAGAAGTCAACGGCCAGGGCGGAAGAACTCATTGAGTCAACGGCCATGTGTTTGTGACCAAGGCGAGCCATACAATAATCGTGGATTTCGGCTGTGGTCAACATATATAACCTGGAGAGGGATGGGCTCCGTCAGGCTAAACTCTGCCCTAGAAACACCATGGTTGAAAACCTAAATAATACTTTAATACCGGATCGGTCGCAGCCCGGGTTAACAATGACCGCGCCTACTGTTGGACACCGGGACGTAGGTGACAAGTATGCAACTGGTGTAACACAGATTAAGAAGTTCAGAGGTAGGGAGAACATCTCAATTGGAACCTGGAATGTGAGGACTCTGGGGCCAGCTGGGAAGCTTGAAGAGCTAACACATGCAATGGACAGGTACCACTGGAGCATACTGGGGCTCTCTGAGATGCGCTGGAAAAACTTTGGTGAGATGTCAACAGATGACAGACACAAGGTTTATTTCAGTGGAGAAGAGGACAAACACGAGTATGGGGTTGGATTTCTTGTGCATAAGGACATGGTGAGTACTGTCTTTGGATGTCGCTGGTCAGTTGCTTGAAAAGTGCATGCCACATCTGGGTCCCTTAGCTTCTCAAGATCAAACTTTATTAGCCGAAACTATGTAGTCTGGCCCATTTTCGTTCTTGTGAACGTGAAGGAACTCTTTAAGATTTTAATTTTAGTCTTGGCTGGGTTGGCTTTTTAGCCTTCTTCGAACGAACTCGGAAGGTCAACATCACCAGGTCATGGTCACTTCCTATGTCTGCTCCAGGAAAACTCCTAGTCCTATGGATCTTGACTCCTGCCTCATGATCGGACGCGCTTCCTCACCAAGATGTAATCAATCTGATTGTGGTGTTTCCCATCTGGACTGAGCCATGTCCATCTTCTTGATGATTTGTGAGGGCCAAGGGTGTTTGTCAGTACTAGGCTGTTACAGGTTCCAAACTCGAGAAGTCTGAGACCTCTCTCATTTGTCTCGACATTGCGGTAGGGTCCACAAAGGAGTTCCCAGTCTGCCTGTGCATCCTTTCCAACTTTAGCATTCCAATCCCCTTGTACAACCAGAATGTCCTTCTTGGGGATGCCGACCAGTCTGTACCTCACCCTATTCCGACTGACGGCGACTCTCATCATTTTTTTTAATTTTTCCTAAGTAAATGAATTACACTCAACAAAATTAAACACATATAGATCTATACATGTATAAAAACCACGTTTATTTGTGGGTTTTTTTTTTTTCAAAAATATTTTTGTTATTTTTCAAGACGATTCGCTTACTAAGTTCTAGTAGATGATCTGGATAATTGCTTGATAATTGGACGCGAACCCATGCTGAGGCAACATAATAATGAGCCGCGACATGAGAAAACCTACAAAGTGGTTGTGCGCCAAGCGCAGACTCAGATCAGCCTGGCCATCCACCCAGTCTGATCAGACTCTTCGCTAAGCGATCAACGGGTATCTTAGAGACTCTTCGCTGTCTGCATGGAGGTAGCCTAGACCCTAAGCTACCCTTTAAGCGCTTAGCGAAGACTCTGACCAGACTGGGCGGATGCCCAGGCTGATCTGAGTCTGCGCTTGGCGCACAGCCACTTTGTAGGTATTCTCGTGTCGCGGCTCTATTGTGTTGCCTCAGCATGGGTTCGTGTCCAATTATCGAGCAATTATCTGAGTCACGACGAGACACACCGTGACAGAAAGTCACGTGCAAACTGTGCATGTGCTGTCTGATCAAGGCATGCCCAATTGTCTAAAATATCTTGTTATTTCTAACAAACGCCCCTGCTCTAATAAAGACCCCAAGCTCTTTTCCCATAGTTTCCATAAGTTCCACAATGGAACCAAAATGAATTCCTATGTTCCTCTCTTGAGGGCGAATCTCTCAAATAGAATCTACTCTTCAAGGAAAGAATTTGCTTTTTGAGAGTGAATTCTTTCCTTTATGTGCTGACCTCTTGAAAGACGGAAGGCACAAAAAAGGGAAAAGTAGGATTGCTTCCTCTGAAAGCTTATCCCTTCACCTTTATACTGTTTATTACACGTATATTACAAGTATATTACAATTACAATTACAATTAACGTCTCTAAATAACCCCGCCCCTTTTGTACAATGCAACACGCCGGGGCGTTTAATAATATAAATATGGTACATGTGATTGAAACGTAAAGGGATTAAGATAAGGGAAGGTTACTTTTCTATTTTCATATTTCCCGCTCTTTTCGGTAGGGGTCAACCTTTAAAGGTAAGAATTTTCTCCTTTATGACTAACTGATCGCCTTAAGAGTAGACCGCCAATCAGGACAGTGTCATCATCCAAAGAAGCAAACAGGAAGTCACAAAAGTAACCTCCCTTGGTAGGAATGGCGAATAAACTTGAGTTGTACACATACTGCTTAAAAACGGAAAACACCAACGCTCTTTCTATGCTGCGGATCACATGGTATAATCGATTCCGCTAATTTTCGCTTTTGGCAGAGACTGTACATCATATTTGGCTTCCGCCGAGACTATCCGCGATCTCTTGCTTCCTGCCGAGACTTCTGTACATGATAAATGGCTTCCTGCAGAGACTCTCCGCGTGATTCTGCTTCCTGCCGAGGCTCTCGGCAGGAAGCAGAGTCACGCGGACAGTCTCGGCAGGAAGCAATTTTTCGAGGACAGTAGTCTTTGCAGGAAGCAAGAGTTCGCGGACAGTCTCGGCGGAAGCCAAATGTGACGGACAGTCTCTGCAGGAAGCCAAAATTGGCTGAATCTATTATACCCTGTGCGGATAAGAATGCACTTAGTCTTGTAATCCTATTTTGAGATCTATTAAAATGTCTCATTGTGGCAGAACTGCTCTTTGAAGAGGTATATGCTTGAAAAAATTGTTAGCCAGTATACCCTTTTCGTTGATCCGAGCTTCATCAGTTATGGCTCAATCTAATCCATGCCTTTCCGATTTAAATTACCAAGCCAGTCATATTACTGGTCTAGCTATGATCATATAAATTAAAAGCTATTTTTTTTAACTGGCATAGGTTGTATAGTTTTCAGTCTCTAGTGTTATAGTTCGTATAAAAAATTGACTGGCACAGATCATACATATAATTGTTCTTAAAAAGGACTGGCATATATCGTATAATTGATTTTCTTAAAACGGACTGATATTGACCGTATAATTATTATTTAAAGGCCTAATATAGGTCGTATAAATGCTTGTGTTTTAATAAGGCTGGCACTGGTCGTATAAATAATTATTCTAAAGGACTTTCGCAGGTCGTACAATTGACATTTCTTAAACAGAACTGGCATGAATCGATCACTGGACAAGGACTGTATGAAATGTTATGTCATGAATCATAGCATGCCCAGCACTGGTATTGATCTCTATATATGAGCCGCGACACGAGAAAACCAACAAAGTGGTTGTGCGCCCTGCGCAGACTCGGATCACCCTGGGCATCCGCCCATTCTGATCAGACTCTTCGCTAAGCACTTAAAGGGTAGCTAGGGGTCTAAGATACCTACATGCGAACAGCGAAGACTCTGATCAGACTGGGCGGATGCCCAGGCTGATCTGAGTCTGCGCTGGGCGCAAATGCCACTTTGTTTGTTTTGTCGAGTTGCGGCTCATATTAAGCTTCTAATGGTCAAGAAGTCTATTTCTATTCTATTCTATCCCATAACCTTACTAGGTCGTTGGGGCACCACAGATGACTTAAAAACAATTCCTTTCCACCTTGTCCTGTCTTCAGCTGCCCTAGTTGAGCTGGCAAAATCCAATCCTGTCCATTCCTTGATATTGTCTTCCCACCTCTTCTTCTGTCTCTCTCTTCTTATTTTGGTCAAGAAGTACATACCAATTAATCCTTTCAGTCAAACTGTGAATCCTGCGCAAACTCTGAAGAAAGTTCTAGAAATACCGTAATTCCTCTATAGACTGAGACACATTGACGCACTATTTTAACTGTCCCTAAATTTCAAGATGCTTTTTTTCTTTTATCTTTTGTATCCGACCATGTGCAAGAATGGATGATAGTTAACCAAATAATTCAGACCCTTGTCAGACTGCAGCAGTCTGGTCTGGGTCTACATTGTTTATCCAGGCCTTTCTGTCCCATTATTTGGTACAATTTTAGTAAAAAGAAACAATTATGAAAAAGTATATTGTGGTGGTCAAGCCTTTTTCTTACTTGGAACTTCTGTTGGACGAATTTTGTTTATAAGCCTTTTTTGTGGTTTCAAAAAATCAGTAGTGGTGCAGTTCTGTTGGTGGACATCATGTCTGTGATGACATGGAAACACAGGATTATCAGGGAGAGACGATTATCTCTGATGAGACGAAAATCACATGCTGTTCTTTCGGTAATTGCGAATTTCAGTTAATGTTTCGTTTTGCAATTGTTTAGAAATATAGTTTTTCTTGAGTCCGCTGTTTTCTTTTCCTTGGCCTGCTTCTGTGAACAGTGGATATCCAGCCTGGCCCCGAGGTCATAAAACTTTTTTCATGCTCAACTCAGCTGAGCATGAAATTTTACCTGCTGGTAAATAGCAAATTACTGATAAGTACAGTTGTTTTCTTGCTTAGTTTAGCTGAGTATGAAATTTTCTCTGCTTATGAATATGAAAATGCCAACATTAGTTGGCATTTTCATATTTATCAGCTGAGAAAATTTCATGCTCAGCTGAGTTGAGCACGAAAAATGTTTTATAACCTCGGGGCCTGGGCATACAGCTTATATATAACATTTAACTCTATCATAGTATAATTATTTCTCCCTTTCAGAATTCGGAGCCGGACGTAGAAGAGGAGGATGAAATTATTTTGTAAGTACTCATAGGCTAATACTTCATGTATCCAGCTTTGAAAATAGTGTTGGGGTACATGATTTTTTCATATTTCTCAGTAAAATAATATTATGCCAGGCCCTCATTAAACCGCCTCGCCGAGGCCGTCCAAATGTCACAGAACAAGTTTTAACGGAAAATGAATGGGCTATCATCTGTGAAATCTCGGTTTTCTCAGACAGTGACAATTCAGCCTTTCCATCTATTACACTGAAACTTCTATCCCCATTTCTCTGAGAATAAATGAACGCACTCATATTTCAGCCAGATTACTCCCGTACCGACAACTACCGTATACGCGGTAATTTTTGCGGGTTCAAATTTTCGCGGTTAAGGGTCAAAAACATTAATATTAATTTTTCGATTTTTAATTTTCGCGATTGACAATATGCGCGAACAGCAAAACTACTTCTTTTTCACTTTAGCCAGTTCGTTCAATAACCTGCAGCAGGGCCGCAGCAGGTTACTGAAATAACTGGCTAAAGTGAAAAGTACCAGCAATTACCGAAGCAAACAGAAACAAAATATATGAGCACTGTGTCTACAGAAGACACTTTGTAAGAAACAGGAAGTTATTCGCGATTTTGAAATTCGCGGTTTCGCAGTGACCGCGAAATACCGCGAAAAATGAAACACCGCGAAAATTACCTTGTATACGGTATTTCAGTCTGCTTAATTAGCCGAAACTTCGAAGTATGACCCATACTCCTTCTTTCGAATGCGTTCTCTGCTCTCGAAGGAACTCTTTCAGATTTTAATTTGACTTCATTGCAGCTGGTGTTGTGCCGTGTGGCGGCTGTAAAACGCCTCCCGTGCATCATCTATAGTGCAGATTATATTTCATTTTTGTCCTTTGAGATCAGAGGATATATTCTGAGAAATCAGAAACTTTTTATTGATTAAGACCTATAGACCATCTCTTTTTATACATTTCAATCCCTTTTTGATACTTATCAGTCTTTGAATCGACTGACTTTTTAAAATTATGAAATTGCAGTATTTTTCTCTGGCTTTCGTCACCAGATCATGTATGGGTCACTGCTGAGGCTTAATTTGGCGAAACTTCGAAATATGACCCTTGTTCCTTCTTTCGAATGTTCTTTGCTCTTGAAAGAACTCTTTAAGATTTTAATCTGTCGTATGGCACGGATCGCTCGACGAGCAAATATAAAACAATTATGTTCAGTACCCTACATGTCTGTCTTGAAAAGAGCCCTACCCATTCATATCCTTGTTCAGGCTAATCTGAACATTTCTTCTGTCCCCTTTCCATATTTATTTAGGATGGATAGATGACTTGCCATTTTACGTCCTTTTCAACAGTACATGTATTTCATTCATACTGGCACGATGAGAGGGTGACAACAATACGCTCTGTGCATTGGAACCGCGTTTACGGCTGAAATGAGTTGCACCTACATGTATAGCAGGGGCCGTATTCATAAAGCCACTTAAGTCGTTGCTATGCGGTTGCTAAGGCTAAATATCTATAAAGGAGATTCCCTACAACTATGAAATTTGGTCTGGAGGAACAGTCTTACAAAGACTGTTCCTCCAGACCAAATTTCATAGTTGTAGGGAATCTCCTTCAAAGAAATTTAGCCTTAGCAACAGCATAGCAACCACTTAAGTCGTTTTATGAATACGGCCCCAGGACTCTAAACCTACTGAGCTACCAGGAATCCTTACTTTTTAGGGCACTAGTAAACAGCTATTTCTTGCATATCGCTCGCCACTACATAGGTTGTACAGGATCCTACGTTCATACGTTATCAAATAACTCAAAATAACATCTCATTTGTACTAGCGCGACATTTTGATGTCTGCAACTGCCAAAATAAGAGAACGCAGAACGCTGCAGTATCGTTTTTTTTTTTTTCGTAATTATCTGCTACCAAATAAATCGATGCCAAACAGTGAGCCTCGGGGCGGATTATTTCTGTCCACACCAAACAGCCATGTTTATATGTTACATTTCCAGCAATGGCTGGACTCAGCTGAAATTTTGCGATCGTGCATCGATTTATGAAAATGATCAATGATCGAGTAAAAATCGATTAATGACACTGTTAGTAGCATATTTAGAATAAACGCTAAATTTTGTCCAAGAGCTATGCTCTTGCTATGTTTAGGATCGAGGCGGGTAACTTCGGACAGCGGTGAAATTTGAACAGTGACATTTTTTATGCCCCCGTGACGATAGTCAGGGGGGGCATTCAGATTTGCCCCTGTCTGTCTGTCTTTCTGTCCGTCTGTCTGTATGTCCGTCCGTCTGTCTGTTCGTCACGCTTTACAGTATAGAGTTTGTGTAATCAACTCCTCCCACAGTTTTCAATGGATCTGTTTCAAACTGTGCATACATGTTTGGGACATATTGAAAATATGCATGTGGGTTTTTGTTGGCCCTAGGATAAATTTTGACAGAATTACGGCCTTTTGAACTTAGTCATTTTAGGCAAATTTTTGTATTGTAGGGTATAAAGTTTGTGTAATCAACTACTCGCACAGGTTTCAATGGATCTTTTTCAAACCTTGCATACAT
The DNA here is from genome assembly GCA_963989385.1 of Ctena decussata. Classification (NCBI taxonomy): domain Eukaryota; kingdom Metazoa; phylum Mollusca; class Bivalvia; order Lucinida; family Lucinidae; genus Ctena; species Ctena decussata. The sequence continues at coordinate 97,969,815 of OZ022499.1, forward strand.
GCTGTGAATGTATTGAAGATGTGCATGTGGGTTTTTGTTGGCCCTAGAATTAATTTTGACAAAATAACGGCCTTTTCAACTTTGTCATTTTAGGCAAATTTTTGCATTGTAGGGTATAGAGCTTGTGTAATCAACTCCGCTCACAGTTTTCAATGGATCTTTTTCAAACCTTGCATACATGCTGTGATTGTATTGAAAATGTGCATGTGGGTTTTTGTTGGCCCTAGAATTAATTTTGACAGAATTACGGCTTTTGAACTTAGTCATTTTAGGCAAATTTTTGCATAGTAGGGTATAGAGTTTGTGTAATCAATTCCTCTCACAGTTTTCAATGTTTCTTTTTCAAACCTTGCATACATGCTGTGAGTGTATTGAAAATGTGCATGTGGGTTTTTGTTGGCCCTAGAATTAATTTTGACAGAATTACGGCCTTTTGAATTTAGTCATTCTAGGGAAATTTTTGCATTGTAGAGTATGGAGTTTGTGTTATCAACTTGCTCCACAGTTTTCAATGGATCCTTGGTAAACCTTGTCTACATATTGTGGACATATTTGAAGATATGCATGAGGCATTTTGATAGATCTAGAATTAATTTTGACAGAATCACCGCCTTTTTAACTTAGTCATTTTGAGCAATTTTTTACATGGTAGGGTATGTTTTCAATGGATTCTTTGTAGGTGCTTTATGGATTTACACGTCATGTGACAGGCGCTGCACAGGGGCATCATTAGTGTCTTACAGACACAGTTTTCTAGTCCTATATACGTCAGTTGTTTGATATTAAAATAACTGGGCAAACAGTGAAAATCCTGATGAGACGGCCCATAATGAGCCGTCTCATCTGGATTTCCACTGTTTGCAAGGGTATGTCCGTATAAACCGCCTCGACCTTAATTGCATCTCGACTAAAAAGTGCATAGAAAATGCTTACAGCATAAGCATTCCCTATGGATTTCTTACTCATGATGCGTAAAGCATTTTCTATGGACTTCTGAGTCGAGATGAAATCATGGTTTATGCTGTTCACGCGAGGTCAAAGCTTCAGAATCAAAGGAACAGTAAATTAACAGTTTAATGCATAAACAGGATGTAATAGTATAGTGGAGTCGGGTAATTTCGGACAGCGGGTAAATTCGGACATGCCATCTGCAAACAGTGAAAATCCAGGTGAAACGGCTCATAATGAGCCGTCTCATTAGGATTTTCACTGTTTGCCCAGTTAATTTTGTTTAGATTCCAAACAACTGACATATAAAGGAAACCATGTCACTGTCCGAATTTACCGGCTGTCCGAATTTACCCGACATTCCTCTATATCTTCATTAAAAGAGTGAACCATTTTATTGTTTCAATTTGCGATTGATAAATTCGAGTAATTCGATTAACCCATTAAAGCCCAGTGGACTCTTCTATCTGCATATATTGAATGAGTCGATTTGTCATTTAATGGGTGATTGGTTGAGTTTACTGTTAGAATTATTTTGTTTTATTTTGAGGAGAAATATCCATTTGAGCCGCGACACGAGAAAACCAACAATGTGGTTGTGCGCCCAGCGCATCCTCAGATCAGCCTGGGCATCCGCCCAGTCTGATCATACTCTTCGCTAAGCGCTTAAAGGGTAGCTAAGAGTCAAAGCTATCTCCATGCGGACAGCTAAGAGTCTGATAAGACTGGGCGGATGCCCAGGCTGATCTAAGTCTGCGCTGGGCGCACAATCACTTTGTTGGTTTTCTCGTGTCGTGGCTCATTTGTCGTTTTGCGGCGTCTGATCTGGATCTGCACTGTTTTTCCATGTCGCATTTTTGGGACGCTAGGCATTAATGGATAAATTGTCAAACCTCTACAAGCCGCTACCGCAAGCATTTCTCCTCCATGTACAATATCAACAGGCATTTGTGACGACTGTTAATTGATAAATGAGCACTCAGTATTATTTAGCCTCCTCCAGATATTCAACATTGTATAGAACTGCTCGCAAAAGAATGATCTATAGAGCAAACAGAGCAAATCGACAGATTTTCGCCTTCCTGACGGATGAGTCTTGTATGTGGAACAAAATTAGCATATTCATGACATATTAGTAGCACATTTGATTGATTGGTGTTGCTTGTGTTTTCTTGCCCGTGTTATTATCATGATCCTGCAGGCATTTTTGAAGCACAGTGCAAGTACTGTTTGTTAACTCGTCCAAGACATATTAATATGCCAGAAGCATTAAATGTAAGAAGCAATAAATCATCAGCAACAAAGGATTTGTCTGTAAAGGTTGCTTACACGGCGACACGTGTTGCATGCAACCATTTAATTACCAAGTAGGCTTTGTTTTGACGACGAGACATGGTACATGCAACAGATTTGCGTCCCGAAACGTGTTTTGGGGAGGTTTACACCGTGATATATGTTGCATGATAAGTTTGTCGCCGTGTAAGCCCATCTTTGCGGACGAATTGCTTCCTTGTAAATACAGGTGACTGTTTTGGTAATAACATCTCCCTTTCATTACTTTCCCCTCATATAGATACCTCATAGTCGAAAACATTTTGAGAGAACAGACTCAGATAAAAAAATATGTTTTCTTTCGTTTAAAGTAGACCTCAGCTTAGAAAGAAAACGTCGTCCACATGGTCGCGAAAGCGTACTGGAAGTCAAAAATTTGTTTCCCTTATAAAAATTCGGGGAAAAATGAGTGATGTACCCATATATCTTAACTCGGACTTATCATTAAGGCCCATCTTATCTAGAGGTCTCAAGACCCATCTTATCTACAGCAAGACCCATTCTTATCTAGAGGTTTGTGTATGTTTGGTACAACGATACATACAACAGAAAATAAACGTCCCGTTTTCTCTATTTTAAAATTTATCAGCGAAACAATATTTCACAAAGGGAAACATGGAACTTTACTTTAGTACGATTCCTTTGATCAGTTCAGTATTTTTTTACTTTCTACATATGGAGCATTATCACGTACATGTATAATTCTTAGATAATTTCTGTTCACACTCCATTAATACATTGCCGCATTTCATCAGATATGGTCGCCAAGGCGATATGATTTCAGAGGAAAGAGAAAAAAAATATCACAATTGTCACTGGAAATCGTTTTATCTAAAGCATTTAAACTTACTCTCCGAGTGAGTGAGTGAACTTGAGTTTAACGGCCCACCAACAACGAGGTCATATGGAGACGGGACCTCGGTTTAAAGTCTCATCCGAAAGACCGGAAAAGAGGGAAATCGATCTTGCGACCCCTGGATTGGTAGTCCACAGCCGCTCCACTTACTCTCTGAGAAAAAGTCTGTCATATAAACGGATTATTAAAATCACCACTGTAGAGAAAAGGTTCATAAGCCCGTTGTCTTCCCCTTTTAATAATTCTCAAGCACTGTTTAGCTGAATATCGATTACGAAATAAACATCTTTTTTCAAAACAATTTGAATTTATTTCATCCAGTATTTCTAACAAACAGCGAATTTTCATCGCATAAAAAGGAAATGGAGTTCCGGGTTTCCGTAGAAGGTTGTTCCCAGCTAGCGTGCTTTCAAGATTACGGGTAGTGAAAGCTAATTCAAGACCGTTTAATAGCTCATATACACATTGAACATAATCACCATCTATTCTGGAGCAAGTTGAAGAATGTCGAATGATACTTGTCTTGAGGTGGTAGCCATTCATTTGCGCCGGTACACAAGACATTAAACAAATTTGCTCAAAAAGATATTTAATAACCATAAAACATCGCCGGTGTTCGTCAGAAAGCTTTTCAAGAATTGTCTTGTTTTCAGTTTCACTATGTGACATACGCCAACAGCTTTTACCACAAGACGTACAACTTTTAGCGAGGACAACTTTTTCTCCATTAAGTTCTTGAATGAAGTAAGATGACATATCAGTCGAAGTATCAGCATTTGGTTCTTTTATTTCATTTTCAGTAATTACATCCTCTCTGAGTTTGTCCACTGCACCAGCAATTTCCCTAGATTTATTTTCTTCCTGGTTTTGATTCACAATCGTTGCGAGCTGACTACTCCTCTGTGGAACTGGAGTTTACGTGGCAGTTTTGTCATTTTTGATGACATGAGATTTGGTTTCATTATGCTCTGCTAACTGACCTTGATTTATATCAACTACAGCCCAAACGTGTTCAACCAGTGTAGTTTTGACCATTACTTCTTTTTCATTTTGCTTAATGACAGGTACATGGTCTTCGTGTTCTTGTCTCTCATACCTCTGTTCCACAGACAGATCCAAGTTATCTGTGTTTTGTTCACCTTTGCAAACTGTATTCTCAGCTTTCACATTTCTCGCCTCAAAAGTTGCAAGTGTTTGTGTTTGTGGTGATTCGACGCCTGGACAACGAATATTTTCATTATGAAAAACCGTATGTGAATTGTCTTTATTCATATCGGAAGTGTAGCTGTCTATTATGATTTCTTCTGTATCATTTACATTGTCAGATCCAACAGCTTCTAGCGCACTGAAACTTTGATAATGATCAGCTCCATTTCTGTGTTTATCGCACGGTTTATTATTTACCGTTACAAAACAGTTTTCAGTTGCTAATCCCTTACAAGATCTGTCAAGTGTTTTATTTGTTTGTGTACACTTTGTCTGAGCATCAAACTCAGACAGTTTATATTGTTCACCCATGTAGTCAGCCCCTTCAAAGTCACTACTGTGCTTGCCAGGCAACAAATAAGGATTTTCATCAGCTGCAGTGTTGCTGTGAGTACATTCAGAAATATGATCAGCTTCAAATGCGTCGGGGCTGCTGTCTGTTTCTCTTTCCTGTAGACGAATTTTCTGCTCATAAACACTAAGTGGAGTCAGTTCAAAGGCTGGAAGAAAATCTACGTATATCAAAATTTCTTTTGTCTTTCTTCTTCTTCTTTTCAAGCTTTTAAAATCTGGCATGCGCAGCTGCTGCTTTGTGCTGGTCCATTTAAATACACAAGAACAGTGTCCAAGGTGTTTTGCAGCCTCGAATTTAGTTTCAAATGAAGCGATTTGTATGTATCCAGTTTCCCTGTACACGATGCATTTGTTACACTTTACCTTGCGTGCTTTCGGTGAATTCAAATACAAGTAAATATTTCTTTTCCATGTTTCTTTACCATCATGTATTTCACACTCAGCAAAACATTTACACATAGTGGTTATGCTCTTATGTAACTCAGCATGAAATTTTTTATCTATCACGTCCGTCTGCAGGGCAGAAAAATATCGCTTTGGTTCATGCTCTTTCGCATCGCCTGACAGTCGTGCGCTGTATATGAAAAAACATTCGGGACATCCTTGTACTCCAACAATCTTCTGACTGGCATCAAGGACAGCGAGGATATCAAATTCAATATAGGTTGCTGCGTATTTTCGACGGTATCCTTTATTGGCTTGATGAATTTCTGCGTTGGTTTTCCACAAAGCAGTCTTTTCGACCATGCTTCCACAAGGATAAAGCCGAGAAACTCTGCATATACTACGTTCTGCCATATCCGCTGAATACCGGTGTAGTAATTCTGACAATGCACTTTTTATATCTTGTAGTTCTCGGCAGCTTTGATCCACTGATGCATCACATACTATGTCGTCAAAGAATGCTCTCAAAGCCATCTTAGCATCTGAAACAGAATCAGAGTGACTATTTTAGACAGTCAAAGATAACTAGCTGTTACTACAAGTAGACAGTGCTCTTATTTAAATATGTAGCACTGCCTCTCTCTCTCTCTCCCTCACACACACACACACACACACAAAACTGAAGTGGGTCATCGTTTTCTGATAATGACATATATTCCGGGCCACACATAGAACTGAAACAAAAAGGTAGAATGGCTTCTTACAATCAGTCGAAAGTCAGGGCCCCGTTTCACTGAGCTTCCGAGATTTAAGATTTTTGACTAAGATCTTCGTAACAGAAAACCGAAGAAAAATCCTAGATTCTTAAATGCGCCCAGGTTTGAAAGTCGTAATTAAACGTCGGATGCAGAAACTCAGATGTGGTGTCATGCTCATACACAGAATAAATAGGACATTACAGTATTAGAACTTATGTGGGATAGTAGACTTGCCCCAGTCGGATATATTAAATTGTTTGTCCTATATATATTTACATTCTCAGTGCATTTATTTAAAAGCCCTATGGTAAACCATTAGAACGGAATGTAGTTTATACTTCAATAACTATATCGGTTCACGCGACGTAAGTGACGTCAAAACAAACAATGGTTCTCGCAAATCTGATTGGACGTAGGGGACGTTATGACGTCATTGATGCTGTTCCGCTGTTAGTAGAAAAACTGCGTACAAATGTTTTTTCTGCTTCAACTGTAGCCCTAACGCAAATTTATGGTCAATAAATATATTGAGAAGAATGAAAATATAAGCAATGAACTTAATTTTTCTGGTGTTTATCGAAGTATAAACTACATTGGGTCGCTAGCAAAGTTTACATGAACCCCTTCGGGGTTCACTTACTTTGCACGCGACCCAATGTAGTTTATACTTCGATAAACACCAGAAAAATGAAATTCATTTCTTAAATATTTTCTTTTTCATGCTTGATGTTTGGCTTTTTACTCTTGTGGGTTTGTCTGAGATATCAGTCCCATGCATATAGACTAGCACAAAGAAAATTATGTATATTCAAGGAAATTTATGAGAAAGACAAATTTGTATATTTCTAAGCCTTGAGTAAGGCTAGTTGGAGATCTCCCATAGCCTAGTGGCCGTAGGGGCTGTTGGGGGGGGGGGGGGGTTGATTTAGTTGGTCGGAGCCGAAGTTTGCCTTTTCTGTTGCTTGGTTATTCGGGGTTCAACTGATAGTTTTCTTTTTCTCCGGTATTTCAGTGGTGTTGTCTGACTTCCCAGGGGTCTCCTGGTGTCGCAATACATTCTTTCCGTTGAGTCCTCATCTCTGATTCCTCATAAGCCTTATCCGTGATTTATTTCCGGTGATGTTCATTGATGAGTTAGGAAACCTTCATGCGGTACTTCTGTTGCGGTTCCTTGATGTTGTATTGTGCTTTGTCCGCTTGTCTATGGTCTCTGGCGGTTTGATCACCCGTATTGCTGCCCAATCTGCCTTCTGTTTTGTTTTATTTTGTAACTAAAATAAAAAAAAATGGTAAAAATAGATGTTGATGCTGTTATTGGGGTAGCTGAATGACCATCTGTTTGGGAAAGAGCTACTCATTTAATGTGGTGTCTTTCGTAAACTTTTGTCATTTTCTTTGTGTATGTGCTTCTTTTCCTATTGGTTTTGAGAGCGGTATGTGGGATTTGATTGTATTAATTCCTGATTATTGCCCATCTTTTTACTTCGAGACCCACTGTGGGCTTCCAACCCCCACTACTCTTACGGCCACTATGTAAGATACCTGCTGAATAAAGATTTAAAGCGGTCATAGATAAAGAAGCATAAAATAAGGTTCTATATTTCCGCTGCTAAATATTTTAGACATACGTATACAGGAGACAGCTGGCACCAGAGGTGGGGAAGCGGCGAGTTTAAAGTGACAGTCAGGAGTAGAAATAAACTAACTGATGAAACAGAAGATCGGTACTTAGGTTTGCTAGCTCTTTTCATTTCTTATATATGTCTTTGCATAGTGTAGTCAAAATTTTCAAACACTGGAACATACTATCGTGACTTTTTCTAAAAGTTTGTTCAAATGTACTTTCTGGTAGCATCGAGCATTTCGCAAAATTTTAATGTGTCACACATCGCTGTTTTTTATGTTTTAAGCGCCTTTAAGTATCTCCCTAATAAGAAGGCTACCGTCGACACCTAGAAAATCGCAGCAAAACTGCTTTTATTACACAATTACAGTAATTGGAGCCTTAGTTCTATAGCTCCTACACAGTAAACCAACCGTGTGGTGTGCCACAGGCAGCAGAATTAGTAATGCGATCGTCATGACAAGCGCGCCAATTCGTATGATAAACACCCACGTCAGGTCTAATACTCCTTGACGTCGAAGTATACCATCATGGGTGGTTGACAAAACACGGACCGTCACGGACTCGCGGACTTACGGACTGGTTACGGACTAATTGACAAAACACGGACTCGTAGACAAAACACGGACCAGCGGACCAATATTCAGGGACTGATTGACAAAACACGGACCAACGGACCATATTACTTACGGACGGACAGACCAGTTACGGACTTAGATAAGAAATAATGTAACTTAAAATGTTGTCCAGATTGAAACATTTACGGTCCAAAAACGTTTTGAGAACAATAGCGTTATACGCCGAACGTTACCTCGAGACGTCACCATAGATACCAACGTAGGGGAGACCGAGGATAGTTGATGCACGGGGATAGTTGATGTACCGATCAAGGATCTGAACAACTGATCAGTGATGCTATTTGGTTGCTCAGTGTTGACGGAGTTAGCCTTAACCTATCACAGGAGGATAAAAGACGAATAGATGGAAGTTTTGACAATGGGTGGCTGAATGACACTATCATGGATGCAAGCCAGGCTGTATTAAGGCAGCAGTTTCCCCACGAGCAGGGTATGCAATCTGTGCTTTACGCAGCAAAACCCGAGTTCCGGCCAGTATCTGGAAGATTTGTTCAGCTGATCAACACCCATCCTAATGACGGCGGACTACAAATATGGTCAGTATACTTCACGGTCGGATGCCGGAACACGGTTTTATGTTAACATGTCCAGTCTGTAAAATTGGTTTCATCCCGGTTGTCAGAATATTACTAGTACCCAAACTCAAAGGCAAATTCGATCTTCGAAAGTAATAAAATGTTTGGACTGCAGGTTTTAAACGAATTAAACTAATGCATTGTTGTCTTTTTCTCTGACTTTTCATATATGTAAGAGTTTTTCACGGACCACCTTTACAGACCAAAGTCATGGACAGATAACCTGTCAACTTCGAGGACATTTACGGACCAACGTCACGGACCGCTAACACGTCAACTTTACGGACCATACACAAACTTCATTCACGGACTATTTCTCATATGGAGTTCATTACGGACCAGATACTGACTTATGGCACGGACTCTTTCTCAGCTTACCTCACGGACCATTTACGGACCCGGACAGTCACGGACCTGAACCGTGAATAACGTTGCGTCGAGACGTCGCCATAGATATCAACGTACCAATTTACGGATCATGGACTACACCCACCCCACCTTTCAGCCTCATAATTTGTTCATTGAGATAGCTGACCAATTTACGGACTAATTTAAGGTTAACTAACTTGTCACGGACCAAATTCCATATTAATTTTCTATTGGTTCATGGCTAGATCCCGCTTGGTGCCTTACTTTCCTGTTCATGGGCTTGCATTTCGATTTCAGTGATGGTTTCACAAGATTTTAAGACGTTTAATACCATCAATGAATTTCTTATGATACCGTCAATGAAATCGAACCGTTTGATAACTCGACAATAGAACCTTGCCCGGTTTTCACTGGACATAAATGTACCAGACGAGGGTGAATCAAAAAATACGCGGACTACCTGATTTAAATGGTAGATATAAAATATGTACAATTAAATTTTACATCACATAAAAGTGCATCGTTTACACTATATACAAGCACAATTTCGACAAGATATGTCACTGTCCCGCCAATCTACAGATCTTTAAGCCATACTAGTGTCTGCGGCACGGAGCATGTCACATCACCGATTCGACGTCGTGTCGACGTCGCCTGGCGCCCTTCATTTTTTCTCAAAGTACGCATAGCGCCCTTCATTTTTTCTCAAAGTACGCACCTGCTGCCAACACGCACTTACGATGGCGCTTAACCCAGTTATTGAAAATATTTCGATACCACTGTTTGTTGTACTTCTCCACCACTGATCTTGCTGTATATCTCAGTTCATTAAGGTCCTGAAAGCGCCTACCTCTCAATGTTGACTTCAGTTCAGGAAACACAGCAAAATCCATAGGTGCTAAGTGGGTGGCCTAGGCACTGAAATTCTAGGAGATCCAATTCTAGCTGTGTTGAATCTGCTCGGTGCGCTGGGGCATTGTCCTGGTGGAATATAATCGCATCCATGGACAGGAACATCCTCCTGAACGACGTCACTAACCCGTTGAACGATGAAATCTGACACAATTTTCCGTCTGCCGCTCCGTTTGTCGTCTGATAAAGATGACCGACCTTCGCGAAACCTCCGATGCCACTTGTATACGAGTGTCCTACATGCCTTTGGCTTCATGTCGGCATTTTCAAGCATTTTTATAGTTTCTCTGGGTGTTTTCCCTAATGAAACGCAAAACTTGATGACTGCACCATGCTCCATGTAGTCCATGGACGTCATTTTTTCGCCGTGTCGCTTTTTCAAGTATTCCGCGTATTTGTAGATTACTTTGTAACGGACAAAGATACGACGTCAAACTTTTGAATATCGTTAGCAATGACGTCACTCAACGTCCACACAATGTTACGTTACTTTTTGCCGCCTTATTAGTCAGTTACAGGACAATAAAATTATTCCATGCGTTTTTGCTTTATTCAAATTTTTACATGTTCCGTACTGCAAAATGAATGTACATAAAAGGATTATAAATTTCACATGTTAAAAGAAAATTTAAAATAGACCACTCTTTCGGATTGAAATTAATGCCAGTTTTATGCTGATATGAATTTTATGTAAAAATCGTCTTAATTTTATGAATAAAACGACTTGTCCGCGTATTTTTTTTATTCACCCTCGTACTTGGATTTACATATTTGCTTCACTTGTTTCACAATATACAACATACATATGTACACATGTACAGTATAGAATACAGATTTAAAGGCATAGAACGAAAACAAATTGTCGCAGTACTTCTTATGTCCTTTGGGAAACTCCGTAAAAAAACGGCCGTGCTTCTACCTCACCTTTACGTTTTTGCTTAAAGATTGTACTGCGCGATGAGGAAATTCGTTCATATATTTTATGATATTGTTTCGTATATATTTGATAGCTGGATGGTTTTATCTGTATTAAGCTGACAACCACGATGAAATATCAGAATCTACTTAAACAGTGGTCTAGGTCAATCTACAGTTATAATTACCTATGAAAAGCTAATATCCCACACACTTCAAAACGTGTAATTGGAAATTCCGGTTAGCAAGCTAAAAATAAGATCAATAACTCTAACGTATAAAATTCTGTTAAGACAACAACTACATGGTTGACTATATTGAGTGTCTTTACCTGTGTATTTATACCTGTATCATATGTCGTTCATGTTCGATTTATATTTGTTAGCGAACTGACGCAGGGATCATAAAAAAGAATAACCTTCAAGTTGTATTATGAGAGTTTATATATGTATAGATGAAAGGGGGAGTGCCTATAAGGCCCTTTTTCTGCCCAAGAGCAAAATGTTTTATTTTCAGCTGACGATTAGCCTACAATGTCTGCTATACTGAATCAATAGTGGTTTAGCTCCGTAAGCGCTACTTTTGGAATAAAGGGGTTATTAAAGTGGGTGGGGTAAATCAACATGAACTAGGGGAGTCATATTATAAGCTATATATCTCCTTCAAATTTTATGGCATCCATATATACCTTCCTTTATGAGTTGAAGTAATGTCTTTGGTGACATCTCTTCTGAATTTCTACCTTTCGAAGTAAAGTCTTATGTCTGCAGAATTTCTTTTGGAAACACTGTCAAATTTCATTAATTTTGGTACTTTTAATTGAATAATTTAAACCATATCTCTAGAACCAATGGATGACTTCTTACCGAACTAGCATGGATTCACCGCTGGGAGAGTGCAAATTGTTTATTAAATTTTGGTGACCTTGATCTTTGTTTCAAGGTCACAGTAAGACTTATAATGTCAATTTGAAGTCAAGTTTTGGCCATTGTCTAAACATTAGCTCCTGAAGTGGTATGAAAATGTGCCCAAAGTGGCCTTAATTATACATTGCGAAGAGTTAGAGCACTAGTTATGATTAAATGGCCATGATATCATGATTAAATGGCCATGACATCATCTTCAAGGTCAAGGTCAAGGTTAGACTAAACAGATTTTAATCATAGATTCCTCACAATCAGTCAGCAGACATGTACCAAATCTGTGTGTTTTCATTTGAAAATCAATGTTTAACTAGAATTGTTTTCCTACGAAAAAAACAGATGTCTCCCCCCTTTTTGATGTCAAAAGGATCAGTCATTAAGACGCCAAGGGAAAAACAATATGTTTCCCTACCCTGAAGCAGGGATTCATAATAAGTATAAAGTATAAATGCAAGAGTTATAGTTGTTATGCTCTGCATGTCATGTAATGTTGACTGATATTCATATTTAGTTTTTGTCAAAAAATATAAATGCAAGAGTTACAGTGCTCTGCACGTCGTCTATTTATATGTTGACTGATATTTGTATGATGTTTCATGAATATAGCTTAAAGGGTTTTCAAGTTATAGAGCTTAGACGATTGAGACACGATTTTGTGAATGACAAAGTTCCAAGGGAAATAACTCAAATAGTATAAATGCTGAGCTCTGCAGATTGTCTAGTGTTGACTGACATTTGTATGAAGTTTCGTGAATATAGCTTGTCCGGTTTTCAAGTAATAAAGCGATTGAGACACGATTTTGTGACTGACAAAGGTCCAAGGGAAATAACTCAAGAAGTATAAACGCAAGAGTTATGGTTCTTGCACTATGCAATTCTTCTAATGTTGATTGATATTTGTATGAAGTTTCGTGAATATAGCTTGAATGGTTTTCAAGTTATAGAGCAGACACAACTGAGACACGATTTTGTGACCGACAAAGTTCTAAGGGAAATAACTCAAATAGTATAAATGCTAAAGTTATGGTTCTTGCATTCTGCACGTCGTCTGATGTTGATTGATATTTGTATGAGTTTTCATGAATATAGCTTGAATGGTTTTAAAGTTATAGACGGACTCGACTGAGACGCAATTATGTGATGGACAAAGTTCCAAGGGAAATAACTCAAAAATTATAACCGCCAGAGTGCATTCTGCACGTCGTCTGATGTTGACTGATATTTGTATGAACTTTCATGAATATAGCTTGAATGGTTTTAAAGTTATAGACGGACTCGACTGAGACGCAATTTTGTGATGGACAAAGTTCCAAGGGAAATAACTCAAAAAGTATAAATGCCAGAGTTACCATTTGTGCACTCTTCACATCGCCTCATGTTGATTGATATTTGTATGAAGTTTCGTGAATAAAGCTTGAGCAGTTTTCAAGTTACAGAGCGGACACAATTGAAACACAATTTTGTGATGGACTAAGTTCCAAGGGAAATAACTCAAAAAGTATAAACGCCAGAGTTACCATTCTTGCACTCTGCACGTCGTCTCATGTTTATTGATATTCATATGAAGTTTCGAGAATATAGCTTGAGCGGTTTTCAAGTTATAGAACGGACACGATTGAAACACAATTTTGTGATGGACTAAGTTCCAAGGGAAATAACTCAAAAAGTATAAATGCCAGAGTTACCATTCTTGCACTCTGCACGTCGTCTCATGTTGATTGATATTTATATGAAGTTTCGGGAATATAGCTTGAGCGGTTTTCAAGTTATAGAACGGACACGATTGAAACACAATTTTGTGATGGACTAAGTTCCAAGGGAAATAACTCAAAAAGTATAAATGCCAGAGTTACCATTCTTGCACTCTGCACGTCGTCTCATGTTGATTGATATTTATATGAAGTTTCGCGAATATAGCTTGAGCGGTTTTCAAGTTATAGAACGGACACGATTTGTGACAGACGGACAGACAGACAGACGGACAGACAGACAGACGGACAGACGCCCGGGGAAAAACAATATGTCTCCCGACCCTGAAGGGGGGAGACATAATTTGCATAGAATGAACTTGACCTTGGTCTGAAGGTCAGCATCAGCCAAATATAATGAAACAGAATCCACACCGTACAACCGGCTGAAGTGATGCCAGATGGCTGAAGAGATAGCAGATCACCAAAAGTGAAAGTAGGTTTTTACCAGGTAAGATAAAGGTGCTGGTAAAAACAGACGATAAAATCCTGGAAGAGTTTAGCATCATATGGAAGTTGCTCGGTGCCTGTAGATTCTACAGTATGAGTTTGGGTGGCTTTCTTACACAGATAAGGCTATGGCAGGTCTTGAATGGGCAACATTTTCAGGAAACAACACAAAATCTGCATTTCAGCTCCCATTAAACGAATCTGAGATAGTGCCCAATCTGTTTGCTTACGTGCAACAAAACTTCAGTTAGTCAGCAATATTTCTGCCAATTTTTGATGCACAATTTGGTTTTATAATGAAAATACATGCTTTCAAAGAGGGTGGGTAGCGACAAAATGGTTGACTTTGTCAACAGATGCACTTTTAGGTGGATAGCTGGGATGGCAGATTGTTTTTTATGGAAAAAGGCTGACATTGATGACAGGTATCAATATATTAGTATGTGTCTTTAAAACTGCATTTTTAAATATTTGGTTGTGTCAACGGCATAAAATCACCTCAAGAACTCGTAAAAGTATTTTCCTAGATGTAAAAGGAATAATATTTGTGTTTATTGAAGCTGGTTATGCATTCGTGGCAGAAATTCGATAGTGTCAGAAATAGTTACAAACGGCGGCTGGGCCTGTGTTTCTTTTCATTGTATTTGTTTCTTATTTTGAAGCAAAGTTCTTGTGCGTTTTGTTTTTGTTTGTTTCATAGTTTGTCTGTGTATGTATGCGTTTGTGGAGGGGAGGGGGGGGGGGGGGTTGATGGCTTGCTGGTCAGCTTGGTACCGATACTTGAACAAGGGACTGCGAAATTGCCAATTCACCCTTTAATACCAAAACTGTTACCTTTTTAACTGTGGGGCCCAGGGGCGTAGCTAGGCTTCCTGTGATGTTGAAACCCATGCAAGGGGGGTGGGACGAGTGCCGAAGGCACGAGAGGGAGAAGAGCACGAGAGCGGGTTAGCCCCTCTCGTAGGTGGGTCGGGGGGCCTCCCCCCCACCCCCACGAGAAAATTTTGAAAATTTGGTGGCCACCGGTGTTATCTGGAGGGGTATCTTTGACTTTTCCGCTTACCCAATTTTGTTGATTTTCGGCTTGATTTACGTTTATATGGAAGTCATAGTTCAGATAAGTCAACATTTTTGTGATGCTGTTAGCTCGCCAACAGCTATCAAGCTGCAGTCACTGGACGCAGTAATACTGGAGCCACGACACGAATAAAAAACAAAAAAGTGGCATGTGCGCCCAGATACGACCCAGATCAGCCAGGACATACTTTAAGCGCACTGCGAAGAAGCTGATCAGACAGGGTGGATGCACAGTCTGATCTTAGTCCTCGCTGGGCGCACATGCCACTTCGTTGGTTTATCGCCGCGCGGCTTGTATACTTTGGAACACAGTTACGCCGGTAGGTATACAAGTACAAATTATAACTGCATACATGTTCAATGCATGTCTGAACTGTGTTGCACGTTTCAAATCCCTGCATCAAATACTGTAAGAAAAGTTGTGGAGACACAAACAGTACTACAAAGTGTGAAATATGGTCAAATGTCATTTAAGGGGACGTTTATATGGAAGTCATAGTTCAGTAAAGTCAACATTTTTGTGATGCTCTGTTAGCTCGCCAACAGCTATCAAGCTGCAGTCACTGGACACAGTATTACTTGAGCCACGACAAGAATAAAAAACAACAAAGTGGCATGTGCACCCAGCGAAGACCCAGATCAGCCAGGACATACACCCCATCTGATCACAGTCTTCGCTGTCGACATGGAGGTAACTTAGTCCTGTCTCAGCTAACTTTTAAGCGCACTGCGAAGAAGCTGATCAGACAGGGTGGATGCACAGTCTGATCTGAGTCTTCGCTAGGCGCACATGCCACTTCGTTGGTTTGTCGCCGCGCGGCTTGTATACTTTGGACCACAGTTACGCCGGTAGGTAAGTACAAATAATTTTTAATTATAATTGCATATATGGAATCCATTCATATGGGGGTGGGGGCTCTCGTGCTGGCCTCCCTCTCGTGCTTTCGCGCCTTTTGCATGGGTTTCAACATCACAGAAAGCCTAGCTACGCCCCTGGGGACCACAGTTAAAAATGTAACAGTTTTGGTATTTAAGGGTGAATTGGCAATTTCGCAGTCCCTTGTTCACGAATCGGTACCAAGCTGACCAGTTAGCCACCCCCTCCCCTCCACAAACGCTCACATACACAGACAAACTATGAAACAAACAAAAACAAAACGCACAAGAACTTTGCTTCAAAATAAGAAACAAATACTGGTACAATGAAAAGAAACACAGCCCAGCCGCTGTTTGTAACTATTTCTGACACTATCGAATTTCTGCCACGAATGCATAACCAGCTTCAATAAACACAAATATTATTCCTTTGACATCTAGGAAAATACTTTTTACGAGTTCTTGAGGTGATTTTAATGCCGTTGACACAATCAAAACTTTAAAAATGCAATTTTAAAGACACATACTAATATATTGATACCTGTCATCAATGTCAGCCTATTCCATACAAACCAATCTGCCATCCCAGCTATCCACCTAAAAGTGCATCTGTTGACAAAGTCAACCATTTTGTCGCTACCCACCCTCTTTGAAAGCATGTATTTTCATTATAAAACCAAATTGTGCATTAATAATTGGCAGAAATATTGCTGACTAACTGAAGTTTTGTTGCACGTAAGCAAACAGATTGGGCACTATCTCAGATTCGTTTAATGGGAGCTGAAATGCAGATTTTGTGTTGTTTTCTGAAAATGTTGCCCATTCAAGACCTGCCATAGCCTTATCTGTGTAAGAAAGCCACCCAAACTCATACTGTTGGATCTACAGGAACTGAGCAACTTCCATATGAGGCTAAACTCTTCCAGGATTTTATCGTCTGTTTTTACCAGCAACTTTATCTTACCTGGTAAAAACCTACTTTCACTTTTGGTGATCTGCTATCTCTTCAGCCATCTGACATCACTTCAGCCGGTTGTACGGTGTGGAATCGGGTTAAACCTAAAGGTTATAGAAAAGTCTAATGTGAAATACTGAACTTCTGAATGTATTGGTGATCTTCAGTGAAGTTCAAGCTCATTATATGCCTGTAAAGCATTGATTTTCAAATAGAAACATACATATTTGTTAACTTTCTGCTTACTAGCTGTTTGAGATATTCGATTAAACTCTGTCTAGTTTAACCTTGACCTTGAAGATGATGTCATGGTCACTTGATCATTACCAGTACTCTAACTCTTCATAATGTATTATTTAAGCCACTTTAATCATGATTTCATATCAATTAAGGAGCTAATATGTAGACAATGGCCAAAACTTGACTTAAAACTGATTTTATAAGTCTTACAGTGACCTTGAAACAAAGGTCAAGGTCACCAAAATTTAATCAACAGTTTGCACTAACCCAATGGTGAACCCATATTAGTTTGGTAAGAAGTCATCCATTGGTTCTAGAGATATGGTTTAAATTATTCAATTAAAAGTACCAAAATTAATGAAAATTGACAGTGTTTCCAAAAGAAATTCTGCAGACATAAGACTTTACTTCGAAAGGTAGAAATTCAGAAGAGATGTCACCAAAGACATTACTTCAACTTATAAAGGAAGGTACATATGAATGCCATAAAATTTGAAGGAGATATATGGCTTATAATATGACTCCCCTGGTTCATGTTGATTTACCCCACCCACTTTAATAACCCCATTATTCCAAAAGTAGCGTTTACGGAGCTTAACCACTACTGATTCAGTATAGCGGACACTATAGGCTAATCATCAGCTGAAAATAAAACATTTTGCTCTTGGGCAGAAAAACGGCCTTATAGGCACCTCCCCATAATGGTGAATCCGATGTTGAATTAGATACAGAAAAGAGTGCGTATAAATATAAAATACGGCATACACTTTAAAATAATAGAATTACGGGCACCGAATGCATAAATGATATGAGAAGCATGATAATGATGCAGTACTCTACAGCTGAATGCAGAATATAGCATTTTTGCAACACCATAATGATTGAAACAACATGGACAATGCAGTTTCCGTATTCGGACAGGGCCACGAAAATGCATTACAATGCAAATTTTACTAAAGTACATTTAAACAGACGACACCACATTGACAAAAGAATTCACGCCGTATGCTCAAAGTTTCTGATAGTTGTAAAATATGATGAATGCATGTAAAATAATTTAACCAAAACCAAGCGCAGGTTTTGATACATGTGATGTATGTTTGCTAACGGTGCGCATCGTCAACAAACAACGAAATTCACATTAACAAGAAAAGGAACAAACATAAAATTAGTGAACATACCTGGCGTTGAAGAAACAGCAAAAATGTAGCTATGAAAACTACAAGAATAATATATATCCAAATAAGACTCAAAACGAAACACGCGTCCTCCCAGTTACTGAGTTAGAAAGACACCGGCAAACTGCGTTGAACTAGGCATAACATGCACGTGCTAGGTGAAATGTGACGTAGTGAGTTAATCAGGTTTCCAAGTTTACCAAGTTTCCAAGTCAAATGACCGGCCATTCTTCTTCACTCTTACAAGATAAAAGTAAGATGGGAAAGCCGCAGGGGAAACCGTTTCTGATTGGGTTACAAGCCCATCATGCCAACCCAAGGAATATCCAATTATATTATGCAGGGCACAACTAGAAAACCGGTTCCACTAAAACCCGAAATAATACTTTCTAAACGGGTAACAATGACCGGAAAAAACTATAACTTGAAGTATAACCTCTGTGATAGAATAATAAATATTTTGCTGTATATGTGTTCAACGCTGTGTGCCTCCTGGGAAGGGGGTCATGTACGGATCAAATCCTTAGTACACGTGTGGCTCTTTGAACATTCATTTAGACAGTGGTGGTGCAGTTTCCGGATAAAAACGCATGTGCGAATTAAGGTATGTTAAACGCTACATGCACACATGTGCAGTCTGATTAGAGCTTAAGATTGAATTGTCGTTTTTTAAAATAATATTTCTAAGAAATAATTCTTACTATAAATGCATATGGGCCAGATCGAGCCAGAGCATTTTGCGCATGCCTTGGTTTGCTGCTCAGTTATATGCGTGTACGAATTATTTCTTCCGTATGGCTAATGGGTGGAACGTGGAATGAGGAATTTGTACTTCTGTACATTAAAGAGGTCTATAAAATTGGTTGTGATTGTCAGCAAAATTACATGTTCTTTATTTTCTGCATCGCCAGAATGAGGCCTAGGTTCAATTGTACGCAAGATGTATCATTTTATTATAAAGTTTGGCGGCCATTTTTACAAGAGACTCAGTTTTTGCAAAATAATATTTGCTTCCATGTATGTGAATTCCTTCTTAAAGGCGGAATAGCTCTTAATGGAAAGAATTTGCTTTCTTAAGAGGTCCCCGTCAATGGATGTAGACAGTTCCATAACAAGTGTCCCACTGGGCACATAACGTTGAATCAACAATGAATCAACGTTGATTCAACGTCATGACGTTGAATCAACGTTGATTCAATGTTGTGTGCCTGCTGGGGTGGTCCGTTCATACAGCTTAAGGTGGATGCTTACCTTTTTCAGGGGAGACGACCCTATTTTTTTCAAATTTGGAAGGGCTCCGCCATCTTTCGGTACAAACGGTCACGAAAGTTGTCCACCTGCGATCACCTGCGTGTGAAAATAATGGAGAAAATATTTACAAGCAGGGAGGCATATCGATGCAATTTAGTGTCATAAAAATATTTCATATATTAGCTAAGAATTTCAACAAACCATTTGGTCTTGTACGCCGCCTTTTGCAAAATATTCTTGCTATTATCTGCTGTCCTAATTTGGGGGTGGGGGGGGGGGGCTCATGTCTGGCGATAATTAAAAACGTTCAGTGCCGAGGAGTCCTACTGATTTGGATAATAAAATGGCAAGGGCCTACAGTGCTTCACGCTATAGGACCCTGACCTTATGCAATGTATTTTTCGAGCAAACAAAATGGCCGACGCGAGGATAACAGATGATGACACTGGAGATTCTACCGATGTAAGTTGCGTTTATTTTCACGTAGGACCAAGTAAAATGCATTTTAAGTTCGGTCTGTGTCTAGACCTTGTAAGTGCATGCAATTTTCGTTCAGTCGACTGGTATGTGCAACATAATTAACCCAGAAATGTGATCGCATGGCTCTGCTCACATATTCTGCATTTACTTGGTCATCTTTAAAGAGCAAAAAAAGGTCTTCAAAAGTTAAATTTCGCACGTATTCTTTGTCAATAAACGTATATTTGATTTTACTTAGTAAAACGAAAACGAAGTAAATGATACCTTGTAGAAGATTTGAAAATATCACTGATTTTGTTCACTGTACACATACTTAAAGTTCCAAAGCTGCGTGCAAAACAGCTCAGTTTTTTCGAGCAGTACTGGACGGGTATTTTGAGCGCACAATCTGCATTGAGCGGGTATTCTGAGGCAAATACTGCTCGGGTATTCCGAGTATCGAAAGATTGTATTAAGTTACAGAAGTTATAAAATTTTGATCGTCTGAGTTCAGAACGAGGCTGTGAGTAAATGACGTCATAAACTCACAATTAAAAATATAAAATAACTACCGTTCTGGTGGAAAAAAAGTCGCCAGTAAATGGTAAATGGCGACGATGTTGTGTCCTTGAGCAAGTCACTTCACCCTTGTTGCTTAGTAGGCTACTGGTTCAACCAAGGAAAGCGTCCCGACATGACTGAAAAACTGTTTACTGGGACGTAAGCCTTAACCCAAACAAACAAGATTATAACAAAGCACGTATTCTAAAATGTTATTTTGACTGACCAGTGAGCTGACGCGTCCTACACAATTAACAAAGTAACAACGTATTGCCAGTCCTATAGAGTGTCCTCTTGTTTGAACAATATATGGTAAGACAACTCGTGCAAATGCTGCAACTGCGATTGAAGTATGAGGCAGTCTAAAAGCCGGTTACAAAGTCTGTATAGAAGGTATTTTGGTACCATAACTAACAAGGCGTCAAATCTTCACACCTTTGATCTCAATAGAGAAAATCAAATGCATTAGCAAAGAGCAATTGTGTTAAATGCTGTTTCTACAATGTTACCTTTGATGAATAAATATTGTTTAAACCAAAGAGCGAAAGAGGGAGAGAGAGAGAGTGTGTGTGTGAGAGAGAGAGAGAGAGAGAGAGAGAGAGAGAGAGGCATTAAGCTGAAGGCTTGCTCAAAGCTTGACAGGTTATATTTTTATAACAGCAGCAGTTGTCAACAGGAGTTGCGATTAGCAATTCATCTTATTTTTTACAGGTTTGGGTAGAACATGTTTCTTGTGAGTTAGCTCCCGAAAAGATTCGCATAGTGATGTACTTATAATTTTTTTTGCTAAAAGAATGTGCATTCTCCCCGATTACCCTCGCTCAGAATACCCGTTCAAAATTTTCATCATAAAATCACTCCTTTATTACTCAGAATACCCGTTCAATGGAATGTCACCATGCTCGAAATTACTGACCAGGGCTGGGGAACATTTTGATTGTGTACAGTGGACTAAAATGTTGTTTTTATACCCCGCCACACTTTAGTGGCGGGGTATTATGTTATACCTTTCGGTGTCTGTCCGTCCGTCCGTCCGTCCGTCCGTCCGTCCGTCCGTCCGTCCGTCCGTCCGTGCTCACCATTTCCGATCAATAACTTGAGTATTTATTCACGGAATTTTTTCAAATTTTGCATACATATTGTTATCGGCGATGAGTGGTATGGGATTGTTAATGGGCAAAATCCGTCCATTTTTAACGGAGTTACTGCCCTTTTTCGTATTGGAAAAATGGTTTCTGGTCTGTTATTCCTTTACTGTTCATGATATCTGAATGAAACTTCACAGATATGTTGCACATCAAAGGTTACATATTGTGACTAAGGACCGTCACTCTGACCTTCCCAGTTTGTGAGTTATCCGCCCTTGATAGGTCTGAAAAAAGGTTTTTGACCTATTGTTCCTTTACTATATGGAATATCTGAATATAACTTCACAGATATGTTTCACATCAAAGGTAACATATTGTGACTAAGAACCGTCACTCTTACCTTTCCCGTTTGTGAGTTATCCGCCCTTGATTGAATTAAAAAATGTTTTTTACCCGTAGTTCCTTTACTATGTGGAATATTTAAATGAAACTTTACAGATATGTTTCACATCAAAGGTTACATACTGTGACAAAGAACCATCACTCTTACCTTTCCAGTTCATGAGTTATCTGCCCTTGATAGGTCTGAAAAATGGTTTTTGACCTGTAGTTCCCTTTCTATATGGAATATCTGAATAAAACTTCACAGATATGTTTTACATCAAAGGCTTCATATAGTGACTAGGAACTGTCACTCTGATCTTTCCGGTTTGTGAGTTATCCGCCCTTGATTGATCTGAAAAACGTTTTTTTATCTGTAGTTCCTTTACTATATGGAATATCTGAACGAAACTTCATAGGTATGTTTCTTATCAAAGGTTACATATTGTGACAAAGAACCATCACTCTTACCTTTCCAGTTAATGAGTATTCCCCCTTGATAGATCTGAAAAATGTTTTTTGACTTGTAGTTCCTATACTATATGGAATATCTGAATGAAACTTCACTGATATGTTTAACACCATAGAATAGGAAACAGAGTCTCTCAGCTCAAAGAAATGCTTTACAGCCTGATCTAAATCTACACTGGTCAGAATGCTCCACGTTGTTGGGTGGTTTATATTAATATTTATTTACAGTAAGGACATCATATCTCTGTCTATCTCAGTTCTGTGGCTATTTAGCTATTATATATCTCAAAAAATAAGTTAGGATGCACAGCAGTGGCGGGGTATCATGCAGTGCCTGCGGTGCTTTTATTCTCGTAAGTAAACATTTCTTTTGGACCATATTTAAAGAAAACATCTTTTGTCTTGAATATCTTATAAGCTCATGCAATGAATAACCTGATCAATAATTTTAGTTCGCTGTTTTTATGTGTTTTATAAAATATGCCGTCGATAAAAATGGTGAGCAAAGCACATGTTTATGCAACTCGAAACTAAAATGCAACAATCTAGCCAGTATTTGTTAAATCGAGACGTCAGATAGGAAAAATAACTTATTTCTTAAAACCTAAATGAGTACGACTATCTAAATAAGACATAAAAGCTTTTAAATTTACCTTCGTTCGGAGAGGCCACTCCCGGCGTGTTGACAGTGTCCGCCATGTTTGCTCGAAAAATACATTGCAAAAGGTCAGGGTCCTATAGCGTGTGCTTGCAGTAGGTGCGGATGGGGGTTGTTTGGATATTTTATAGCTTATCATCTCTTTTCTTTTTCCCTCTCTCTGGGAGACGGCTTGATGTAGACTGAAATGCTGTCTCAAAGAACAGTTAAACCCAAAGCAACCAACCAACTTATCGCTTTAACCCATTTATGCTCAATGAAATGATCTTTCCTTATCAAAGGGATAAGTCATTTTTGACAATCAAGAGGTGTCTGTCTAGTTTGGTTTATTTTTTCGTTTTTATTGTTTAAGGATTGATTGATTGATTGATTGATTGTTTTTGGTGGTTTAACGGCCCTTTGAGACAGTATTTCAGTCTATATCGGGCCGTCTCCTAGAGAGGGGGAAATGACAGTCCAAACAACCCCCACCCGCACCTACTGCAAGCACAGTAGTCCCTTGCCCTACAATGTTCCCCGGCACTGGAAGTTACATACAGCACCATCGCACCACCCAACCACCCCTATTGTTTAAGGAAGAAATACCCATGTGTCTTTTTCAAACAGTGTAGACATGGTGTCGGTGTAGGGGAGGAGGAGCCGACTAAAAACAGTGTAGACCCTGATCAGACGTCTGATTTGGGTCTGCACTAATTGCCTATGTCCTACTTATGGGACGCTTTGCATTAGTGGGTTTATGTTTTCCCTGTAATATTTCAGAGTCACATCGAAAATCGTGTTTTCTCCTGTTATATTCCGGATTCATTCACATGCCTCCATTTGGTTATTATTCTAGACAAAAAAACACAATAATCTTTTGTTGTGATGGCAACTAGCTATATCAGCAGTTCTTCTCATAATAATTTAGTTATCGATAAAATACAAAGCTTCTTTTATGTCTAAATTTCCATTTGTAAATTAAAACTACTTGTTCTTAATTACTCCTACAATTCCAGTATCTCTGGGGCCCGTCTTGAGAAAAGCTTGCTGTCGGATATATGCCAACCTCCACGCTTGTTAAACGCGTAATTCTGATCCCACACCTAAAATGGACTAGTGTTCTTTTTTTCTGTTTTCTTTCTTTCTTTTTTCTTTCTTTTTTCATAGTTTGAAAAATCGAAAAAAGTAGAGCAATGCTTTTAATTTTATAAGTGTACGAATGTTACCATATTCATACAAAAGTTCAGCTTATTAAAGATGACCTCAGTTATTACAAAAAAAGGGAAAGCGTCCGTGCCAGGGTGTGTGTGGGGGGGGGGGGGGGGAGGGGGGCATGGGTTCGTTTTGCTAACCCTCCTGGAGACAATCTTTTCGAGAATTCACGAAAAAGTCATGAAGGTAGACAAAGTGGAGTTATCACAAAACTCCTAAAAGAGTCAAATTGGAATTATCAGAAAAAAAACTGCAACTGCTGAAAGGGGTCAAAGTGGAGTTATTATAAACTTCTTGAATATGGCCAAAGTGGAGTGCTCACAAAACATCTGTAAGTGGTCAAAGCTAGTATCACAAAATCTCTGAAAATGTCAAAGTTACTATCACAAAGCTTGTCAAAGTTCGTATTTCAAAACTTCTGAAAGTGATCAAAGTAGTTTTTGGGTTGTCTCCCTTCTCAATGAGGGTCAATCTTAAAGAAAAACAATTGCCCCGCGCCGCCCTCCCCACCCCTTGAAACACAGTCTTTCCTTGAAGACAACACCTCATTTTAGAAGGGCCTTGTCGTTCAGATAAGTAAACTGGATTTCACAAATTTTGCGTAAGATGCAGGAAAACATGACGATATACCGGTATACCCTGATCCAAAAGAAATGTCAGGGCGGAGCTATCTTTGTACCTTCCCCTAGACTTTTCTGTTGTACAAAAAGGGGCACAGGACATACACGCTGCTCACTCACCGGTAACAAAAATTATTTAGCTGTAACAAAACTTGCAAATACAACGTAAAGTTATGCAACAACTGGATATGCGGTATAGCCAACAATAGACGCACGTGGCTAGCCATAGTATCTGTCCTTGTACAACGCCGATCAAAAAGGGATGAATTTACTTGCGATTTTACGTCCTTTTCAGCAGTTTTTGTAATATCAAAACGGTGGAAGGGTGATAATGAAAGGCTCTGTGCAATTGAACCCGGTTTACGATTGAGAACGCCTTCGAGAATCAAGCTCGGTACCGGTAGATCAGCAGGCCGGCGCTTCACTCACGACTGATCAGATACACAGGCTAATCTCGCACATCCAATAAGGTATCTATTCATGCGACGCCAATCATTTACTCTTTAAATTTACCAGATTAGCTGCGAGGATGCACAGATTGACTTTAGTCATGTTTGTTCCCACTTCCAATAAGTTTCGCTTTTTCAGTAACGAAATAAAGAACATAATATGTATAAGTATGAAATGAATGCACAGGCTTATCTGAGTCTTCGCTATTCGCACATGCTAGCTTAGTACATGTGCAGCCCAACTCCTGATCTTCATGTATTATCATAGGGCATGTCATCTTCGCAAGCCAAGTGTACTAGGTCCACTTGGTTCCTTACGTAATAAACAGAATAAGAAGTAAAGTGGACTTAGCAGCCTTTGCTTGCGAAGTTTACAGCCTGTGTGACCAAACTCACTCTGTATATTCCTTATGATCGAAATATCGTCTATGTGAACGGAGACGACAACATGTCCTCATGATCCAAATATTTTCCTTTCGAACGTACAGACTGTACAGGCTTGTGTTTTTCTTCCCATTTCAAGTGTTAAAAAAGGCCCAACAATGTATAACGTCTGAATCCATCATGACAAAATAGGAAAGAAGCTGATTACTATAGGGAGGATGCGCAGGCTGATCTGATGCTTCGCTTTTACACCGATAATCTGCACATTGTGTAAAAAGCATTATTTTGGCATGTCGCAATTATTGCAGTTGCGGCAAAACATCCAATGGGCACAAACCCGCTGAAAGGTCGTCGTATTAATGTCAATGTTGGCACAGTGTTGTTTTCAGATTTAGAGTATGTCACCGTTGATACGACGTTTTTCAACATTGCTTTGGCAGTTTACACCCTATGATATTCGTGAAATGTTTCATTTTGCGAGCCAATAGAGATTCGCGAATATGAGCGTAAATAAATTGTCGCGAGTATTTATATGCAGGGTGTGCCCGACTTAGGCACTATGATGACTCTTATTTTAAGGATTTGCATACAGGGATGATGTTATATAAACGTCGGAAGCGCAGTCTGCTAAGACCTGGCTTACCTATTCCGCGGCGGCGGAGTAAGTCACACCGTAAACGTCGCTTCCTTGCGCGCAGAATATCATTATAATCTTAAAAAAATGCACCTTCCTTCTTACTTTTTTGTATCAACATAGATACGTCTTTCATACACGACAGTAAATGTGGTGACAACAGGTACAATGACAATGCGTTATGCTTAGTGAACTTGAACAAGCGTGCAAAATTTATTCTACCGAATCTTCTAGTAGACTGATCGAATTTGACAGTGATTGCCAGCTCATATTTGTTACCGCCCTGACATTTAGTTTGGATCAAGGTTTTTTTTTTTGTTTTTTTTTTAATATATTTTTAATGAGTAACAGTCAAACAGCCGTGAAGACCGGAGTTGTAACCAAGTCTGACATTGTATTTAAGAGTTCCCCAAACCACCACCACCATTGAGAAAGAAAGAAAATGACTTCCTTTTAATCTGAGTCTATTCAATATAGGTGCTCATGATTCGTAAGGACAAAAATAATCACACTAAACTGCCCTGAAGTAAAGGCCGCCAAATCAGCTGTAGAAAAGATAGCCTCTGAAAAGTCGGAATCTGTGCAAACAACGAAAGAGAGTGACATCCAAATATTCACAGAAATATTTCGATTTAGAGTAAGGGCAGAAGAAAGGAAAGTTTACAGTAGCTAACAATACGTGTTTACCGAGTTTACCGACAGAACTATTTCAGGGATGGTGTGGTTGGGTAATGGTATGCCTGATAACATACGGCATTCTCCTACATGTACTTTCTGCAATACCGGTATATTTTTAGAAAGAAACTTACCAAAATATCTTGAAAACCATTTTGGGTGTGGTGTGTGTGTGTGTGGGGGGGGGGGGGGGGGGGGGGGGGGGGGAGAGGGGGGGGGGCAGCGAGTAGGGCGGTGAGTGTTGAGAAAGACCACACTGTCCAGCTTTTCGGGTGCCTTTGATGGACTGACAATTGGCGACACATGAAAAAGTACTGTACGGCATTTCTGAACAGAAAAAGATTCAGATCAGCCTACGCATCTGCACAGTTTGATAAAAGTCTTCCCTTTTTTTGCATCTACCAAATATGTATTTTGGTGAATCTAAAAAAGTGAAAAATGAAAAATCTGTTTAGTTTGCAAAGATTTGCAAACTGTGGTTGGCACATGACTTTGAAAAGGTCTCTTTTGATATGACTCCAGTCAAATGACCGCCTTCACCAGTCATTAAAAACAGTTTGATTTGAGATCAGTGCGGAGAACGCCAAGCCTTGGGTTGTGTACAACTCAGATGAATGCGTTAGGCGTAAGAAGTGCGAGGACAGTGGGTTTGAAATACTCACCAACAGTAAGTATACCTTGGACCCAAATTTTCGAATGAAGCCTCTAGAAAATATTTGCGCTGCAATATAGCACAGACAGTATCTCGAGGTGTATTGCACGTGTAAAACCAATATGCAATTTTTAAAACAATTGTTGGCATTTTAATATTTATGAGCAGAAAAAATAGCCTTTTTGGCATATCTGAGCCTAAAAAATGCTGAATTTCTTGGTATTTTTATATTAATGGGCATTTTAAATTTCATGCTCAGCTGAGTTGAGCACGAAAAAAGTTTTATAACCTTGGGGCCTGTTGTCATCTGGTCATAGGAGCCTAAATAGTTTCGGAAAAAAAAACATTTTTGTGACAAATTGTTAACGTATGCATGTATTTAGAATCTAAATAATAATAACACAATACAATCTAATAACAATCATCGGTGGTCTTCAAGCAGAATGCCGCAAATTTTGTTTGACATGAAGAATAACACGAAGCACGATAGTTCCTTCTTCCAGGCATTAGAGTTAGGTTCAAAGCATTTCCATCAAAGCTTATTTCATTAAAGAAAATTTTAATTAAACAAAGATGTGTTATCTAAATTTCAAACAACACAGTAAAGACATGTTATTCAAATTTCCAAGAACACAGCAGCTTTAATGGATTTAGGGATAATATTTGCGCGTGTAGAGAGGCAATATTTGGAAATATTTAGATGTTTAAAAGATGAGTGCGTTTGATGTTTAAAGATGTTTTGCATGCAGCAAACTATTTTATTTGAATCAAAAGGAACAGAAAATCCTGCGTCATTTATTTAAAATAAACATGTTATAGCACTGGTTAATTAATTTTGATTCTCCTTTGTAATTTTGTATTTTTTATTTCGTATAAAAAGACATCAAAGCTTTTCCTCAAAGAAGCATTTTCAGGGGTTTGTAAGGGTAAAGCTACTACATTGCTGGGGGCAACAGTCGTTTAGTCTGTTTATTCCTCTTGCTCAATGTCAAGATAATTCATTAAAATATCTGAATAACCAATGACTTCAGAGCATCCAATACTTGCTAAAGTTTTGGAAACATTTAGTACCGCTTGCAGTTAGATAAAAGACTTGACTAACTGGCAAAAGAAAAAAAAACAAAGGAAAAAGAGTAAAGGAAAACAATGGTAAAATAAAAGTACTTATGAAGGGTTTTGACCAATATGTTCTATAAAAGGGTTATCCTTTGGAAGCAATGATCACACCAAAGAACTGAAAACTGAAAAATATGATAAAGCGAAATACCGGTTAGATAGTATATTGCACAAACACGATATTTTTTCTTCAAAAGGAACTTTAGGACCTTTGCAGAATGGTTTAAATGTGTCCATAGAGACTTCGCTTAGATTCTAAGATATCTGCCATGCAAATCCATTTTACAGGTTTCTATAGATTTAATTTTGATTGAACTATATAAAAAAAAGATTTTTATTTTGATTAAGCATGCTTTTGTGCTCCATAATTTGAAAACTGTCGGCGAAACTAAGACAGAGGGAGGTTGCTTTTACTCCGTTTGTATTTGACAATGGCTGAAAGGAAAGTGTTGTAATCGGTGCTGTCGGAATATTCAGTGTAAATCAGCAATTCACCTTTAAAATAATAATCGAGCCGCGACACGAGAAAAACAACAAGGTGGTTGTGCGCAATGCGCAGACTCAGATCAGCCTGGGCATCGGCCGAGCCTGATCAGAGTCTTTCCTAAGCGCTTAAAGGGTAGCTGAGGGTCTAAGCTACCTTCAGGCGGAGAGTGAAGACTGATGAGACTTGGCGGATGCCCAGGCTGAAGTGAGACTGCGCAGGGCGCACAACCACTTTGTTGGTTTTGTCGTGTCGCGGCTCTAGTCCTTCTAGGCTGCTAGGTTTTTGTATAAATCTTTTTCTGGAATTTATTTTATTTATGCAGTGATTTCCCTATACAGTGATTTTATTTTTCAATGCTGCTTAGTTAATATCATTTTAATGAAAATAGGATGTTTTAGCTATTGTATACGCAAATCTGGAAAGATTATTTTTCTAATTCAGATCTATAAACGGATGTTTCATGCGAGGCTTAATGTATTGTCAGATAACACGAAGAAATAAAGCATTACTGTACCACTTATCATTGCTTGCTCCGGGACAGTAAACAGGTGTGTGTGTGGGTGGGGTGGGGTGTCGCTGGGGTGGGAAGGGGGACCAGGCGATCCCATCTGGAAAATTTGACAGTTTTCAACTCCCACCCTAGTATACAGGACTATGGTCTTAAATCACTTTTTCGTAAATATACACACAGTCTGTGACAGTGTTTAGTCTTGATATTATTTTAAGTTTTAAAAAAGGAAGTATGTTTTGGTTCCTGCTGACAAGGCCGCAAACAACATTGTTGTTGTTTGTCGGATGCACTATATTAACACTTTGAAGCAGGAACTTAACGGCACCACGGCTTACGAAGAGACTTTTACAGATGAGAAGACTGTCGTTAATAGCCACTCAAATAATTTGCCTTTAAAGTTTGCTGTAAACGTTAAGGAACGCCAAGACAAACTTCCTACGATGTATTGGTTACCTAAGCTTCACAAAAAACCGTATAAAGCTAGATTCATTGCCAACTCTAGCTCTTGTACTACTACAGAATTATCTAAATTATTAACTTCTTGCCTCACTGCTGTGAAATCTCGTGTCATTTGGTACTATGAGACAGTGTATGAGAGGTCAGGGAAAAATATGTTTTGGTCTATAAAAAATTCTGGTGAGGTACTTAGTAAACTGAAGTCAAGCGGGTTCCGTGCGACTAGTTTGTCCACTTATGATTTTTCTACTCTTTATACCACATTACCCCATAATTTAATAAAGGAAAAACTTGTTGATTTGATTGAGAGGGCCTTCAAAAAGTTCTCCAAAAATGAAGATACCCTTTATATTGCCTGTAACGATAAGAAAGCGTTTTTCACTTCTACTGACCGTAAAATATATAGAGGATATAGTCTTTGGTCATGTCAGAATGTATGTGACGCCTTATCATATCTCTTAGATAATATTTACATCAGATTTGGTAATAAGTTATACAGACAAATTGTTGGTATTCCGATGGGTACAAATTGTGCTCCTCTTGTGGCCGATTTGTTTTTATTTTGTTATGAAAGAGATTTCATGACTTCTCTTTCGGTTGATAATCAAGCTGATATCATTGAGGCATTTAACTCTACCTCTAGATATTTAGACGATCTTCTGAATATTGATAATCCTTATTTTGAAAGCATGGTTAACCAAATTTACCCACCTGAACTTAAATTGAGTAAAGCTAATACTTCAGATACCGAGGCCCCCTTTTTGGATTTACATCTATCTATTTCTAACGGTTTTGTATCTTCTAAAATTTATGATAAACGTGATGACTTTGACTTTGATATAGTTAATTTTCCATTTTTGGATGGTGACGTTCCACGTCGTCCCTCTTATGGAGTGTATATTTCTCAACTTATAAGATTTGCTAGAGTGTGTAGTCATGTAGATGACTTTAATGCTCGTAATAAATGTTTAACTGCTAAACTTCTTCAACAGGGCTATCGGTATCATAAGCTTAGAAAGGCTTTTTCTAAATTCTATCGCAGACACCATGAATTGGTTTCAAAATTTGATGTCGGATTAAAATTTCTTTTACACCAAGGCCTATCGGAACCAGAATTTTATGGTGACATAGTATACAAATTCAAAAAGATTAAGGGTAGGACTGATTTTTCTGATCAATTCCGAAAAATAATAATACGTCACAAACGTATTGGCTATAATTTAAATGTTATGCGACAGTCTGCATGCTTAGTGATTAACCCAATCACGGTTGATAACTTTGCTGCACTCTTTAATTGCACACCGGGGGATCGGTCGTCAGACTCTATGATGGCCCCGACCTAAAGCTATATATTTTAGTTGGTTGGGACCGGAGCCTTTTTGTCTGTTGCTTGGTCCACCGGGGCTCAACTGGTGACCTTCTTTTGCTTCAGATTTCCAGTGGGGTCGTTTGGCAGGACAGGGATCTCCACCTGTCAGACGGCCCGTTGTATCTGTTGAGTCCTCGTCTTTGCTTCTTCATGGTGTTGAAATTTGATTTATGTGTTTACCGTGATGATTCATTGACGAGTTAGAGGGTTATCATGCGAACCGAACAACCAACTAAATGTTTTGTACCACTTCAGAAACTGAGGGTGAGGTTGGGCCTGTAAAATCGATTTAAGCCCCCCAGTAATTCATTACTGACCGTTCCAAGGCGGTAGTTCTGTTGTGGTTCTCTGTTGCCTGTTTTTGGTGTCAGAGTTTCTGTGATGTTTTACCTTATGTATGTTCTTATTATTTTTGGTTCGGTTTGGGTTGCTGAGTGGCCACCTTTTGGGAACAAGCTGCTCACTCGGTTGGCCATATGTTCTCTGTATCTTGATTATTTGTAATCTTAGTTGTTTCCAACTATGGTTTGAGGGCTGGATTTGGATTTTGATTGTTTTAGTTCCTGGTCTTTGCATACTTTTTACTTTTTTTTTAATCACCTTGCACAGTCAGTGAGTAAAATCTAGTCTTTATTTTATCTATTTTATTTATTCATACTATATTTAAAAAGGGTGACACAATTAGCCAGCTCAGCTAGTGTACCTTGTGGCCCTCTAGATAAAAACAATATACATCTATGTACATATATACATGCATATGATAATTCTAAGAAAAGTTATACAAAAATATATTGCAAGGTACATTTATGATTTAAACCTCCATAAACAGTAACTAAATCAATATTTTATGACTAGACAGACAGGACAAGTTAGACAATTAACAACAAGTCGGGATGCATATGGCAGCTCAAGTGCTAAAACATGCAACCGTTCCAGCACATAAATGTTTGCAGTGTTAAAATAACACCTGAAATCTAAGAGCGAATAAATACAAACTGAAATCAGATGTTTGAGACATTCAAGTATGCTAAAAATGAAACAATTAACGCTATTTAAAACAAAGACTTAAGACCATTTTTAAAAGAATTTAAAGAATTTGCGTTTCTAATTGGATGAGGCAGAGAATTCTACAGTCTAGGAGCTGAGCATGAAACTGAGCCGTCATACAATATAGTACGTGACCTTAGTACAGGTAAGGTGCCATTGTCAGAGGATCTTAATTCGCAGGATGGACCTGACACATCGGTTTAAGTAAATTAGCTATATATTCTGGCGTTAAGTAGTTTAGCGCCTTATAGGTGGGTATTGCTTTAGTATATTTTATTCCGTTTGATACTGAAAGCCACTCAAGCTGTTAAGCCCTTAAGAGAGGCCTCCGGTAGTATGGAATTTACTCTAGGACTGGATAAATTCTGACCTTTAAGAGTATCCCTCAATTGGAGAAAGTATTCATCTATCTATTAAACTCACTATTATCCTATTTTCACTTTCTAGATAGAAGCTACGCGCTGGTTGGATCTCGTTTAAATCTATTTAGACAACCCGCCCCTCCCATTTGTTTCCCTCCCTCCCCCACCCCCACCCCCCACCCCCTCCCACACACACACACCACCCCCACCCGCTCCACATGCCTACAGTAATCGTTACTGACCGTTCCCATGTTTTGCTTCCTTTTTGATTCATCAGCGTCATTGTTTAGTTCGTTTATATCTAGCCTTTATCTGTTTGTTTTACACGTTCGTTCTCTTTTATTTTCTCAGAAATCTGATCTGATTGTTTTTAGCTGTATTTCTACTTGAATATGCTGTTGCTTCGTATAACCATTTCCCCAATGGTGTTGTGGGTGGAATATGAAATTTGATTGGTTCAGTTCCTGATCGTTGCCCTGTTCATTACTGAATACCGTCAACTCTCGATATCTCGAAGTCAAATTTCAGCCCAAACTACTGATATCTCAAAGTAAATTTTCTGGTACCAGAAAATTTACTTTCAGATATCAGTAGTTTGAGGTAACAGGAGTTCAAATGTAAATAAAAATATAAAATATATACTTTGATACAAGAAGATATTTTGAGATATCAGTGTTCGATATATCGGGAGTTGACTGTACTGTTATTGGAATTCGAGCTTGCTTATATTGTTGCTCCATTATCATCATATTTCTAAATTCCAGAATGAAAATTCAGACTGAAATTACTGCTTTTGTTCCATGGATATCAAGTGTTGCACAAGAAATCAAAACTGATTCATGCCGTACTGTCATGCAAACGAATTACTGGTAAATGGAATCATTCAAGAGCCTTTAAGTTTAACACGAAATAAATGTGATCTAAATGAGCTGCATGTTTCCATCCGTGATAACTTAGTAAGAGTAATACTATCCCCAATAATACACACTGTAAAAAAATCTGTAGATTTTACGGTAGAATGACCGGAAACCAGCTGCCAGTCTTTTTACCGTTATTTTTACGGGCATTTGCCTGTAAGACATTTTTGGAAATCACGAAACGGAAGTTTTATGTTAACTGGCTGCACTCGAAAATAACTTTATATTGTTGAAGGGCTATCTGACCAAAGCGACATCTGCTCTATTCTGGCCCACTCTGCTTGATAATTCCTCCAATTTTTACGGGCGTCCGTAAAAATAACGGTAAATGGACTGGCAGCTAGTTGCCAGTTATTTTACCGTAAAATCTACGGATTTTTTTTTACAGTACAGTGTGTTAGAAGTTAAGCTTAATGATAGAACGTGCATTTTTTCACAATGTGATTATGACATGTTATAATATATTCTTATTATACGACGTCGCATTTGAGAGTGTAATGAAGCCATGCATTAAAAACGATAATCCACTAGCGGATTAAATATGCAAATTACGTCGTAATGTTATACATTGACGTCCATAAAAACGTTGCGTTTTCGAATGGCGAAATCGTGACGTTTTAATGCAAACTTTGCTAATAAAATGCAATTTTGGTGTCATGTGATAAACAGAATCTTGCATTCGTGCTCCTGTATTATTGAATTTATTAAACTCGTTGGGGAAAACTGATAAGATGCTCAGCATAGCCTCGCATCATAATATTTTCGCGAACTCTTTTAATATATTTAATAATACATAAGCACTCATGTAAGATCCTCTAAGGCAATGCGTTTCATTTCTCATGCTGTTCTTTCAACATCACAGTGTACTTTGGAATCGTAGACAAAGCACAGCAATATTTCAAAGCAAAGTTTGCAAAACGGATCATTAACTTGCTTATGATTTGTTATATGGTTTTCTAAGGGGTTTTGTCTGTGATTTTGTTCTCCATAATTCAGAGGTCTAGATAAGGGAGGATTTTGACTTTTAAGCGCCAAAACGCAGATGAAAAAAAAACTAAGTGTCTCCAAAATGTTTTATCCAAGATATACACTGTAAAAAATGTGTTTAGATTCTTAATAAAAATGCAGTCTGATTTTTTTTGTGTTTAAATCGTAACATGCTCAATTTGCAACTTGTTTAGGTTTATGTTTAGATATTAAACATGTACAAAACTGGTTATACTTACCTTTTATTTTGAAAATTTCCTCTGTCAACATTTTCGTGTCTTTTTTCGTTCTTCAACGGGGAAAAGAGAGAATGGATTCATCCGAAACGCGTAACAGAATAAAACGTGTTTAGCAGACTTTGTCTGGGAAAATAATAGAAAAGGCATACATGTTTAGCTATATGACATGTTCCTAAACATGCTTACACCTAAACATGTAACCACTTGTGTTTTATAGCTAAACGCGATTTTTAAAGTGCATCATTAAGAATATTACGAATTCAAAGACTAGAGGGTAAACATCATAATGAGCCACCTCATCAGGATCTACGCTGTTTGAAAATTTAGCTGTTTCCGTCACTGGCATTTAAAGTGTTAAAATAATATTGTAAAAATATCTGTGAATTCTCCATGTAAGCATATCTTGTGATTCCTTATTCGTGCCACCTTAGCAAGGCAGTTCTGGTTAAGATTAACGATATGAGCCACGACACGAGAAAACCAAAAAAGTGGCATATGCGCCCAGCGAAGACTCAGATCAGCCTGGGCATCCGCCCAGTCTGATCAGAGTCTTCGCTGTCCGCATGGAGGTAGCTTAGACCCATAGCTACCCTTTAAGCGCTTAGCGGAGAGTCTGTTCAGACTGGCCGGGCCGGGTAGCGCAATCGGTAGGGCACCTGACTCGTAAGTCAGAGGTCCTGGGTTCGAATCCCGGTCTGGCCACATACTTTCGTTTCTCCTTCCGCTGATTCAAGAAGGGCAGTTGTCAGTTACTGGCAAAAGTATGTGCACTTAGTAGTGGTTAACCGCTTAGGTTAGGCCTGCCCAGGAACAGTGTGGTTAGGTTAACTGACCGTCCTGACATGACCTTAGTTGTTTACCGTGGACGTTAAGCATCAAATCAACCAACCAACCAACCAAATACAACAGGTGGAGCAAGGTTTCCTATATACTTAACACAGACCATGCTCCAGTTGTTGGTAAACTCTCATGACAACAGGTAGAGCATGATTTCCTTAATACTTAACAGAGACCATGCTCTAGCTGTTGTTATATTCTCATGAGAACAGGTGGAGCAGGAATTCCTATATACTTAACAGAGACCGTGCTCCAGATATTGTTATACTCTCATGACAACAGGTGGAGCATGATTTCATATATACTTAACAGAGACCATGCTCAAGCTGTTATTACACTCTCATGACAACAGGAGGAGCATGATTTCGTATATACTAAACAGAGAACATGCTCCAGCTGTTGTTATACTCTCATGACAACAGGTAGAGTAGGATTTCCTATATACTTAACAGAGGCCATGCTCCAGCTGTTGCTATGCTCTCATGACAACAGGTGGAGCAGGATTTCCTATATACTAAACAGAGACCATGCTCCAGCTGTTCTTATTTTCTCATGACCACAGGTGGAGCATGATTTCCTACATACCTAACAGAGACCATGCTCCAGCTGTTGTTATACTCTCATGACAACAGGTGGAGCAAGATTTCCTATATTATACTTAACAGAGACCATGCTCTGGCTGTTGTTGTATTCTCATGACAACAGGTGGAGCAGGATTTCCTATATTATAACAGAAACCATGCTCCAGATGTTGTTATACTCTCATGACAACAGGTGGAGCATGGTTTCCTATATACTTAACAGAGACCATGCTCCAGCTGTTGTTATACTCTCATGACAACAGATGGAGCAGGATTTCCTATATACTTAACAGAGACCATGCTCACG
Organism: Ctena decussata; assembly: GCA_963989385.1. Lineage (NCBI taxonomy): Eukaryota > Metazoa > Mollusca > Bivalvia > Lucinida > Lucinidae > Ctena > Ctena decussata. Next base: position 98,006,823 of record OZ022499.1, read on the forward strand.
CTGTGGTTATACTCTCATGACAACAGGAGGAGCATGATTTCGTATATACTAAACGGAGAACATGCTTTTGCTGTTGTTTCACTCTCATGACAACAGGTGTAGCATGATTTCTAATATACTTAACAGAGACCATGCTCCAGCTGTTGTTATACTCTCATGACAACAGGAGGTGCAGGATTTCCTATATACTTAACAAAGACCATGCTCCAGCTGTTGTTATACTCCTGACAACAGGTGGAGCATGATTTCCTATATATTTAACAGAAACCATGCCCCAGCTGTTGTTATACTCCCATAACAACAGGTGGAGCCTGATTACGAATATACTTAACAGAGACCATGCTGCAGATGTTGTTATACTCTCATGACCACAGGCCGAGCAAGATTTCCTCTATACTTAACAGAGACCATGCTCCAGCTGTTGTTGCACTCCCATAACAACAGGTGATGCATGATATCCTATAAACTCAACAGAGACTGTGCTCCAGCTGTTGTTATACTCTCATGACAACAGGTGTAGCATGATTTCTAATATACTTAACAGAGACCATGCTCCAGCTGTTGTTATACTCTCATGACAACAGGAGGTGCAGGATTTCCTATATACTTAACAAAGACCATGCTCCAGCTGTTGTTATACTCCTGACAACAGGTGGAGCATGATTTCCTATATATTTAACAGAAACCATGCCCCAGCTGTTGTTATACTCCCATAACAACAGGTGGAGCCTGATTACCAATATACTTAACAGAGACCATGCTGCAGATGTTGTTATACTCTCATGACCACAGGTCGAGCAAGATTTCCTATATACTTAACAGAGACCATGCTCCAGCTGTTGTTGCACTCCCATAACAACAGGTGATGCATGATATCCTATTAACTCAACAGAGACCGTGCTCCAGCTGTTGTTATACTCTCATGACAACAGGTGGCGCATGATTTCCTATATATACTTAACAGAGACCATACTACAGCAATTCTTATTTTCTCATGAAAACAGGTGGCGCATGATTTCCTATTCACTTAACAGAGACCATCCTCCAGCTGTTGTTATATTCCAATGACAACAGGTGGAGCATGATTTCCAATATACTTAACAGAGACCATGCTCCAGCTGTTGTTATGCTCTCCTGATAACAGGTGGAGCAAGATTTCCTATATAATAACAGAGACCATGCTCCAGATGTTGTTATATTCTCATGACAACAGGTGGAGCAGGATTTCCTATATAATAACAGAGACCATGCTCCAGATGTTGCTATACGCTCATGACAACAGGTGGAGCATGGTTTCCTATATACTTAACAGAGACCATGCTCCAGTTCTTGGTATACTCTCATGACAACAGGTGGAGCATGATTTAGTATATACTTAACAGAGACCATGCTCTAGCTGTTGTTATATCCTCATGACTACAGGTTGAGCAGGATTTCCTATTCACTTAACAGAGACCATGCTCCAGATGTTGTTATACTCTCATGACAACAGGTTGAGCATGATTTCCTATATACTTAACAGAGGCCATGCTCAAGCTGTTGTTATACTCTCATGACAAAGGAGGAGCATGTTTTCGTATATACAAAACAGAGAACATGCTCCAGCTGTTGTAATACTCTCATGACAACAGGTGGAGCATGATTCATATATACTGACTAGAGACCATGCTCCAGCTGTGGGTATGGTCCTATATGACAAATAGAGAGCGTGCTGCAGCTGTGCTGTAGTTAACACTAACAGAGACCAAGCTATAGCTGTTGTCAGGCTAAAGAAGATCGTGCTCCAGCTGTAATCATGAAATTATAACAACAGCTGCATCACGGCCCCTATTTGTCATATGGGAAATCATGCTACCTACCAGTTGTTGTTATACTCCCATAACAACAGGTGGAGCATGATGACATATATACTTAACACAGGCCATGCTCCAGATGTTGTTATATTCTCAAAACAACCGGTGGCGCATGATTTCCTATTCACTTAACAGAGACCGTGCTCCAGCTGTTGTTATACTCTCATGGCAACAAGTGGAGCATGATTTCCTATATGCATAAGAGAGACCATGCTCCAGCTGTTGCTATACTCTCATGACAACAGGTGAGGCATGATTACCTATATACTTAACAGAGACCATGCCCCAGATGTTGTTATACTCTCATGACAACAAGTGGCGCATGATTTCCTATTCACTTAACAAAGACCAAGCTCCAGCTGTTGTTATACTCTCACGACAATAGGTGGAGCATGATTTCCTATATACATAAGAGAGACCATGCTCCAGCTGTTGCTATTCTCTCATGACAACAGGTGGAGCAGGATTTTATATATACTTAACAAAGACCATTGTCCAGCTGTTTTTATACTCTGATGACAACAAGTGGCGCATGATTTCCTATTCACTTAACAGAGACCATGCTCCAGCTGTTGTTATACTCTCATGACAACAGGTGGAGCATGATTTCCTATATTCTTAACAAAGACCACGCTCCAGCTGTTGTTATACTCTCATGACAACAGGTGGAACATGATTTCCTATATACTTAACAGAGAACATGCTCCAGCTGTTGTTATACTCTCATGACAACAGGTGGAGAATGATTCCTATACACTTAACAGAGACCATGCTCCAGCTGTTGTTATGGTTTCCTATATGACAAATAGAGAGCGTGCTGCAGCTGTGCTTTAGTTAACACTAACAGAGACCAAGCTTTAGCTGTTGTCAGGCTAAAGAAGATCGTGCTCCAGCTGTAATCATGAAATTATAACAACAGCTGCATCACGGCCCCTATTTGTCATATAGGAAATCATGCTACCTACCAGTTTCATTATATTTGGGTTTCAACCCCCCCCCCCCCCCCCGCAGATAAGTGACAAAAAAGTTTATGATCCATCCAACCTCCCTCCCGCCCCAAACCCCCACAACCCTAATGTAAGACAGACCTCAAAAACCTTTATAATAGATAGACCTCTATCAAACTTATGGGCACAAAATACAAAGAAATTTCTCTCACTGTTACAGGTTGATTATATATACCGATTAATAGTTCGTTATTTTTTTTTCTGCAAATGTCCACCAAGAAACTGATATTGAATGTTCTATAAAGCTGATAATAACATTAAGGGTGTTGGGCCCAGTGCCCAGATTCCACAGCAGTTTTTTAGTTTTTACTGATGACAAGGAACCATCACAAACGCAGGCGTTAAATTTACTTGAGAACATATCATCTGGTCGACATGTTTTTAAGACCATTCATTGTATATTTTCCTACTAATACACCAATGATTTTTTTGTTGGGGGGAGGGAGGGGGAATAGAGAGACCCTAGTATTTTCTTCTTTGTAAGCGTTTTTAAATCTTAAATTTGAAAGAATAGAATTAATTTGAAAGTGTAGGTGTAATAGGGAGTCTTGAACATTTTTTTAAATTAAGACAAATGTTTTTTTTTCCATTTGTCTTTATTTAAAAAAGAAATTATGCAAGGCTCCCCCCTATCCCTCCACACACTCCCAGTAGATCACTAATAAAATCCCCCCACCCCCACAAACACAAACACATAGCCTTCTGAATGTACCCGGCCCCCGACATGATAATAAATGACTCGTCCCTAATACTTGCATACAGTAAAAGGGCCAATGAAACATATTAAACAATATCAATTGTTTTAGATCTACATGTAAATATATCAAACTGGCCAACATTTTTGTTGATACGAAGGGTCTCTAAATTCCATTGCCCCTACAGCAAACCCTTACGATAGTAGAACATTATATCGTCGTGCCCAGAGAGTTTTGCTCATTTTGCTCATTTTTAATCTAATTAGGGGAAAAGAAACAATAAATAAATAAATAAATAAATGATAAATAAATAAATCTACTGAAACAGTGTTTGCAGGGAGCTTTAACATGCTAGATAAGCCATTGTTTTAAGTGCAGCGCTATACAGTTATAATTGGATTTTCCGGACGCTATTTATAACTAAAAATGGATTTACCAATGTCTATTAAAAGTAACTGACCGACGCATGCGCAATTAAAAATCATGCGCGGCCTGTTGTCGTTTTCCCTCTCCCTAGTAGAACATTATATCGTCGTGCCCAGTGAGTTTTGCTCATTTTTAATCTAATTAGGGGAAAAGAAAGAATTAAAAATAAATAGATAAATAAATAAATGAATAAATAAATAAATATATAAATGAATGATAAAAAATAAATCTACTGAAATAGTAATTTGCAGAGAGCTTTAACATGCTAGATAAGAGTGCAGCGCTATACAATTATTATTGGATTTCCCGAACGCTATTTATAACTTCAATTTGGATTAACCAATGTCTATTAAAAGTAACTGACCGACGCATGCGCAATTAAAAATCATGCGCGGCCTGTTGTCGTTTTCCCTCTCCCGCCTGGGTGTGGATTTCGCCTTCTGCTTTTGACAGGGGACCAGGCTCTCGCTGTCTAAACTGAGCCAAATAGGCGCCCTTCAGAACGCCGAGCAGAGGCCCCAGTTGATACTGAACAGAAGAAGAACAAGACGAGTTGTTCGAAGTCACTAGTTCATGATTGCCAGCTAGATCATAGCCACTGGAAGTGTTGTATGAAGGCTGGTGGCTAACTTCTGCTGAACCCGATTCCCGGATGATTTACATAAAAGCGGTTACAAAGCGCAACACAAGCGCAGCTCCGGCACTTAGGTCGTAATAAGCGTAGATCAAGCGTAGCTTGAAATCCTTTGCCGTAGTGGCAGCGTATTAGAAGCGCCCTCGAAGTCCATTAAGCGTGGCAGAAGCGCAGCTTAATCGCGGCAGCATCGTGACTAGCGTGGCGAGATCGTATTAGAAGCGTACTGGCAGCGTACTGGAAGCGCACAAGTTCCAAGTTTTAGCAAATGCCTACGCTTCTGCGGCGATTTAGAAAATTTTTAAGAAGCGCAATGATCGCCAAGAGCGTAGTCAAAGCGTCATCCAGTGGAATGGGGGTATTACGTTTGTTAAACATTGCCGTTTTGAAACTAGCACTCGCGCTATCTAAGAAAATATTTGATAATTGACTTGATATTTAGTCCATAAAATTTTGATCGGTTTCGTCGCCGTTCAGTTGCTGTTCGATTTCACGTATTTTTTCGACATTTATATTTTCAATAGATTTATGTCCGTTGATCCTATGTGTGTTAATCCTAATTAAGAAGGGAAGGAAAGTAAAAATGACGGAGTTGATTCCCCTAAAAGTGTACCCATTCAGCTTAAAATTGGAAGCAATCTCCAGTGTAGTGACATTATTTACGTTTCTAAGTGTCTCTAATTTGTTTTACAGTGTCTGTCTTAAGTTTGCACTTTTCAGTGAACGTCTTTAAATATTTTTGGAGTATTTAATTTTCCTGCCAGTCATAGGAATCTACTGGCCTGTCCATCAAAAGTGTCGGCTGAATTTAAAATTCTAATATTTTCTGCAGGGCTATGATTTATATGCTCATGCATTTGGATAATCTGAGGTAGGATTTTAAATAATTTCCGTAAGTCTTTTTGTGTCGGAGCCTAAGCAAGAAAAAGATTTCAACAATTTTGTGTAGAAATGTTCATATAAAACTTAAAATAGATGTTGATGCTGTTTTTGATTAGGATAGCTGAATTGCCACCTGTTTGGGAAACAGCTGCTCATTCGGTTTACCGTGCGTGTCTTTCGTGAACTTTTTCAACTTTTCGATGTGTGTGTGCTTCTTTCCCTATTGGTTTTGAGAGCGGGATGTGGGATTTGATCGTATTAATTCCATATCATTGCCTATCTTTTTACTTTACTATTCATTTATTCTAAGACTCGAAAAGATACTGAGATCGTAGCGAAACATACAGCTACGGCAGCGTTAAGTTCCGTATCATCTTTGAGTGTATCTCAACCACTTTCGAAACTGCATTTCCATGATATAACTAGGCTATTTTTTGTTCATATAAAATATGTTGTAGTCAAGTGGGATGAATTATACATGTATCATGTGTATACAAACTTCAACAAAACTGTTTAACCAAACATATTTGCTGTGTAAGGTTGAAGATAACTGAAACATGTATTTGAAATTTTGAACTCAACGAATATAAATGAGCACATCTTGTTTACCTGAACTGAGTAATATACGGGTCAAAAACAAAACCACAATCTACGTATATTTTCTCTAAGATGCAAAGAAATACAGTTTCATAATTTCAGTTTGGTCAAAGCGAAACGTCGTTTATAGACTAAATCCAGGACAAAGTAATTAACAATGAAAATAAGAAAAAAATAAGAATTAAAATAAAAGCAAATCTAGATAAGTGTGGTTGAAATATGAACGACTGAAAAAGCAACGTACCTTATGGCATACGTGAAGAGTTCATTTTGCAAACTAACACATTTAAACATCAAATATAAGGTAGAGTCGGGTAACTTCGGACAGCGGGTAAATTCGGACATCATAATGAGCCGTCTTATCAGGATTTTCACTGTTTGCCAAGTTAATTTTGCTTTAATTACAAACAACTAAATTTAAAGGAAACAATGTCACTGTGCAAATTTTCCCGCTGTCCGAATTTACCCGACTCTCCCCTAATGCACGCTGTTGATGAAGCTTTAAAGCAACGTATAGATTCCTCGATATTCACGTTTGCCGTATAGCTCGTATCGAGATACACTAATCTGACTACGCAAACAGGCTGATCTGAGCCTTCGCTGAAAGATCTCTTTACCCAAGGCATCGCCCATCCATCTAGAACTTCTCGAAAGACAGCAGAGACACCATAATTCTAACTGGCCCTTAAATTTTCGTGTTCATGATTGTTTTCTTGGACTATTCCGCCAGCATGTCCAGGGCTGACACATGTTGCGTGATATCATTACTTGCTGTTGTATCGATAGCGTAAGGACTTCAGAGATTAAATAATCCTGTTCTTGATTTCTTTCTAAGAATGTTTTGCCGACATGTCAAGAGCAGGCACTATTACTTATTGCAGTATCGATGCCTTAAAGATTCCTATATATTTTAGTGCTCATCTAACAGTGCAGACTCAAAGCAGACTGCTCCAAAAGAAGCAGTCTTATCAAGGTCTGCACTGGTTGCTGTTTTTTGGAGCCGTCGGATCAGGGTCTGCACTGTGCTGGTGTTTCACTAGCAAGTTTCGACTTCGCCGAGGCAGGAATATGGATATGACTTTCTGCACAGAATATGATGAGCTCCTGACCATGACCAGAGACGGATACTACGGTAGTTAGGCCACATCTGAAGGTCTTCTGATCCAGTAAAGGCGATTCGTTTCTTCAGGACAGTGAAAGGAAAATGAAGATGAGTTTTCGACAGAAAAAGAGGTTGAAAGACAATGCTAAAGGGTGGAATTGCAGGGACTTTGCCACAACATCTGGGGCACCTGAAAATAGAACAAAATGGAAAAGGATTGTTGAAAACTCGGCTGTGGTACCAAAAGGACCTTGCAAGGTTATGTGATAGAACAGAGCAGATATAGAAATACTACGGTAGTTAGGCCACATCTGAAGGTCTTCTGATCCAGTAAAGGCGATTCGTTTCTTCAGGACAGTGAAAGGAAAATGAAGATGAGTTTTCGACAGAAAAAGAGGTTGAAAGACAATGCTAAAGGGTGGAATTGCAGGGACTTTGCCACAACATCTGGGGCACCTGAAAATAGAACAAAATGGAAAAGGATTGTTGAAAACTCGGCTGTGGTACCAAAAGGACCTTGCAAGGTTATGTGATAGAACAGAGCAGATATAGAAATACCATTTAGTTCAAACTGATGGAAAACTGTTGGATTACGGAAACTGGTCAAGTTGTCGCAATGTTTTGGTGAATTACGTTACTATATTGATACTCAGATAGCGTGCGTTGGCTGTAATAACCCTGATTCATTCACAAGCTTACGATTGGCTTTTATTCCCGACGAAACACACTGTTCTCTTATAATGATGGCATCGAGCTAATTTCATTATCGATAAAAACACAATGCTACTTTCGTGGCTAAATTTCCATTTGTAAATTTTAAGTGTTTGTTCTTTAATTAATGAAGACTAAAAGCTTAGTTACTGATGTAAACAGTGATTTAATCATTTGCACGATTTCAACAATTATAGAGAGCCCTGTCTGGGGTCAGCTTAATGAAAGAATCACAGGATACTTTTACTATACACAAATATCCGTTGGGTTGCCGAACAAATATCCGTTGGGTTGTCGAACAAATATCCGTTGTGCTGCGGGTAAATCCTTTGGTTGACAAATTGTTTTTGAATAAACGAACCTTTTGCAAACAGTGTAAACTAGAATAAGCGTTTGTGATTTTTTTCCGAAACAGTGGACTTACCCTATATCGAACAAGAAGGCAACTTGAGATAGTTTGGAGTAAACTGGTTAACACTTACAGCGCAAAAAAAATATTAGAATTTGCGAACAGTGTAGATCAAGATGAGGCGGCTGATTATGAGCCGCCTCATCTTGCCCCAAGTCGTTGAACTCTGAGAATATCTTGGATGAAACATTGATTTTTCTTTTGTAATTTTGCAGACACAAATTTCGTCGTCTGCTTTTTAGGTGCTTTCAAGGATTAGAATTAAACTACAGAAGGAATCGATGGTCAGTGAATAGATTACAACGGATAAAACATAGCAAAAGTGATATTTTATGGATGTGTATGTAAGACTCTCTTGGATTATGCCAACAGTCTCATTCTACCAGCTTTGTAAGAAACATTACAGTCAACAGTAAGTAATTTTGTAAACCAGATGGTGTCATTAGGTGTGTTTATCTGCCCATCACCTGTTTTCTTTTAACTATTTTGATGGGTAAATGACATTGAAAAGGTAAAATACAGAATGCGTATTTGTTGCAGTTTTTTCTGATTAGGCACATCAATTATTTTCAGAATGTATTCACCCTTGAATACCGCGTCACTTGATAAATATGACAACCGCGACACGAGAGAACCAACAGTGTGGTTGTGCGCCCAGCGCAGACTCAGTTCAGCATTGGCATCCGCCCAGTCTGATCAAAGTCTTCGCTGTCCGCATGGAGGTAGCTTAAACTCTTAGCTACCCTTTAAGCCCTTAGCGAAGAGTTTGATCGGACTTGGCGGATGCCAATGCTGATCTGAGTCTGCACTGGGCGCACAGTCACTTTGTTGGTTTTCTCGTGTCGCGGCTCAATTGTTAATTATATATGTCAAAGTATGTGGCTGCTTATCTAGATGACAAGATCATGTAACTCAGATGCACGTCATAGATCACTAATTTAGAAAAGACTGACTTTAGTTTCAAATTAGTGTATCTGTATCTGCACCACATTAGTCAAGCTATAAAATATTAATTAAATTTTTGCATACAGACGGCAGACAGAATTATCATTCATTTATTTTTATGACGCATTTTGGTTTCAGAAGATACAGTTGTGATGGAATGTGGGATAAAAGCAACCCGCAAAAATATCCAGTGGTTTGTTTAATACTGTCTATTAATGGCATATTGTATGCAGCACATATTTCTTCAATCCAGACTTCTAAATTCTCTGTAAAACCAATAGTACTATATTGAAAAAAAAAAAAAAAAAAAAATCATATCCATAGTCGGTAACAATAAATTGTAAACAATGGAAATTTTAAAGACCGAAAGGCAAAGAAAAACAAAATAAATAATCAACGAATTCTCAACGACAGAAAGAAAAGTACAAAAAAGTCTAAAACAGAAAGAATCAATGAATTATAACAGACTGAAATTGAGAAACCAAATTCTACATTTCAAGACCAAAACTGGGCAAATTTCAAGGTAGACATAATGTACAGAAAAATGTGTATCTACACATTCAAGTGAGCATAAGATAAACGAAAAGCATTCAACTCTCGATATCTCAAAGTCGAAATTCATCCTAAACTATTGATATCTCAAAAAAAATCTTGAACCATAAAATACTTTGAGATATCTGTAGTTTGAGATAAAGTTTGAATGTAAATAAAGATAGGAAATGTGTTAAAATAACTGCATTTTTTTAATTAAGAGGGTATTTCAGATATCAGTGATGGAGATATCGAGGGTTGACTGTAACTGTTGGTCCTCATAAATTATGTCAAACCATATCGATACCAAATATACATATTCCTTTTCTAATAGCTTTTCACATCATAAATCTTCTCGCATTATTTGATTCATTCATGATGATTTCCCCAGTTGTGCTAAGTTTTCATTCTAATTTAGAGGCTGCTCGAATAATATCATTTTAATGTATAGAGGACACAGTAGCAATTATAAATGCAAAGCTCGTAAGGTTTTAATGAAAGTCTATAAATGGATACTAATTGATTATCGGCTTTCGAGTCGAAAAAAATATTCCTAAACGTACTGAAACGGCTTATGAATACGGGTTTGCGCTATAATGGTATCTATTACTTGCCAACAGCACATGTGCCAATGCAGTGATTGTTTTGCTTTTAAATATACAGCTATTACGGCATTCGTATGCATTTCCGATAGAAAAGAAAATACCCCTGTAGTGGAAAAGACATTTGTCTGAATGCTTTGATCACGCTGCTTCTGACTGTGTATTCACTGGTATTTCTGTGTTAGCACTAGTATATATTTCCAAACATACCAGCACTCGAAGTATTCAAAACTACATTTACAAAGGAGCTGATATATATAAGCTTCAAGCTTACTTTCAAATCCTGATTCATTTGTTGTATGTCTATTATGTTGTAAACTTATTCTCGAATAAAATAGTGTTTAAACCAAAGAAAAAATAACATCACGTGGCAAGATTTTTCTTGTACTTAATATAACCCTCACCAGTAGCATTTTGGTCGCGATTACTTTAGCAAACATAAGGACATACGGGTCATTTTCCGGCGTCGGCGTTGTCGTCGTTTGGATGTCGACCGCAGTGTTTACCCAGTGTTGTTTATTTCAGAGACTAAAATACCTTTTGTGATGAAACTTCCTGCACGCATATATATTGACATTGTTTATGCAGCATCAGCGTCATTTGTCGACAGTGACCTTCTTTTCACACTCTGCTGAAAATATCCAAAGCACGTGTTCCCACTGATTTAAGTTCCATATCTCGGCGACTGAAACACCTCTCCTGGTGAATAAACATGGACATTGTCTTCGAAACACCGGTGTCGTTTGCCTATCTTTACCCACTTTTACAGTCTGTTAAACGTAGCCTTTACGTTTTCCCACTTTATTTGGCTCCATGTCTCAGAGCCTGAAAAACTTTTGTGATGAAAGTTCACACAAACATATATCTTTATTACGTCGTCTCTGCGACATAAGCATCGTTTATTTCCTGACCTATTTTTCACACAAGGCTGGACATAGACCCAGCTTTATTTATATCTAACAACAGCAATAGGATATTGGATGTTTGATCATATATATTTTCGTAATCTCGGAGGCTACTGTTTTAATTGGGCACACACATGTATTGTAGTAAAATGAACCCAGTCCTGGATTAAGCTTTGCGCAGGATGATTTTAGTTAAACAGAATGCACTTTAAATCAACTCCTGTACTGACGCTGCTCATACATATAGTGTCAAGCACTTGTATCATAAGTTGGCAACTCTAAACTATATCCGTTGACCACAGGGTATAATCGATTCCGCCAGTTTTCGCTTCCTGCAGAGACTGTCCGTCATATTTGGCTTCCGCCGAGACTGTCCGCGAACTCTTGCTTCCTGAAGGGACTACTGTCCTCGAAAAATGGCTTCCTTTCGAGACTGTCCTCGTGACTCTGCTTCCTGCCGAGAGCCTCGGCAGGAAGCACAATCACGCGGACAGTCTCTGCTGGAAGCCATTTATCATGTACAGAAGTCTCGGCAGGAAGCAAGAGATCGTGGGCAGTCTCGGCGGAAGCCAAATATGATGTACAGTCTCTGCAGGAAGCAAAAATTAGCGGAATCGATTATACCCTGTGTTGACGTCGTTTGCAGATACGAGTCTCTGAAATGTGACCAAATGACCTTTTCAATACTGCCAACACATTTTCCAGTTATTCTAAGAAAGCTTCATTTGGAAACTATAATTAAACCGCTATCGGAATTTGATTCGACTGAATTTATTGCTTCATTGTCGCCCATTGTACTAATTTGTGAGGTAACTGCCAGACTATTGTGTTTAAATTACTGCTTCCATTCGAAGAAAATCGCGTGTTGTCTAAGTAAGTAGAACTGAGCCGTGACTTACATTTTAACTTGCAATTTCTAAGTCTTCATTTATTTGAACACGGAATATAAACGGCCTGTGGCTGACTGTCATAAAGCTTCCAGCTCACAGACTACACCAACGAACTGCTTTGTAGCAAACACAGAGTCAGTTTATGCTTTGTTTAGATTTGCCCTATTTATAGAAAATAGGAAAAAACAGATGTTTAATATGTTTCGTTCGGCTTTTTGTCCATATTTTAGGATGGCATTGCAGCTACATGCTACTCTAAACTTTTCGCTTGTCCTGACCACAGGCGAAAGACGCGGTGATTTGTCCCACTCTCGGTGATTTGTCTCACCCCATCCCCCACCCCCCGTAAAAAATATAAACAATATACAGCCAGAAATATCTGTGAAAACTGTATTTCAATCAAAATATGACTTACATTTCATTTCATAATTTTTTCTTTAAGGAAAGTGGTTGTGTGTGTGTGTGGGGGGGGGGGGGGGGGGGGGGGGTGCAGAGACAAATCACCGAGAGTGGGATAAATCACCGCGTCTTTCACTTGTGGTCCTGGGGCCGTATTCAGAAAACGACTTAAGTGGTTGCTATGCTGTTGCTAAGGCTAAATTTCTTTGAAGGAGATTCCTACAACTATGAAATTTGCTCCGGAGGAACAGTCTTACAAAGACTGTTCCTCCAGACCAAATTTCATAGTTGTAGGGAATCTGCTTTATAGATATTTAGCCTTAGCAACAGCATAGCAACGACTTAAGTGGCTTTATGAATACGGCCCCAGACTTGCTTTGTGTGTCGTCTTCATTGCTTTCCTTTCCCATTTGGTGTTTCGGGCAGGCTGTGAAATTCTATTGTCCGCGACGCAACAAAACCAACAAAGTAGCATTTGCGCCCATCAAAGACTCAGATCAGCCTGGGCATCCACCCAGTCTGATCAGAGTCTTCGCTGGTGCTTGAAGGGTAGCTTAGGGTTTAAGCTAGCTCCATGCGGACAGCAAAGACTGTGATCAGACTGGGCGTATGCCAAGGATGATCGGAGTCTTCGCTGGGCGCACATGCCACTTTGTTAGTTTTGTCGTGTCGCAGCTCAATTGTTTTCTCATCTACGTTGCAAAAGAATGTCGTATCTGCGAAGAGGAACATTAATTTTGTAAATTGGAACCAAGAAACTTGAAGTTGGTGTCTGTTCCTCTGACTAATGGTCTTTATCTCGTCCATGAATAGCACGTGGACTTTTGGTCAGAGTTTGGATCTCTGTACCAGATCTGATGGATGCTTTGTGAAGGTATTGCATAATACTCTTTATCTGCCAGTTCCAAACATGTTTAGCTATGTTTTCAAGGATGTTACGAAACGAAAAAAGACCTGTTACGAAACGAAAAAGAGTCAAAGTTACCAAACGACCTAGTCATCAGGTTGTTTGATAAAAATGACTGTTTCGTTTCGGAACAACTCTTTTACGTTTCGTAACAGACCTTGTATATACATAGTTAACCAGGGGTGAGTTCAACGTTGTCAACAGTCCTCTCAAAATTTTAAGGACTTCAGAGAAAAAAACCGTAATGCAGTACCTTATCAAAAGGCTTCTGGAAGTCTCCAAACACGTGGTAAAGGGGATCTTGGTATTGTTGGTTAGTCCTACAGAATCATAATCTGTGAAGCTGTGATCTTGTATCCGCTCCATAACTTCATATCATTTGAAAAAAAAAATCAAATACTTCTCAGTTATGCGGAACAGGTCATGACAATGTGTAGTGTACGTGAATGACAACTCGCATGCTTTCTGAGTTATTTCCTCTTGGAATGTTGAGCCGCTCCATAATTTTATAATCCTTTGAAATATTGTCTTGATACTATGCTTTTATGTACAGTAGATAAGTACGATGTATCAAAAAAGGAATGACACCTCTCACGTTCATATTTTATGTATGAGTTATTTCCCCTTAATGGCTTTAATCACCTTTTTATTTTGGCACCATAAAATAAATATTGGTTGGATAAATATGATATTTCACAGTTTAGTAGAACAGGTCATGAAGATATGAGCCGCGACACGAGAAAACCAACAATGTGGTTGTGCTCCCAGCGCAGACTCAGATCAGCCTGGGCATCCGCCCAGTCTGATCAGAGTCTTCGCTGTCCACATGGAGGTAGCTCGGTCCCTTAGCTATCATTTAAGCACTTAGCAAAGAGTCTGACCAGACTGTGCAGATGTCCAGGCTGATCCGAGTCTGCGCTGGGCGCACAACCACATTGTTGGTTTTGTCGTGTCGCGTTCATATATCAGATTTAAGAATGCCAGACATTGGTTTCATAGTTTATTAGTTATTTCCCTTTTAGAGTTTTAAACACGGCGTTAGCTATGATCTTGCAAACCGGCAAGCCAAGAGTCATCCCCGTATGTATATGAGCCGCGACACGACAAAACCAACAATGTGGTTGTGCGCCCAGCGCAGACTCAGATCAGCCTGGGCATCCGCCCAGTCTTACCAGACTCTTCGCCCAGCGCTTAAAGGGTAGCTAAGGGTCTAAGCTACCTCCATGCGGACAGTGAAGACTCTGATCAGACTGGGCGGATGTCCAGGCTGATCTGAGTCTGCGCTGGACGTACAACCACATTGTTAGTTTTCTCGTGTCGCGGCTCAATTATGTATTCTACTGTTACGTGTATGTTTCTACATCGTTTAAGCTTTTGGCATTTATGTTGATTTTGTCAAGGCGGACGATTTAGTTTTTATCTTAAAATATATAGCCAATAAAATTGCTTATTAAATTATATCAAAGGAATGTTAATTCGATGACATTCCTCGAAATAGATTTATAATTCTGCCGTTGTGCAGGAGTGTGTTTTAACAGCATTTCCATGTATTCTCACTTTGCTGAATATCTAATCTTTCTTAATTCGGAAAACGAATCGATTTCTTTTTTTCGCATGGACGGTATTTCTATTGCTTCTGACCTATATTTCAGAAATATGTGTGTCAGATTTATCTAAGCTGATATTTCGTTTTAGAATTTCATTTTGAAGATAAATTCTGCCAACGTCATTGTAGCAAATTGTAGAAAATCTGAACATAGCATAGTATGATGCCTTTCAAAAGCAAATAAATCTTATATCTATCACTAGAAGGAGTTATATAAATGCTTAATTTTTTTGGCTATAGCAATAGATATTGAACCCGTCAAACAAAAAAACTATCTTTTCATTCCTCGACTGAATTGAGAAAAATAAAGTGAAAAATAAAAATATAATCTTTTATTCTATTCTACCCCATAACTTTTCATGTTGGTAGGGCACCGCCAATGACTTTACAGCCATCTCTTTTCATCTAGTACTCAGTGTTTTCATCTGCCCTAGTTGAGCTGGCAAACACCCTCCCTCTCAACTCTTTAATTGTGTCCCCCACCTCTTCAATGAAATAAACACATCGAAACACAAAGATATACCACAGCGGGAGCAACCCCTTGGGACGATTACTCCATCTAATAGCTCTAGTTTCTATCGTGATTCATATAACAGTTTGGTTCGTTGGAGGCCTTTTAGCTCTTGAGTGAATCGCCATAGTGCGCATGTAAAACAAGAGTCTGTGATGAAAAAAGATGACGGCTCTACAGAAACTGAGATTCTGAAACTCTGGATGAAAAGATAACAAACAACTGAACCCTAATAGAGCTGACCAAAAACACGAAAACAATAAACGCCGACAACAGTATATGACGTATGTTGCAGTTAGGGATGACTTAGCAGAAGAGTTTTTTGATTGATCTTCAGACTGAGGAACCAAGTCAAAGTGTCGTTGATAAAAACAGGAAAAGGCTTGACATACACTTATTTGCAAGGAACAAAAATACAGACAAAACCCAGCATTTTCTGTAGCGCTATTTTTTCTTTGTGCTGTTATTGCTTCATACACTGCCACAGACTTATCCAGAATCGGCATTTGTTTCGTGATGCGAATACTTATTGTTATTGATAATCGTATTATCATATTATATAGCGTGCTTTGTTAAAATATTTCCGATTCTTTCACACTATCTAGCTTTAATTCTCGCCGAAACACACTATTCTGTTTAAGTGGTAGCATACAGCTGAAACATCATTGTTTCTAAGAAGTCTTGAATTGGCGATAACTTTTAATTTTATTTTCAAACTTCAAGTTGTAAATTAAAACTATACTTGTTTTGCATTTACTAAGGATTTATAACAATTCTGCTGCTGGGTCCCAACTGACACATAATGTTGAAGAAACAACGTCACATCAACATTGTATTGACGTTGTGACGTTGATGTTGGGAACAGGCTGTGTACAAAGCTTTTTATTTCCTTTGTCTGGCCCGCTGTCAAACTATTTGAAATGAAAATCGTAGATACTTCAAAATGAAAAAGAAATCTATATATCTGACAAAGGATTTAATTAAAATTAGTTTAGGACCATGTAGCAAAAGTAGTACGCCATTGAATAAATGTGTGGTATTAAATTGTATATTATTGTGAAGTTGTAGTGTAAAGTATCTGAAATTTTATGGATGTTTATAAGATCTTGGATTATGCCTACCATAGCGTTCTTCCAGATTTGTAACAAACATTTTAGCCAACAGTAAGTACTGTTATGAATTACGATTTTATTTTATGTCTCATTATGGTGTAGGTATACACCGCCATCCTTATTCCACCATTTTACAAAGAGAAACAACTTCAACTAGCTCATGTGTAATTCCCTTGATCCATAAAGGACCTACTCTTAATGGAAATAATTTGCCCCTGTAAACAGATCCTTTGAGAGATAACCCCATTGAAAATGGAGGAGAAGAAAAATAAAAATGGCAGTGTTGGTTCCGTGAAAGTTTACCCACTCACCTTAAATAAGTTAACACTGAAAAAAGTTTTGGTTCATGAGACCATGCTAGGTTAGTATGGGCATTAGCGCACAACATGCATAATCTACCCAGACATTAGGTATGTATGCAAGTGCACAGCATAGTTTTATCTTAACTTCTTGCTCTCGTACTGTAAAATTCTGTCCCTTTAAAAGCTGTGGAAAAACAAGAAAGTTGCTAGGTTTTATAAGTTTTTACTGATAGAGCGAGATAAGTATATGTATTCATATTTATGCTGTGCTATAAAAAGAGGCGTAATTCGTAATACACCTAAGATAGGTTTTGGTTTGTTTCGTTAGTTGTCACCCGACGTAGGCGGGGGGGGGGGGGGGGGGACTATAGAAATGACCCTCGTCCGTCCGTGTGTGCGTCCGCCCTTCCGTCTGTCCATCCGTCCGTCCGTCCGTCCGAAATCTTGTCCGGGCAACTCCTCCTATGTCTTTCATCAGAATGATTTGAAATTTTACAGATTGTATTCTTTTGATAGGAAGATGTGCATGTGGTTTTTTATTTTTGTTTCGGCCATTTTTGATGGAGTTACAGCCTTGCTGACTCAGAACTTGTCCTCGCAACTCCTCCCTGATCTTGTATCAGATTGGCTTGAAATTATGCAGTATATTTCATCATGACCTTAAGATGTGCATGTGATTTGGAATTCTGATTGTCATATCTTTTACAAAGTTATGGCCCTTTGTCGTTTTTGGCATTTTTCCAACTTTGAACCGTTTGACCGAGAGAGCTGAAATTTGGTATGCTATTAGTATTTGGTGAATTGATTATTCTGATTATTGTTAAGATGTGCTAAATTGATTGACAGATTTATTCCCCTTTCATAGATAACAGGCATTCACTTCAAGGTAAAAGGATAACCCCAGAACTATTCATATTAATGGGCTGAATTTTTATAAATGCATTGCTCATTTTTCACCAGATTCCTATTAGCAGGATTATGACCCTTGTTATTTTGTTATAGGGTAAACAGTCTTGATGTTTTGGGCATTCTGTAAAGGCATAAAGTTTCAATCACCTACTTTTACTCATAAATGCCCCTTTCTCGTTGCCCAGTAATTGGATATATGTCTTTACTTATGCTTCAGTTATTATTTGCAAATCAGGTTCTGTAATACACATATTTTCTGTGCAGTTGTGTCTCATTTCAAACGTCGGGTAACTCTTGGCCGATGGCCTTTTATTCTTTATTAAATCTACGTTGTGTCCCTCATAAAACTTATTTTATGTCGCCTTATTTCAACTGCCTCGACATTGGATCGCAACATACATTTTATATGGTACTAAGTATAGAAATATCCTAAAACTATCATCATAGTCTTTGTGATATCTATGAACACTTGATAGAGGTCAACATATCATTATAAAGCAGAGCGGTTAAAGTACCAAAATCATAACCCCGAATCCAAATAAGCCATCTAAACATCGACAAATCTGAAATATTTAGATACACAGACATGGACCCCCCCTCCTCCCCCCCCCCCCCCCCCCCCCCCCAAGGGAAGTGTGATCAGGTGCTCGTGAGTAGTAAGCATCACCTGCTTATTATATATAATATACCCGTCATATGTGAATATCTGTTTCGTGGTTATTGGTTTGATTATAAACATGAATATAACCTTGACCTACAAGCAGCTATCGTTGAATAGGTCAAAGCATGCAACATGTTTTGTCCTCTGTAACGATTTCTACTTGCAGCTCAAGGCTGTTCAGAATGATCTTCAACATTAGATCGTTCAGTAACGTTGAAGATCGTTCTGAACAGCCTTGGGCTGCAAGTAGAAATAGACTTTTAGCTTTGTTGAAAGTTTCTTTTGAAATGTGACAATCAGTAGCCGCTTAACCGAGGTAGGCTGCATTTCTGTCCGCCTTAATGAGACGCAGATTAATGCCAGCATATCTTTAATATACGCCACCCTTATGATCTAGTTCTGCTGGCATGTTGTGAACTCTTGCAGGTGTTCCTTTCTTCAGCGAAAAGTTCTCTGAAACTGGAGCTTAGAAAGGCTACCAGGAAGAAAAGTAACAACTGCTGGGTCTCTTGTGCTGCTCTGAACAGGATTCAGTCCATAGGTTAACCCGTTCTTCTGTGAGACCTTTTCTTGTCTCGTCGAAAAGAAAAGCATTTTGCCTTGCATCTGTGCAGTAAAGGTTTTTTCCGCTTGAAAAGGCTTGTTTGTGTTTCTTTCAAGGCTAGGTTTGATGCGCTAAAATTGTCTCTGTCGTTTTTTTCTGTCTAATTCATAACCTTACAACCTTTTTTCTGACATCCATATATTGCACTGGCAGCTCATTAGGCCCCGAGCGTTCCCACTTTAAAGTCTTCCGTCTGTCTCGGTACGACGCCATTTTCCAAGACTCTCCCTGGCTATTTCAGTAATTGCACAACTAACTGCATTTTTATCAGTCGACCATATGTGACCTTTTATTGCCAACGCAATTTCCCAATTACTGGAAGAAAGCTTCATTCGAAACTTAATACCGCTAGCAGAATTTGATCTGGCTCATGTCATCACTTCATTTCCATCGCATTTTGCCATTTACAGAGTTAGAAGCCTAAACGAAAATGGCGTGAAAATAGCTTCTTTTATTCTGAGAATATTGCGTGTGGTAAAAGTAATTAAAATTGGATCGTGACTTATTTTTCTACATGATACTTTAATAGACCTCATTCCGGTTTAATCCTGAACATGAAATAGTGCTATGAGAAATAATGTGATAACCTTAGAAGCCCAGTAGCTGAAACAACATGTTATCACCCTATATGGAATGTCTTAATATTGCACTGACGTTGATATGACGTTTTTCTAACGCTGTAAACTCGCTTGGGGCTTATCTGCTGATATACACGTTCAGAAAGTGCACAATTAGCTACGAAAACTATATACATACAAAAGGATTCGTTGCAACCCAGCAGGCACATGACGCCAAAATGACGCCATATTGACGTCAGTGCGACGTCATTATGTCGCGTTGACGTCAATACGACGTCATTTCAATTTAATGTACTTGCTGGGAAATGAGTGCAAGAATTTTATTTCATTAACCTTTTAGGGAAATATGTGCATATGATACGAGTAATTGGAGACTATAAGATCTTGGATTATGCCAACATTCTCTTTCTTCAAGGTTTGTCAGAGCCAGCATAGCCAGCAGTGAGTATAACTAGGGGAGAGTCGGGTAACTTCGGACATGGGGTTAAATTCGGACATACCATTGCAAACAGTGAAAATCCAGATGAGACGGAGCCGTCTCGTCAGGATTTTTATTGTTTGGCCAGTTACATTTGTTTTTGCTAAAAACACCTGACACATAAAGAAAACCATGTCACTGTCCGTCCATAGTTTCCAGACTCTCCCCCAACGCGCACCATGATGGATGGAAATGGCAAATGACAGATGTCTCTAAATAGCCAAACATCGTTGATTAGCTTCTGACAGTCATTTGTCAGTAGGAAAGCTCTTAAATTGTAGCTGTTTACAGATATCTTTAAGATATCTTTCTGTTACATTTTCTGATAGATATCGTAAGAATCTGATAACTTGCTGGTTCGCTTCTTTGTTTTATTTTTAGTAGTAGCTAGGTTTTCATAAAAAATATTCTGTATTCATTCTTCTGCAAAAATGATGCCTGAACTTTATTAATACTGAGTTCACTAATTCTTTTTGTTTTATATCATATTATCGTGCAAAATGGTACCTAAGTTTTACTGAAACACACTTCATTCATTTGCAGTTTGTATGCTCTACACCTAAAGACGCACAGGCCTATGTGTACATGTACGCAAACATTAGTTCTTAAGCTGAACTTTGTTTGCTGTGCAATAGGAGATTAGATTATGATCTTACTTTTTGTCAGCACCACAAAGAGTCAGCCAGTCTTTCCAGCTCATATCAAAAGACGCTCACTTCTAACATGTGAACTTAAAATATCGTTTGTGAAAGTTTGCATGTGTTAAAATCATTTCTTTCAAAATACAAAAGCGCGACGCTCATTGTTAGCAAGTAGTATATAGTGGTGTGTGTGTGGGGTGGGGGGGGGGATTGTTTGACTCACAATGAAAGCAGATTGATCCTTTAATCGCGTTTTCGGATGTACGATTATGTCATAAATTTAGGTTTGGTATGTTTGTGTTTGTTCATTCTGTTCAGGAAATGTTCGCCGGTTTGGTCATTGGTTTTTAAAGATCATGTAAAAAAAAGTTCCAGATGGTTTGCATCTGTGCAAGTAACAAAGTGACTTAATGTCCCTCTGTTTCAATGTCAGGCGGAGACAGTGACAGGGAATAATTGACCATTTAAACCTTTGATAACATACATGTAACAGTCTATGTCAATATACTCATATAATGTCGTCAAGGCAGAATTTTCTGACGTCATATGCAATGTTACTCTCGACATCTGTATGTTCAGCTTTCTCGTGGTTGACAAAGATAATTCAGTCAACTCCCTATATCTCGAAGTTGAACTTCAGTCAAAACTACTGATATCTCGAAGTAAATTTTCTGGTACCAGAAAATTTACATTGAGATATCAGTAGTTTGCGGTTACAGGAGTTGAAATGTAAATAAAATAGGAAATATATTCTTTAATATCAGAAGATACTATGAGATATCAGTGTTCGAGGTATCGGGAGTTGACTGTATTTTGCCCACAGTATTCTCTGTCTCAACAATTTACCCAAAATAATTCTACAAATTAACGGCCGATATTTTCTATATTTAAACGTTACTCCTGTTTAGGACATAGCCTTGACAAGTTCCCTGAAAATAACATCGGATTATCATTTTTTTTTTTTTTTTTGGTTGGGGAGAAAAGTGAGATGTTGGGCTTGCCATTCATCTTCAATGAAAATTTAAAGGTACAAGGACTAGCTATCCGTCTGTGCCCTGCAGCGCCCGCTAAAATTTCAACCAGTTTAATATCTGAGAACAGAAATAATTTCGATAATAACGCTGATGGCATTGCAACGCGGGATAAAGGATTGATTTTCTACCGTAAGCGCTAAGCAAACTCTCGATTAGTTCTTGTACACTGTCTGTAAGATCAGACTATGCATGCAGAGGCTGAAAGCCCGCGTGTGTCTTTATAACTGCGTTTTACGTGTTGCTGTTTTTCCTAGATTCTTAAGAGATCTACAATATAAAATGAGTTAATGTGTCAATGGATAATTTGGAATATTACGCCTCTTTCAACAGAATTCAGTCATTTCGGACTGATGGAGAAATGGCTGAGATGATGAGGACGATAATATAATCTAGATCCCAGGATAGAACTGACTAGAACTCGTAAATGATTTGAATGCTACACAGGATTTTCTTCTTTTAAAAAAAAACTTCGTAACTTTAGTATCCCTTTGTAGTAAAATATATACCCGCTCGGTCCCGTCTGAAATCTTAGCCTATCTTCACATAAGATAATCATAGCCTCTAGCTTTAATATACCGCTCTATTCCATATGGATTTCAATCGCTTTTTAGCTCACCTGAGCCAGCGACTCTGGGGGAGCTTATAGGATGGGGCGGCTCCGTCGTCTGTGCGTCCGTCCGTCCACAATTTCAAACGACTTCTCTTCTGAAACTGCTGGGCGGATTGTAACCAAATTTCATATGTAGCCTCCAGGGGGCTTAGGAACGAAAAATTGTTCAAACGGTTCCGGTCACATGACCAACATGGCCGCCATGCTCATATTTGGTAAAAACCTATAAAAATCTCTTTCTCCAGAACCTCCAGAACCAATAGGCTGATGACCTTGAAACTTGGTAAGTAGCATTAGGTATGCAAGTACTACCTAGATTGTTCAAATTATGAACTTGCGTTGACCTTGACCTTTTTTACGGTAAGGTCAAATTTGCCTTCTGGTCCTTTCATATAAGAAAATTCAAGAACACAAGATTTCATCGTAAATGTTGAAAATTTTGTCCTGAAAAATGGTGTATATATAGTCATCTCAATGAGCTCATGAAGGTTAACTAATAGAAGAAGTCAAGGTCATTCTTTGACCTTTGACCCTGGTCTCTCATATTTCGAAAATGTCAAACATCTCCTCAAAAGCCGCTGGTCCAATTGTAACCAAATTTCATATAGAGCTTCCAGGGTTTGAGGGAACAAAAATTTGTTCAAACGGTCCAGGTCACATGACCAATACGGCCGCAATTCCCATATATGGTAAAAACCTTCAAAAATCTTCTTCTCAAGAACCAGTTGACCGATGGCCTTGAAACTTGGTATGTAGCATCGGGTACCCAAGTACTACCAAGATTTGTAAATGATGACCCTTGTTTGACCTTGACCTTTTTTACGACAATGTCAATTATTGGAAAATGCTAGAACATAAGATTTCAGGAAAAGTTTTGAAGATTTTGGCCTAAGAATTGAGTACATGAAGATGTATGAGTACAAGAGGTCAATGTCATTCTTTGACCTTGGACTTGCGATGCTCATATTTCGGAAAGTTTCAAATATCTTCTTAAAAGCCAGTTGGCAAATTGTAACCAAATTTCATATAGAACCTTTAGGGGCAGAGGGAACAAAAATTTGTTCCAACGGTCTAAGTCACATGACCAACATGGCTGCCATGCCCGTATGTGGTATAAACCTTTAAAAATCTTCTTCCACAGAACCAGTCAACAAATGGCCCTGAAACTTGGTATGTCGCATCGGGTACTTGAGTACTACCGACATTTATCAAATGATGAACTTGGTTTGACCTTGACCTTTTTACGACATGGTCAAATATAACAAAAGTAGTAGAACATAAGATTTTATGAAAAAGTTTTGAAGGTTTTGGCCTAAAAATGTTATATACAGGTGTCTTAATAGGTATATGAAGATATATGAGTACAAGAGGTCAAGGTGATTCTTTGACCTTCGACCCATGACTTTCATATATAGTAAGTTTCAAATGTCTCCTTAGAAGCCACAGGGCCAATTACTCAGGAGAGCGATTCAGCGCCTCATTGACCTCTTGTTATATCTTAAGTTCCCAATTTGTTCTGAAGCTTGCTAAATATCTTGGAGTCTGAGGAAATTCATCAAAAGTTTAATTTTCTTGTCAGTCAAAAATAATATCCAGCAATTTCACTGTTATTAGAACTCTGCCCTGTCAATCAAAATGGAGCTTTGTTCGTAATCAATACTTAAAATTTTCAGCAGATTTTGGCACTTGTCTGAGTCTGAAGTGATTACTATATTGCATAACGTTGCAAAAGTCCCTCGAGTCAAGGATCTGATAACTGGTGGCGACAAAAATGCTAAAAGCCTGCATACGGCAAGCAACGTCTTTGACATGACGAAAGTTACAGATACAGTCGTTTTGTCACACATGTAGAATAATTGAGCCGCGACACGAGAAAACCAACTATGTGGTTGTGCGCCCAGCGCAGACTCAGATCAGCCTGGGCATCCGCCCGGTCTGATCAGAGCCTTCACTGTCCGCATAGAGGTAGCTTATACCCTTAGCTACCCTTTAAGCGCTTAGCAAAGGGTCTGGTCTGAACGGGCGGATGCTCAGGCTGATCCGAGTCTGCGCTGGGAGCACAACCATACTGTTGGTTTTCTCGTGTCGCGGCTCAATTATACACACCGTCTCCTTCTGATACGTTCACAAGTACCCGCATTTGATATGTGAACAAAACATTTTTTTCGGGACAAATGTAAATATATAGAGAAAGTTTACAACTGACAATATCCATGCGTGTTCGATACTTTAAAAGTAAACCGGCCACGGTTTCTCTGTAAATGCATACCTCATACTAGGAACAGTCTGATTTCGGTCTGCTCTGTTTTCTCAGACCGATCGATCCCAATACTCAGATATTTTAAAGTGTGTTCTTTGCTGCCAGAGGATCTAACTATTGAGAACTTTTTCATCTTCACTGCAGCTGGTGTAACACCAGCGGGTATTGTGCCATGTCGTGGCCACAAAACCTTTTCATAGTACATCATCATAGCGCAGATATATTTTCTTGTCCTTTGGGACCATTGAGTTCATTTGGAGTAATTTTGAAGATAGAGCTCTGCTTAGGACGGTGCTGGGGGCGTGGCCGGTGTTCTGCATTTCGTTGCTGGTCATGGGTGTACTCGGTTGGAGCGGGTCTGCTGTTATCGTTTCTTTGGTGCGTTCCTTGCCGACAGAGGATCTTACCATTTAGAACTTCTTCATCTTCAACTGCAACTGGTGTTGTGCTCTAAATTGGCTGTAAAACGTTTCTAAGTGCATTATCATAGTGCATATATTATCATGTTCTTGTTCTTTGCGAACATTGGGTTAATCTGGGTCAATTTGAAAATACTGATAAAACAGCTATACTAACTAAATGTTTCGAAACCCTGCAAAAGCAGAGGGCGAGAGTTTGGATCCAGTAAAACTAGTTTAAGTGCTGTATATCTGCTTACTTTGCTTTCTGTTTTGTTATGTAACTTAAAATTATAGAAAGTAGGTAAATTAGATTTTACCGCTGTTTTCAGTTTGGGTAGCTGAATGACCACATGTTTGGGAAAGAGGTGTTCATTCGGTTTACTGTGCGTGTTTATCGTGCACTTTTGTCAGTTAATGTATATGTTCTGCGTAAAGAAAGAATCGGTACAATTCCGGAATTGTGCTGCGCAAAGTAGGAATTCTCACTTTGTTGCGCATAATGAGAATTATTACCTTGCGCAAAACGATTCCTGAATTGTCTCTGCGGAAAGTCAGAATCGGGACAAAGTGACAAAGTGGGAATAATTAAGATGTTAGTGCGCTTAACGAATATATGTTTGCATTTATTTGTTTGATATGGTCTTTTTTTGTAATTATAATTTTGACAAGATAGACTGTACATGAGCCACTGACCAACACCTCACTTTGCTCCCCATTAAAATACTTTAAATATATCTCCTACATATGTACAAAGATTCAAATCGATTCCTTAAAACTGTCGAAGACATTGATTACACAAACCTGTCACCCTAAATCACCCAAATCAGAACTATTTCTAAGTTCGGGAAGGCAGTAAAAAATAACATTTGTCTTTTCAAAAAGCACATGCACAGTAACATAAATGTATAACATCTGTATAAATAAAAATAAAAATCTTAAAGAGTTTCTTCTAAAGTTTCAAACTCATCGCTTACAATTTTGGAGTTGATTGTATAAATTTGTCATCCAGTATAGGCTATACCTACAAATTTCTAGGTTTCAAAAGGCCGTAATTTTGTCAAATTAATATTTTACTTTTCAAAAGGCACGTACACATCTACATATGTCCGCAGTACGTGTACAAAGTTTCAAATAAACTGCTCAAAACTCTGGAAAGAGTTGATTATACGAGTTTATATTAGCCGAAACCAAAAAAAAATCTTAGTATGAGGCCGTATTTTTGTCCAAAATTTAAAAGTCAGTTCCCTGCTACGCATATCAAATGAATATTCGATTCTGACATTGTCCTAAAGATTCCCAGACACATTTACCTGTTCGATAAACCACCAAATCCCACGCGCAATTCTGGAATTGTACTGGTACAATTCCGGAATTGTAACACAAAAAGAGAATTCCTACCTTGCGCAGGACAATTCCGGAATTGTACCGATTCCTACCTTTCGCAGAGCATATATACTTTTTCCCTTTTGGGTTTGAGGGCGGGATATGTGATCTGATTGTATTAATTTCTGAGCATTGCCTATCTTTTACTCTGCTTGGGTCGGTGCTGGGAGCACGGCCGGTATTGCGCATTTCGCTACTAGTCATGGGCAAAGTTGGTTGGACCTGGTCTGCTGTTTTCGTCACATTGATGTGTTGCTTGATCAAAGAGGAGCTAGCTATTCCGAATTTATCAATGTACCTGTCATTGCAAGTTTGTTCAGCTTTCTGTCTTCACAATTGAGCCGCGACACGAGAAAACAACTAAGTGGTTGTGCGCCCAGCGAAGACTAAGATCAGCCTGGGCAGCCGCCCAGTTTCACCAGACTCTTCGTTAAGTGCTCAAAGGATAGCTCAGAGTCTAAGCTACCTTCATGCGAACAGCAAAGACTCTGATCAGACTGGGCGGATGCCCAGGCTGATCTGAGTCTGCGCCTGGCGCACAACCACTTTGTTTGTTTTCTCGTGTCGTGTTTCAGTCCTGTCCTTTTAAGTATGTTTAACTTTCTGTCTTCACGTGTCTTCTTCATTTGGCATCTGAGATGGGTTGTCTTTATGAATTTGACTTCATCTGAAGGATGAATCACAAAGTATAGTCTAATTACAGACTATTTAGAAATGTAAAATCCCCTAAACATTATTTGTCGATTGCTTGAATAGCCCCGACTCTAGTCAGTGTAATTTCAATGGCTAACTTTAGAGTTTATTTAAAACTAAATTTCTAGGCAGTCAGCCTTTGTGAAACTCGTAATTCAATTTCATCAAGGTGATGCTCATAAGATAAGCGATCGTCGTTAAGATATTGAAAATATACGTTTTTTTATAGTTTCTTCGTGTTAAATGGGAACACTTCCAATTTATGACTTGCCTCCCCTTTGTAAACTAAGCACGAGCTTTTACAGCATTGGACGGACACACTGTGCCAAGTGTGTGCAACTATGGTTACGTACCGCTGAGCCACTTGGGGAACGTCGTTAGGAGAATTGAATTGAACTGAACTGAAATTACAGCACAAGACGCACAAATTATTGTCGTCGCCGTAACTGAGCCACTTAATTATGCATATCGCAATCGAAGCTGTTTGACCAATCCTTCTCTATTATTAACTTATCTAATCTATAGCTTTAGATATTTCTCTAATTCCTGTATCAAACCTTGGAATTTGACTTTGTCAAATCCTTGTATTGGAAGCTTTAACTTGTCTAATCAATATCTTTAGATATTACTCAAATTCTTGTATTTAATCTTAAAACTTGCCTCTGTTAAATGCTTGTGAAAATACTAGCGTTATATTGTTAAATCGTATTCACCCCCTTGACACAACTCATATGAGCCGCGAAACGAGAAAACCAACAAAGTGGTTATGCTCAAGGCTCAGGCTCAGATCAGCCTGGGCATCCGCCCAGTCTGATCAGAGTCTTTGCTTTGCGCTTAATGGGTAGCAATGGTTCTAAGCTAGCTCCTTGCGGACAGCGAATACTCTGATAAGACTGGGCGGATGCCCAGGCTGATCTGAGTGTGCGCTGGGCGCACAACCCCATTGTTTGTTTTCTCGTGTCGGGACTCAATTATTAACGTCAGTGTAATGCCATGGCATTGCATCGAATGTGACACGACATTTAGGTGAATCGAACCTCTCTTTCATTTTCATGTTTGTCTCAATTCTAGATATCAATTCAATTCAATTCAATTCTTTATTCAGATTGCCAAATACATTTTAGCTCATCTATAACATATCATAGAAACAAGACAATGATCTAATCACATTTACCTTCCCAGCAGGCACATGGCGTCGCAGTGACGTCCCAATCAACTTAAAAAAAGGAACTCGGTAACATTACTGGCTGTTCTAAGGCGGATCTTCTGTTGCGGTTTATTATGCCCCCGAGCCGGGCCGCGTGGCGCAGTCGGTAGGGCGCATGAATTGTAAGCCAGAGGTCCTGGGTTCGATACCCGGTCCGGCCACTTACCTTCATTTCTCCTTCCACTGATTTAAGAAGGGCAGTTGTCAGTTACTGGTGAATTAAGAGCACTTAGTTCTGGTTAACCGCTTAGGAGGTCTAAGCCTGCCTAGGAATAGTGTGGTTAGGTCGACATGACCGTAGCTGTTTACCTAGGACGTTAAACAGTAACACAACAACAACAACAAATTATGCCCCCGCCATGAAATGACGGCGGGCATATAGAGTTTACCCTGTTCGTGTGTGCGTTGTGTGTTCGTGTGATCGTGTGTTTGTGTGTTCCAGAGTCGTGTCCGGCCCATAATCCTGCATGGCTTGATTTGAGAATTATTTGGCACAAACGATCATCCTGACAAGACGATTAGTCGCGTGCAATTATGCTACATAAGCAATTTTATAGCTACATATACCTGAAAGTTCAAGGCCACACTGCGCACTTCAACTTTGTACATGGGCTATAGTGAGAATATGCCTGTGTCCGGCCCATAATTTTGTCCTTCATGGTGGGATTTCAAAATTATTTGGCGTATATTATGAGCATGACAAGACATGATGTCGCGGGCAAGAATCGTTTCCTAGCTTGAAGGTCAAGGTCACATTCGGCACGTAAACTTTGTGCATATGCTATAATGACAAATGTTCGTGTCGAGTCCATAACTTTGTCCTACATATTGGGATTTCAAAATTATTTGGCGTAAATAATTATCATGACAAGACGATGTGTCGCGTGCAAGAAACATGTACCTAGTTATAAGGTCAAGGTCACAGTCCGCACTAAAACTTCGTGCTAGAGTGAAACATTTTTATGTCCGGCCCATAAATTTGTCCTGCATGGTGGGATTTGAAAATTATGTTTATGGCATAAAATATCATCATGACAAGATGATGTGTCGTGTGCAAGAACCATGCCGCTAGCCAAAAGGTCAAGGACGCAGTCCGCACTTAAACTTTAAGTTTAGGTACAGTGAAAACCTGTTCGCATCCGGCCCATAACTTTGCCCTGCATAGTGGAATTCTACAATTATGCACGCAAGGACGCTGTCAATAGCTGGTGACAGTGTACACTTTCGGATGTGTGAATAGGCTTCAATGAAAAGGTTAGACTGCAAAATAAATGAGTCACTTTGACATATTTCATGGTCTCTTGATTTTCCCTTTATATTATACAAGTCTTACTCTGTAAATCTAGTTATCCTACAAGTGTCAGTACCTTAATCAAGACGCTATATTATTCAAGGCACTAGGCGGTGGCATCCGTGTCCTGTGCACACATTTGAGCCGCGACACGCGAACACCAACAAAGTGGTATGTGCGCCCAGCGGAGACTCAGATCAGCCCGGTCTGATCAGAGTCTTCGTTGCCCGCCTGGAGCTAACTTATATCCTCAGCTACCCTTTAAATTGTGTTGTTGGCTTTCTTTGATCTTTGACTTTTTGTACATTATTGAGAGTCGCCTACTGGCCATCGGCTTGACAACTACTGACAGCTTAACTTTTTGCTTGTCTTGTTGTCTGTCTTGCTTTAAGTGCTATATTGTTTTCCTTCATCATTTGGGTTTTAGAGGAGAATGTGGTAAGCGATTGTGTTGCTTCCTGGGGCCCTATTCATAAAGCAACTTAAGTCGTTGCTATGCTGTTGCTAAGGGTAAATTTCTATGTTGGAGATCCCCTACAACTATGAAATTTGGTCTGGAGGAACAGTCTTAAAAGACTGTTCCTCCAGACCAAATTTCATAGTTGTAGGGAATCTCCTTTATAGAAATTCAGCCTTAGCAACAGCATAGCAACGACTTAAGTCGTTTCATGAATACGGCTCCTGATATTTACCGTCTCATCAACTTTGTAATTATACCATCTGAGCCGCGACACGACAACACCAACAAAGTTGCACGTGCACCCGATGACGACTCAAATCGGTCTAAACATCCACCTAGTCTGATCAGAGTTTTAACTGTCTGCATGGACATAGCTTAGACCCTTTGCTACAGACTCTGACATTACTGGGTGGCTGCTCAGGCTGATCTGATATGAGTCCTCGCTGGGCGCACACGTCACTTTGTTGGTTTTATCGTGTTGCGGGTCAATTCTAGTTATTTATGTTGACTAATATTAGCAACGAATTGTGTGGTGCAATATCTTGGGTGTATTGAAATATTAGTGCCCTCTGACCTCTTTAAAATATTATTATTATTTAACTAAAACCATACCAACTGACCCGTTTGATGTATTACCATTACAGTGTTATCTACTTTCCGCTACATGTAAATTCTCTCAATAAAAAGTATCATAATGAAAAATTACCACTTCTTCATAATTCAGATGATGAAAATATGTTCACTCATCATTTTGAACTAGGTTTGCATATAAATTAAGTGTCTAAACCTGATGTCGAGATTTTAGTAGCTGTATCATGTATGACCATTGGGACCAAGGAATACAGAGATAAAGACAATATTGTCGTTGGTTATTTGAGCCGCGACACGAGAAAACAACAATGTGGTTGTGCGCCCAGCGCAGACTCAGATCAGCCTGGGCATCCGCCCAGTCTGATCAGAGTCTTCGCATCCGCATGGATGTAACTTAGACCCTTAGCGAAAACGCTAATCAGACTGGGCGGATGCCTAGGCTGATCTGAGTCTACGCTGGGCGCCAACCACTTTGTTGATTTTCTCGTGTCGCAGCTCATTTGTATTCGCACTGGAAGAAAGAGCGTCATGTTTAGATAACTTGGTCGTGTATATGTATACGGACGCGGCTATCTATTCTGTTTCTATGATTTTAAGATTTGATAAACATGTATAGTAAAAAAAACTATTCATTCTGCATCACGAGGAAACGTGCATTTTACCGTATGCGAAAAACAAGGACTGAAATCAGCCAGCTCATTATTGCAGACTGAGCAAAAGCTTAATGAATGCGCATGCTAATTTGGGTCTTAATTTTCGCAGATGCTTGAACGGTTATTTTCCCTTTCTTGACTCATTTGTGGTTGGCTAAATACAACTCAAAACAATTTACATTGATGCTCTAAAATACGTCTCGATATGGAAAAGACACTAGTGACACAATGCTGGATTACCTTATTAAATCGAGATCACATTCACTTTCACCAGGTCAATACGTTCAATGGAAGAAAAATCAGTAGAATTGGTTGACTTATATTGCATATTTATCGATGAGGCGTGTTATAACTACCATTGAAATTGGAATAAATTCTAAAGTAGATTTTTAAAATATATACTATTGACATTTGAACCTCTATGGAAAATACATGAGAATTTCATTGAGAACCTACTCATAGATAGTTTAATGCTGAATAAAGAAGACTGTCATTACTTCACCTTACAAATTGTATTTGACATATTAACACTACTGCATACTAAACATTTAATTCAGTGGTTGGCCACAAAGCATAGTGATATTGCCTATATTTGTGACTAGTATACCTTAAGGACTATGCCTGCAGTGTCTTTCTATAGCTTCCAGATTCATAACAATAAAAGAAAGGGAAGCTGGAGGTAAGTTGCATTCTGTTTTCGTGTATTTATGGCAAGCCATTTTGCTATGTATTATGAAACGTAGATATCTCATTTATTATATCAGATATCTAATATATAAGATACCTTATTTATTATATAAGATATCTTACATATATAAAATATCTTATATAATAAATAAGATATTTTATATAGTATATTAAATATCTAATCTGCCAATTAAGATATCTAATAAAACATAGGGCCTATAAGATATCAATTTTAACATATTAGATATCTTATATCCTATATAAGATATCTGATATAGGATATAATATCTTATATAGGATATAAGATATTTTATATAGGATATAAGATATTTTATATGTTATATTAGGTATCTAATATGCTATATTAGATATCTTAATTGGCATATTAGATGTCTTATATAGGATATGAGATATCTACTATGCATAATAAATAGTAAAATGGCTTGCCATATGTATTTGACGTTTAATACTACAATAAGAGCTGGGAAAGATAGTAGCCTCGTTTGTTTCATATTTAAGGCTAAATACTTAGCAACTGGAGCATTTTGTTTAAAACTTCAATAGACATCTAGTGCCAATAGCATTTTTAAGTGTATATTAGATTAAATATTACAATAAACATCTGGTGCGAAGTAACATTTTGTTTTGTTTACATGAGGTTTAATACTACAATATACATCTAGTATCAAGTACAGTTTACTTTATAAACATGAGGTTTAGTACTTCAATAAACGTCTAGTCTGAAGTAGCATTTACTTTATGAGCGAGAGGTTTAGTTCTACAATAAACATCTAGTGTGAAGTAGTATTTTACTTTATGAACAAGAATTTTTGGTGTAAATTAGCATTTTATTTTATGAACAAGAGGTGAATTACTTCAATAAACATCTTGACTGAAGAAGCATGTAACATCGAATGTGAAGTAGCATTTTATTTTAGATTTGACTGCTACAATAAACATTCAGTGTAAATTAGCATTTTATATTATGAACAAAAGGTTTAGTACTTCAATAAACATCTAGACTGAAGCAGCATTAAACATCTAATGTGAAGTAGCATTTGATTTTAGGTTTGAATACTACAATAAAAATTCAATGTAAATTAACATTTAATAATATAATATAGTAGCATCTTATTTTATGAACATGAGGTTTAAAGGTAGGTTCCTGTACTAGCGATAACAATTATGTCCACAAAATAATTTCGTCTTTTTCTGAGCAGTAATGAATTCTCTTATTTTTTTTGAATTTGTTGCTACTGAGAAACTCGTCAGATGTTGAAGAAAATAGTCGTTTTCCCTTTTGGTTTATTTTCTTTCGTTGGAATTCCAGTTCTATAAATAACTATGTTTATTATGTCTATAAGCACGTGATTTCTGATGCCATTCTCCAAAGGTCAATTTTCCCTTGTCGTGAGCTCTCCTAGAGGTCCTGGCATGGTGGATGGGTTAAACTATCCAAAAATGCAATGCAGCATGATCTCAGCTGCGTTATCCATTTTTGGCGCGAACTAAAAATAGCGCTAACTGGTGTGCGAAGCAGAGTTAGGAAATCCCTTGCAAAACAACTTTTCTAATATTTGTTTGATTTTCACTTTTTAGTGAAACTTATTCATTCCCTTTTTTTAGTGCTTTCCAACAACTTGGATGAAAGATCATCAAAATTATGATGCATTCCAAAGTACAGGAACCTACCTTTAATGCTACAAAAGAGATCTAGTGTGATGTATGTACCATTATACATCTAGTGTGAAGTAGCATTTTACTTTATGAACATGAGGTTTAATACTAAATAAACATCTAGTGTGAAGTAGCATTTTACTTTATGAACATGAGGTTTAATGCTACAATAAATATTCAGTGTAAATTAGCTTTCTCTGTTATGAACAAGAGGTTTAGTCCTTTAATAAACATCTAGACTGAAGCTGCATAAATCATTTAATGTGAAGTAGCATTTGATTTTAGGTCTGAATACTGCAATAAACATTCAATGTAAATTAGCATTTTATTTCATGAATATAATGTTTAATAATATTATAAACATCTAGTGTGAAGTAAAATTTTATTTTAGGTTTAAATACTACAATAAACATTTATTGTAAATTAACATTTTATTTCATGAACATAATGTTTAATAATATAATAAACATCTAGTGTGAAGTAGCATTTTATTTTAGGTTTGAATACTACAAAATAATCAGTGTAAATTAACATTTTATTTCATGAACATTATGTTTGATGATATAATAAACATCTAGTTTGAAGTAGTATTTAATTTTATGAACATGGGGTTTAATGCTACAAAAGAGATCTAGTGTGAAATACCATTATACATCTAGTGTGAAGTAGCATTTTACTTTATGAACATGAGGTTTAATACTACAAAAAACATCTAGTGTGAAGTAGCATTTTTCTTTATGAACAAGAGGTTAAGTGCTACAATAAACATCTAGACTGAAGTATCATAAAGCATTTAATGTGACGTAGCCTTTTGTTTTATAAACCTAAGGTTTAATACTACAATAGAGATCTAGTTCGAAGTACCATTATACATCTAGTGTGAAGTAGCATTTTATTTTATGAACATGAGGTTTAATACTGCAATTAACATCTAGTGTGAACTAGCATTTTGGTTTATGTACATGAGGTTTAATACTACAATAAACATCTAGTGTTAAGTATCATTTTATTTTATGAACAAGAAGTTAAGTACTACAATAAACATTTAGACTGAAGCATCATTAAGCATTTAATGTGAAGTAGCATTTTGTTTTATGAACATGAGGTTTAATACTACAATAGAGATCTTATTCGAAGTACCATTATACATCTCGTGTGAAGTAGCATTTTATTATATGAATATGAGGTTTAATACTGCAATTAATATCTAGTGTGAACTAGCATTTCGGTTTATGTACATGAGGGTTAATACTACAATAAAGATCAAGTGGAAGTGGCATTTGGTTTTGTGTATGTGATGTTTAATACTTCAATAAAATCTTAGTATGAATCAGCATTTTGTTTTGTGTACGTGAGGTTAAAATACTCTAATAAACATCTTGGGGTTGTAGTATACTTAAAGGAAAAGCTGAGAGTTTGTAGCGTTTTGCTTTTATTTCTATAAGAATAGTAGAGGACAGAAGTATTGTGTTTTATACACTTGAATAAACAACCGGTAGGAAGTTTTATGTATTTAGAGTTTAAGATGGAAGTTAGTAGCAATGTGTTTTATGTACTTTAGGAAATGTCATAGTTAATAGCTGGAGGGGGGGGGTGGGGGGGGGGGAAGTGGCATTTCGTTTTGTATACTCGATGTGTAATACTTTAATAAAGCTCTAGCGGGTGTAGTATTTTGTTTTATATACACCTGAGTTTTTTTGACAAAAAGGAAAGCAAAGTTATTTATTGCTTAATATACTTCTTTAATACTTCAATTAATTGCTAGAAGTTAAGAATGCATCAGTAAGTGTTGCACGGTAATATGGATGTCCGTTGCAAGTCGGGACCTGCTTTTCACCGTTTTGTTTAAAAATTTTGGGATACAGCGACGACTAAGATTGGCAAAGGTACTTACGTATCTATTTGAAACCGATATTAGGATTTTAGTACTATATTAAGCATAACTTCAGGTTTAATACTATATAGTAAGCAGCTAGATGTTAGTAGTACATTGTAGTGTGTTTTATGTATGCGATTACAGTTATTGTTTTTGTAACATTATATAATTTATCATTTTTCCATACAGTACCAGGGGCGCCGTGGGTGAGTAATTAGAGCGAATCGGTTATGTTGCAGAAAATCGCGGATTCGAGCCGGTCTGCGACTGATAACTCTGCCTGTCAACCCAAAAGTAAATGGGTACATTTTTCGAATCAGGGAAGGATAAGGCAGCAAAATGACATGGATGGGCTCCGGCTTTCATAGGCTGTGCACAAGATACTGTAGGCTTTAATTCCCACTGCTCTTACGGCCACTAGGGTATGGGAAACCTTTCCCTTTTACCATTATTCTGTTACTCCGTACATTACTATATTCAAAAGCACACTGCCACAATCCAGCGGAGCTAAGTACATGTAAAGCACCGCTAAGCAATAATGGCCAATATATTCATGAACTCAAAATCCTTTACTATGTAAAATATGGGAAAATGCTAATAATGGCCATCTGAAATTCTAAGGGTATGATTAACTGGCATATGACAGCATTACTTCATTCTACTCGCGGAAGGGCGCATGACAGGATCAGCCTGTGCAGATTTGGCATCCCGGTCAGAAGATATGCAGCTCACTAAGACAATAATTTAAAAAAAGCGAACCTGGCGTAGCTTAACTATTCTGCGTATATGCTCGTTGACAGGTTTTTAGATGTTTGACGACGCGACAAATATCGCATGCAGCATGCTTCATACACTTTTTATGGCATGTCTTCATTTTTGAATAAAATTTTATACTGATAATTGATAGCAATGTTTCAAAGGTTAATAGCGAGTTATTATTTGTCATAATTAGTAAAAAAAAAAAAAAAAAAGAAATTGCCAAAAGTGTATAATAATGAGTTGTTGCAACATGTTGCTACAGTCTTAGTTTATCTTACAAATGATATATATCAAAACCATATATGCTTACCATTGCGCAGGCTGATCGTGTCCTACACTCATTCCATTCTATCTGCATTTTTAGCTCACCTGAGCCGTAGGCTCACAAGGTGAGCTTATAGTATAGGGAGTCTCTGTCATCGTCCGTTCACATTTTCAAACAAGAATATATCCATAACCACTTGGCCAATCATGGTCAAATTTTATGTGTAGCATTGTTGGGGTGGGGGATTGACTGCATAAGGTTTAAGGGCAGATTGGGTTGGAACTCTGGTTGCCATGGCAACATATAGCTCCCATAGACTTATAATGGGAAAAACTTAAAAAATCTTCTTCTCTGAAACCATGAGGTCCAGAGCTTATATATATAGTATGTAGCAATGGTTAGTGGTCCCCCACACAAATCCTGCCAATCAAGCCCCTGGGGTCAAAATTGGCCACACCCCAGGGGGTCTTCTGTTTATATAGAGCTATATAGCTAAAGAACCTTCAAAAATCTTCTTCTCTGAAACCATGATGCTGAGAGCACAGACATTTAGTATGTAGCAATGTTTAGTAGTCCTCTACATAAATCCTGCCAACCATGGCCCTGGGGTCCAAACTGGCCACGCCCGGGGGTCATTAGCTCCCATAGATTTACAATGGGAAAATCTTAAAAAATCTTCTTCTCTGCAACCATGAGGCCCATATCTTATATATTTAGTATGTAGCAATGGTTAGTGGTCTCCAACATAAATCCTGCCAATCAAGCCCCTGGGGTCCAAACTGGCCACACCTCAGGGGGTCTTTTGTTTATATAGAGCAATATAGCTTAAGAACCTTCAAAAAATCTTCTTCTCTGAAACCATGAGGCGGAGAGCAAAGACATTTAGTATGTAGCAACGTTTAGTAGTCCTCTACATAAATCCTGCCAACCATGCCCCTGGGATTTAAACTGGCCATGCCCCCAGGGTCATTAGCTCTCATAGACTTACAATGGGAAAATCTTAAAAAATCTTCTTTTTTGAATACATGAGTCCCAGAGCTTATGAATTTAGTATATAGCAATGGTTAGTGGTCCCCCACATAAATCTTGCCAATCAAACCCCTGGGGTCCTAACTGGCCACACCCCAAGGGGGTCTTTTGTTTAAACAGAGCTATACGGCTAAAGAACCTTCAAATATCTTCCTCTCTGAAACCATGAGGCGGAGAGCAAAGACATTTAGTGTGTAGCAATGTTTAGTATTCCTCTACATAAATCCTGCCAACCATGCCCCTGGGGTCCAAACTGGCCACGCCCCTGGGATCATTAGCTCCCATAGACTTACAATGGGAAAATCTTAAAAAATCCTCTTCTCTGAAACCATGAGGCCCAGAGTTTATATTTTTAGTATGTAGCAACAGTTAGTGGTCCCCCATATAAATCCTACCAATCAAGTCCCTGGGGTCCTAACTGGCCGCACCCTAGGGCGTCATAGAGCCTGTATAGCTAAATTAAGAACCTTCAAAAATCTTTTCCTCTGAAACCATTAGGCAGAGAGCTAAGATATTTAGTATGTAGCAATTTTTAGTGGTCCTCTACATAAATCCCGCAAACCATGCCCCTGGGGTCCGAATTTGGCCACACCCCAGGGGATTATTAGCTTTTATAGACTTTTAATGGGTAAAAACTTAAATATCCTCTTCTCTGAAACCATAAGACCCAGAGCTTATATATTATAATGAAGCAAAGTTTCCCCTACATAAATCCTGCCAACCAAGTCCCTGGGGTCAAAACTTATCATACCGAGAGGGGATCAGATTGTTACTCAGGTGAACGATTCAGGGCCTCATGGCCCTCTTGTTTCTTGACGCATTACAACTTTATAAAGCCTGGCCCAGAGGTTATAAAATTTGAGTACATTTTCAAGCTCAAAATAAAGCACACTGCTTGGCTGCTTCCGAGCATATGCTCTGAAGCAGCCAATCAGTGTGATTTATTTTGAGTTTGAGATTATTCTCAAGTTTTATAACCTCGAACTCAGTTCCATATTAGGAGCGTTACGGTAATCATTTAAGTTGTCCCTGTAGTTAGAGTTTATACAGTAATCCATTAGGCCCTAAAGCGAATTTCAACGTTCACAAAACTAAACATCATCATTGTTGCACTGAAAATCATCTTCGGAGGTAGTGCCATTAGATACATCATGTCAACAATTACCTATTAATTTTTATACTTGTATAATGAACTTTTGATCAGATGCTGTGATGCTGCAAAACATGAAGAAAAAAAAAGGATTACAGATCCTAATTTGACTGCACCTCTTGTACCGAGACAGCCATGCCTAATCAAACTGTGCCAATGCCTGTCTCAGTATATAAGGTGATTGGAAGCACGTTCTGGAAAAGAAATTTTGCCGGTTTAATTTTTGCCTCCTGTTTCAATGCAGATTACTCCTAGAAGAGCACATTCTTTCCTTTAAGAGTAGACACCATTTATAAGGTCACCTTCATCAAGGGAAGTAAACAAGTTGCTATAAAAGTTGTTACCCTCTGTAAAATTGGCGATAGGCATGGAGTTGTATGTACCTTCTTATCTCAAATGGCATCTTACAAACTGTCGAGGCCAAAAACAGAGTACATAATTTTAGCTAGATGCACAGCATGACAAAATCCGCCTTCGCAGGCTGCAACCTGTGCATGCTTAAAACAGCCTGCGCACATGCATGGTATGGGCAGGTCATACACACTTTGGCATCATGAAACGGACTGTGTATATTTTAATCAGCACAGGGCAGTTTGTGCATACGCAGATCAGATTAGACCAAAAATAATTCTAGGAATTCACAGTTCTGCAATGCCTTCATAAGAAATTATCAGGACACTGTTCATAAATAAAGCTATCTGTATCTTCATTTGAATATATAATCATTTTTCTTGACAATTCTACAGTAAATCTGTCTGAGCCTACAGCAGGACTGTAATTCATGACCAGTGGTAACGGACTTATTTGGAAACTCTCCAGAGCTTTAACTCCATTGTGAATGCTTGCATGCAAAGTCGAATTATTTTTAAGTGCCAATAGTGTGAACTGTATAGTACCAAACAAACCTGCCCACTCGGCACACAAATTTGAATCAATATTGAACCAACGTTGATTCAACTCCATGAGCAGTCTGGTCAAAATCGTCTTTGTTTGCCGCTATGTCTGCATCTTTTGGAAAATTTTCTGCATTGTAAAACCGAATGTTACATTCTAGTACAGCTGCGGTAAATATTTTTGTGTCCCAGCTTTCAGGATTTTCAGGGTAATACATTTTTTTTTTCAGTGACACATTTAAAGGTAGCCCGTCTGTAGCCGTAAATTTTCTGTAAGATATAATTTTTAAGAACTCTATTTTGTATTCATTTGGAATAATTTGGTTAGTCTATTCCTAGACATCTGTCTGGAAACTGACAGGCAGCAGAGAATTCTGTATGAAATATATCTTTTCAAAAGATTTAATATAAATTTTGATATACACTATCCTGTAGAAAAATATTATCTACACCTTTGCATGCAAATCAGGCTATTTATCATGCATGCATCATGCAACAGACTTTTAGTGATGTGTCAAATCCCTAGGATATATAAATTATATTAGTTCTTTATGTCTGTCAGAGAGTAACTCTCTCTCTCTCCCCCCCCCCCCCCCCCACCACCACCACTACCACCACGAACAGCCCTATACGTCATAGTGGGATTAAAGGGGGTGACCCCCCCACCACCACCACCACCACTACCACCACGAACAGCCCCATACGTCATAGTGGGATTAAAGGGGGTGAGAAAAAGAAAGACCTTTTTTTACATAACATGTTCTTGAAGATGTACTTACAGCGGCAGCTACCGTAGAACCGAAACAGCATGTTTTGGCAGTGCCTTCTATGCATTTGTTCTGACAGTCAACGCTAAAAGCTTGGAGACAAAATGCATTTGTGGAAGTTATTTTGCCATAAAGATCTAATAGATTGCCTCGAAAACCGACAAAAGAGCCCAGTATGTAAATTCTATGATCTCCGCGTGGAATTTCATGTCTGTTTTAAAAGGGTTTCTGGTATTAATAGAATTTCCGTGTAATCAAGTGTGCTGTTATCAATATATTTTCAATAGTTTGACATTATCAGACGCCGACGTACATTACTTTGTTACATAAAGCATATTTGTAATACTCTGTGGCTGTTACCATTAATAGAAAAAATGCTTGTACTGTCAAATAATCAAGTCGGGACTTAACAAAAGATGAAATTTTAAGTCTGTCTTCGCGCATGCGCAATCAAGTCAGCGCAAAAATCAGAAAATATATGAGCCGCGACACGACAAAACCGACAAAGTGGCACGTGCGCCCAGCGAAGACTCAGATCAGTCTGGGCATTCGTTCAGTCTGATAAGGGTCTTCGCTTTGCGCTGCAAGGGTAGCTAAAAGTCTAAGTTAGCTCCATGCGGACAGCGAAGACTCTGATCAGACTGGGCGGAGGCTCAGGCTGATCTGAGTCTTTGCTGGGCGCACATGCCACTTTGTTGGTTTTCTCGTGTCGCGGCTCGACTCTAAATTTGTAAGATGCGCAAGTCATTGCTGTAATGCACACGTGTGGAAGCTGTTCTGGGCATGCGCAATAGTAGGCATAATATCCTGAACCACAGCTTATATGCATTAGTCTGTCTGTGCTTTAACTAAGCCTTGCAGATAATAGGTGCTTTATTTGAGATGATTTATGTGATCAAAATTTCTTTTGAAAAAAATAAAGGTAACATAGTTAAAGTCTGAAATAGAATTTAGATGAATAGTTCTTTTACTCTAAAGCTTTACCTGAATTTGCCCAATGCTGCACTTATTAAGACTGGCCTTTTACATCTACATACTACATATATTCAAATATTCTCGCAACATACTTTTCCATTGCCATGACCGTATCTAGAATAAATCAAATAATTACTAAATATGTTTTCCATGTAAGTTATAGTGATCTCTGCTTGATAAGATCAGATAATGCCTAACTCATTTGGGAATTTGAGCTTACATAGCAATCCGGACTCGTTTAACCCTTTTTACCCCAGAAATCGTTTTGGGGACCTATGCAGTCAGTGCAGACCGAGCTCGCGCCAATGAACGCGGCGTCTGATCAGGGTCTATACTGTTTCTTATAGCAATTTTTAAGCAAATACAATAAAAGTAATATACCTAACATTCGCCCGAAATACCTAAAACAAGAAATGAACTCATCTAAGTGATAAAAATGTATAAGTCCACCGGGCAAAAAGGGGTCAAAACAATGGGCTGGAACTTTCGACTTTTAAGTTCTTGGTTTTGCGAATAGCGAAGTATCAGACCACATTGGGCTGTTTTTAGATATGTCCTATGCATGATAACTTTGTCTTTAATGGCATCTAAAATGTTCCTTTTTGAAATAGTTTTTCTTTTCCCAAAGAGGCAAACAGCAAATCGAAAAATGGTTTCCCATAGTAATGACAGAAAAAACATGGAACCGTACCCATACTTGTATATATACATGAGCCGCGACACGAGAAAACCAACAAAGTGGTTGTGCGCCCAGCGCACACTCAGATCAGCCTGGGCATCCGCCCAGTCTGATTACAGTCTTCGCTGTCCGCACGAAAGTAACTTAGACCCTTAGCTACCCTTTAAGCGCTAAGCGAAGAGTCTGATCAGAATGGGCGGATTCCAAGGCTTATCTGAGTCTGCGCTGGGCGCACTACCACTTTGTTGGTTTTCTCGTGTCGCGGCTCAATTATATTGTCTGGAAGAATTGTGTCTCCACTGTGGTTGAAAAAAACAAACCCCAGCAGGCACACAGCATTGAATCAACATAGAATCAACGTAGATTCAACGTTACAACGTTGAATCATTATGATTCAATGCTGATTCAAGTTGTGCGCCCAGTGGGATATCGCCTCCATGGCTGAGAGAAATATCAGAACTCCGTGGAAAAACAGAAGGTCATACTCGCATAGTCTGAGTTTGCAAATATAAAATAACATTTGATATTGAGCTCAATCTGTTCTATTGAAAATAGATTCTTGCAGAAGCTAATCCAATTAAAGACTTACAGCTTATTGTTTTGTACTCATTCTGTAGCATTTTGTACGTCTTTAAATGCCTATAAATGGTCTGCAGGAGTAGAGAATTCCTATATTTTCTGCGCGAACGCAGGCAGAGACAAAGGTTTTAAAAGCAACTTGCAAATACATGTAGCCGCCACAATCCTTAGAAATAAACTTTCAAACTCAAAGTGGCTGTTTTTATTTTAAACTGACAATTAGCTATTTGTATCTCTTTCTTTTCTGGCCGCCGTCTTTGTCAAGTACTCTAGGTAAAGATAAAAATGTGACACAATGATTAAGTATAATGTTCCTGTTCTGGTTTTCATGGAACCCACCTATAAACTGTTTGTCTTTTCTCTTTTTTTTTTTTTTTTTTTTTTTTTAAAGAATCTGAAAACAATTTGCTATTTCTGTTAGATGCTTGATAGAGTATAAATCCCAATTTCTTTTCTTTCCCTCTACCTTGTTGATAAAATACAGGCACCAGCAGTAATGAGGCTAAAACAGCAGAAACTTTCACCTGTAATAATTTACTAGTTTTCGATTTAAACAATGTTCTATGCCAACTTCCGGTTTTGAAATTACATGTATTTGTCACGATCCAGCCGGAAATTACCTACCCTTTGGTAGCACCCCTAGCGACGGTCATTTCTGCTACTATAAGTCTGTCAGAGACACATCATTCAGAAAACCATATTCCATAAAGAGACAATCTCGAGGATAATTTCTTAAACAGTGTTTGTAGCAATCCTACTCAAACGTCTATACTAGAGGATTAAGCCTTGACCTATAGCCCGTTTTGAAGATGGCCAGATTCACCTTGTACATGTTGTATTTGAATTATTTTTAGCTTTTCTGGTAAAGAAAATATTTTCTTACCAGAAAAATTCACCTAGCATTAGTAAATACAGTAGCCTGGAAACAAGACAAGTCTGTGCATTTAATATTTCAGCTGTGTCTTATACCAGAGTTTTCCTCAAGACAATTTGTGCTTCCTCTAGGGAGCTTTCTCACGACAATTTAGAGCCATTTCCAGACATAAATCCGTTCTGAGACCGATAGAATGGTTTATTGCATGATTTGTCTGACATTTTCTCAATTATACATGATTGTATACAAACAGCTGTTCCATAGGAGCATTTCAGTATTGTTTCCGTGTTAATGTAGCCGATTTTGCTTATATTTATATCGATGAATTCTTTAAAATTATTTTAAAGTTTGCACGTGAAACAGTACTCTACGGTATGTGCGGACTGCGAAGATTATTGTCAGCCTGTGCCTCCTTTCAGACTAGTCAGAGTCTAATCTGGAATGAAAAAGACAGTGGGCCGAGAAGCGAGTTCCTTGATCTGTCCGCGCCATTTCGCAGTGGCCATAGTTTGGCAATTTTAAAGTGTATGGGTAGACCTCCAAGTCTTAACGCAAGGTCCTCCAATTAAACTTGTGTTAAAACATGGAGGCCACGTCGTCCAATGAAACTTGCGTTTATAACCATGGAGGAAACATCATCCAATGAAACTTGCATTAAAACATGGAGGTTATGTCTTTCAATGGAACTTGCGTTAAAACATGGAGGCCACGTCGTCCAATAAAACTTGCGTTAAAACATGGAGGCCACGTCGTCCAATGAAACTATTGCTAAAACATAGAGGCCACGTTGTCCAATGAGATTTGCGTTAAAACATGGCGGTTAAGTCGTCCAATGAAACTAGCGTTAAAACAAGGAGCTCACGTCGTCCAATGAAACTTGCTTCAAACCATGGAGACCACGTCGTCCAATGAAACTTATGTGGAGGCCACGCCTTCCAATGAAACTTGCGTTAAGACATGGAGGCCACGTCTTCCAATGAAACTTGCGTTAAAGCAATGCGGTCTACCTATACACTTTAAATTAAACATACTTTTCAAAAATGGGGAATTAACTTTTCAAAGATAAGATTTGCTCCTAGA
This sequence comes from Ctena decussata, assembly GCA_963989385.1. Lineage (NCBI taxonomy): Eukaryota > Metazoa > Mollusca > Bivalvia > Lucinida > Lucinidae > Ctena > Ctena decussata. The sequence goes on from OZ022499.1 coordinate 98,051,593, forward strand.
GGAGAATTTTGCTTTCCAGTTGACGCGTTAATCCCATTGAAAAGGGAAGGGAAATGGAAATAGTAGAGTTGCTGCTATTGAAAGTGTCCATTAACCTTTAAGTGAGACTTGTAACAAATTGACCACCTTCTGGAAAGGCTCGTTCGTCCATGGAAGCAAACAGGAAGTCACTGAAGTTGTTCCCCTTTTTAAAACTAGTGGCAAAACATGGAGGACTACTATTTAATTTAAGAATGGCTCTCTTTATAAAAAGTGCATGTATCCACCACAGCAGCAGATACTATTCTGTTTAAATTTTTCCCCTGTGAAAATGGCAGCTGTTACATGGAGGCATATCCATAATTTGTATTTTTCGTAGGTAAAGTACAGTATAAAAATGAGGTAAGGTATACTACGCAATCAAAAAATTCTAGGCGCACAGTACATAGGTACAAATAAATGTATATATGTATTCTTCTTCTATTTCTTCTTCTCATAAAATTATTATTATTACCATTATTATTTTGCCTACCGGTTCGGTTGCATGTTTTAGAGGTGGCACCGAAGTACGTGAAATTATTTGTTATGCACTGACTTTGTCACTGTCCTAAATAGCAAAAGGGAATGGGTAGGTGTCATTGTGCTACACAGACAGGAGGAATTGGTGGGTGGCTATATTACATATCATATCACATTACCGGTCACTGGGTGCGATTACCTTTTTTTCGTGAGAATGTGTACATTTGTACATTATAATTGTCAATTTATTCTAGTCATATTATTCTAAATTTATCAACCCGTATGCCTTTTCATTCATGCTGCTGTCGTAAAAAACGAGCCTTGATTGTAGAAACAACGCCGTGCAGCGTATGGACAAAGCAAAACTACAGATTAGACTGCGCATATGAGTCTTCTTGGTCGCTTTAATAACCTATTTTCCTAAAAAATTTATATGGCAGAAATTGAAAACACTATCATTCAAAGAACTTGGCTAGCTGATCTGATGATTGCTTATTCTAACGTGCTCTAATGCTCATTTTGTCATGAAAGGCGCAAATATATAGGGACTTGTAGTATAACCAGTCACAGAATATATAGTGATTCAGACATGTATTCCATTGCATTCTTTCAAAAATGGAGGAGACAAAGATTTAAGAGGTATGTTTTATTATCATTCATGAAAAATGCATGCAAAAAATGAAATTAACAAGACAGAAAAAATTAATAGAAAATAAGCTTGAAGTGTATAGGAATGGCCTCGATAAAAGTTAAGAATTCAATGAATTTTCTGTTTTATAGAATATAATGGGTAAACAAAGAAATGATAGGAATGGAGCCTCTTCAAGGAATTCGTGTTCTTTTCAGATTAGTTGTGTTTTATGCTCGACAAGCCTCGCATAAGACAGTACTCTGAAAACGAGCCTGACAGATTCCCTTGTCCCGGCCCCAACCCCATTATAGCTTTTATTTATCCCCTCCTCTGGTAGTTATTTTATCAAGGAAAGAATTTGCTGTCAGAGAGAGAGAGAACCAAATTCTTATCTTAGAAATGCTCCTAAAAAGGTTTACCTTCCATGGAAGCATATTCTGTTCTGTTAAAGTTGTCTGCCTTGTAAAATGGTGGTCAACGCATTAAGAGAGGAAAAGGACGACAATTAGCACTACAATTTGTTAGTGCGTTATTTATGATTAGGGAAATCTTTGTTAGAGTTGTTGAAAGTTAGACCAATCTGAGCAGAGTCTTCACTGTCCGCATGGAGGTAGCTTAGACCCTTAGCTACCTTTTAAGCGCTTAGCGAAGAGTCTGATCAGACTGAATGGATGTCCCGGCTGATCTGAGTCTGCACTGGGCTCACAGCCACTTTGTTGGTTTTCTCGTGTGGCCACTCAAATAGACAATGTGCTTAAAGATTAAAATGCCCAGCGCCCAGGTTCACAATCTATCCGTTACTTAAGGTAGAACTTAGCTGTGTAATATCCAAGGTTCAAATGGATACATCGTTCCTCTTTTCATTATATATTTTCAAGAAAATAAGGTGTTTTCATATGTGAGATATTTCATCTATCTACATTCGTAGCGTTGGTACACTGTCCTGCAACTTAAAAAAATCATTGTCTTTGTTGCAATCGATCATTTGCAAGTGTTTCATTTATGTGCGCGGTTGCTTTAATCGTTAAAGCAGCTAAGAACCAACTTTGAAGAATTCACTTTCATCTAAGATTCACTTTTATCCACTTTCAGATAATATGTTGCTTTAAGGTATTCCCTCTCTAATAAGGTGTGAATGTGAACCTGTGCCAAGGACGGTAAAACGAAATCTCCCAACTCTGATCTTTTTACCTAACAAAGCCTTTCCAATAATTATAATCAAAAGCGGTTTTAATTGCCCAAAGTTGATCCTGCACCAAATACCATCCGAATGGCATAGCATCGACGTTGATACGACGTTGTTTCAATATTGAGAGCCATGTCGCACCAAAATGTATTAACATTTGTATTTATTTGAGCCGCAACAAGACAAAACCAACAAAGTGACATGTGCGGACAGCGAAGTCTCAGATCAGCCTGGGCATCCAATTAGTCTGATCAGAGTCTTCGCTGTCCGCATGGTGGTAGCTTAGACCCTTAGCTACCCTTTAAGCGCACAGCGAAGACTCTGATCAGACTAATTGGATGTCCAGGCTGATCCGAGTGTTAGCTGGGCAAACATGCCACTTTGTTGGTTTTGTAGTGTCATGGCCCATTTTTTTGTTAGCATATATGAGGGGCTTTGTTGCAAAACCTGTTCACTTGTTACATGCGAGCTGCTTATGTTCAGACCAGTCTTTGCGCGAGCGCTTGTGTACTTCATTATTCGTTCTTGTGAACTTTATTGTTCTGGCCAACATGCATTTTGACAGGTATACACTTTTCCGAGCAATACCCAGAATGTCACTCAAAGTTCCTTTGATACTGTATAACTGACCAATGCGATGTCAACGTAGCATATGACATAGTCCCACAAATAAAATCACACGTATTGAATGTCCCAGAATGACTCCGTGATTTTATCTTACGGTTGAAAAAGAGATGCGTATCTGTTTAAAGTAGGCGTTGCTTTGGAAAGGTTTTTAAATTGTTGTTTTTGTAATTAGGACTCACACACGTTACCAAAATTGACAGAAGGGTAGATGCACAGACAGGAACGCAATTTAAAAACGTTGAGAGAGAGAGAGAGAGAGAGAGAGAGAGAGAGAGAGAGAGATTATCATACACCTACATTCAAATAGTGTCAGCTTGACACAACTGCCGTTCGATTAGCTGTCACGTTCAAAGAAGGGCAAATCTGATTTTTCAAAGAGAGATATCAAGCCGGAAGATACAACATGTGTTAACAACATCAATCAAGCCAGAAAGGCTTATCGTATTTGCTTGAAATATTCGGTCAGTTAGGCCTGAGGAAACTGTGTTTATCTGATCAGGCTGCTCTTTCAGGTTGATCAAAGAGCAGCCTGCTCTGGGTCTACAGCATTTGCAGATTTATAGTTTAAAACCACGATTGGACAAAAACAGACGTCCACATTTAAAGATGTAGAACAAGGGAGGAGTGATGTATTGGTTCTACTTTAATGTAAAATATTGTAATAAAATTAAACGATATCTGTACAAGGCATACTAAAAATGGATTTTTTTGCTCAAAAAGCGAATTTTAAAAGGATTGTTTCATTTAATTGCATATATTTGGAAACCTTAATCACTGGTTTACTACATACTGCACTAGATATTTGTAGAAGTTTGTTCTTAACCCTAAAAAGCGCAAGAAATGAAAATAATTGGATTTGCAAACAGATGAGCTGCCTCGCCTTGATCTGCACTGTTTGCCCTCTAGTCTAAATATTGCCAATATGATATGAGCCACGACACAAGAAACCCAACAGTGGTTGTGTGCCAAACGCAGACTCAGATCAGCCTTGGCATCCGCCAAGTCTGATCAAAGTCTTCGCTGTCCGCATGGAGGTAGCTTTGACCCATAGCTACCTTTTAAGCGCAAAGAAAATGACTCTGATCAGACTGGGCGGATGCCCAGGCTGATCTGTGTCTGCTCTTTGCCCACAACAACTTTGTTTGTTTTCTCATGTCGCGGCTTAATTATAAAGATTGGATGACACTTTTTTATTTTTAATTTGTGTCTATTTTTGTGGAGCTTTATGTGTTAGTAAAAAGTGTGAAGCAAATTTCTTTGCGTCTGATTTATGTCTACAATGTTTGCTTAGACATTGTGTCCGAATATTTAAGTGTTACCCGGTAGCATACTTTTTATCTGGATATCTTGTTTGCCTACAGCATCAGACAATTACACCTTTACCATTGTTCTTGCGTAACTGGTGGACATTGAGTAAATTTATTATTAAATCTCCGTTTGTTACCAAGGGAAAATGCTATCGATATACCTATATGGACTAAAGGGTAGAAGGTAATTAAAAATCTAAACATTTTTTTCGGTCAACTCTCAATATCTCCAAGTCGAAATTTCATCCCAAACTACTGATATCTTAAAGTAAATTTTCTGGTCCAGAAAATTTTACTTTGAGACATCAGTAGTTTGAGATCAAAGGAGTTGAAATGTAAATAAAAAATAGGCTTCATGCCCAAAGTGTATTCTTTGATATAAGAGGTACTTTGAGATATCAGTATTTGAGATATCGAGAGTTGACTGTATTCAACCCATTCTTTCATTCATTCTTTAGTAACTTACTAGCCAATATTTTTTCCATTAATGTAACATCTACCATCTACTACCGGAAAAAATAGCAGCAAAAACAAATTAGATCCAGATCAGATTGCTCCTATGTAGAAGTCTGATCAGGGTTTGCACGTTTCGCTATTTAGCCAGTATTCTCTTAAAACCATTGATGATAGATCTCTCCGAATTCTGAAGGCTAAGGTCTCTAAATGTTTTACTAAATAAATGGTAAGGTAAACATAATTTTAAGTGCACTAAAATACTTTTATCTAGACTTAGAAGCTTTACACTATTAGGGCGATACTAGCCTGTCCTGTCGTCCGTAAAAGTGGATGTTGACCGCGACAATCGACAGCAGTATCAGATCGGTCGACCGTAATTAACAATAGTGTCATTTACTGTTATCTGTAATTCTTACTACAGAATTCTCGGTGGACAGTTAGTTTGAATTGTACCGGGTCGGTCGCGAATTGATATGGTTTGTCTGCCTATACGAGGAGTTAACCCACTGACTGTATGGGTACTACTGTCGACAGCAGTCGGTACAGATGTCGACGGCTCGTTACTATTGCAAGGCTTTGACAAATTTGACTCGACTTTTACTACCGTAGCTACTGTATACATTGTAACTATCTGAGTTTACGCCGACGGACAGTGAAATCAGTCCTTACTATGGGATGGCTTTGTCGGAATCAGCCTCCGACATGGAATCGCGGCCCTCAGTCCGGGAGTTTCCTTAAATCTGAGTACCATATAAATATTCTTCACGTTTAAGATTTTAACTTAAGCTTCATTTCGCAATACTATCTTCGTTTTAATGTGGACGAGAAAATATTCTCCTACATGCAAAGCAGGTTCAAGGTTGCCTCAAACATCTGTGCAGCGTAAATAATGCGATAATTGCAAAGATATTATTTAAGATAATGCATTACATTTAAACCGTGACTGTATAGTATCCACTAGTATTTACACCAGGGTCCTATAATTTGCATATAGGTTATGTTATACTTTACAAAATGGAGCGAATGCAAGAACATTTATTTGAATTTAACTCAAGAGTGAAAGAGTTCTTCGCCGACTTTGCAACTTTTAACAAAGAACAAAAAACTTCTTTTTTTTTTTAACTTTTTTCAGAAGCCAGACAGGTAAAAAAGTCAGATGAGTGCTGGAAGCTGATTGGCAATATGTTCGATGCCCGATAGCCACAGCGACTGAAGAATTTTCTCCCACGACTGTTTTTCGTTCAAAGCTTTTATTTCACAGATTTATTATAAAACTATTATATCGAAACGTTAAAAGTGTGCACTCAATATCTAGCACATGCATGCATTCTAGTTTAGTGTGGTATAAACCGAATGATGGGAATAGAAGGAGATGAAGAGAAGACGGCATTATCGACTAGCCGTACTTTCAAGAAATAGCTGTGCAATCCCCTGCTAGAACGCGAGGTCGACAGTACATAGACGTTGTTTACGTAATGATAGCTCAACCCATATTAGACCACTTCAGTGTAAACGTACATCAAAATAATACTTCCATCTCTGTTTTGTTAAGATGATGTCTTGTCGAAGGTGTAATTACCAGACATCCGATTTATTCGTGTTGCAATCTTACATAATTTTATCTGTTATATGGAGGGGTCAAAGGTCTAGACTTAAGGATTTTAGATAGTATCTGTCCTGAGACAGAAAAAAAAGTTTGCCGGTAGCAAACTTCCCGGTCAATAATTTCAATTATAACGGTAAGTGGAAGCAACAGCAATATACATTTTTGCCTCCCTTCTACAGGAGGATCAACCCTTAAAGGAAAGAATTCGCTGCTCTTTGAATAATTTTTTTTCCCTTTTAGAGTAGACCCCACTTTGCCAGGGAAGAAAAGACGAAGTTTTCAATTTAACCCTTAATGCGCCAAAAATCAGACGACAAAATTTAAGTCTGCAGAATAAAAAAAAATATATTTCGTATTGAGAATTCGAACACTAGAGGGCAAACAGTGTAGATTCAGATGAGGTGGCTCATTATGAGCCACCTCATCTGGATCTATACACTGTTTGCTAATTCAACAATTTTAATTTTTGACGCTTTAAAGGTTAAGTACGCCTCACGTTGTGCCGCAGATAAGATTTGTTAGCTATCCTAAAATCAATATCTGCACTAAATTTTCGACATCGGTGATTGTTACTTACGTGCAACAGCTTGATTGGGCATCAAGTTAGATCTCCGATACATATTTCACAAATCCAGATAATTGCATCGATTCCGATGTAAAAATCTCTACATGTGAGTCGCCGCTGTTCTTCATATTTTTGTTGAGGTCACCCATGAGCCGCATGATTCGCCTCAGGTGATCAAAAATGCTCTTTTAACTAGTAGCTCTGTTCGTACACTTCTTCCTAATATATAGTTTACCAAGTAGCTGTATTCCAAGGTAGCCTTATACTGTACACCATACTCGTAACGTATCTTTTTCAGATGTCCTTGTGAAGCAAGAGGTTTGTTACCTGCACGGTTTTATAAACTTAGTCTCAAATCATTTCAGAACTTCAGAAGGATGTGATAAATCAGGGCAGAGGGAAAGTGGGGAGGAGGAGGAGGAAGGGCTATACCCTTGCCCCGCAGAGAACACGGCAGCGGATGATCTGGGACACGACAGTGACCTTGACCAGCCAGAGTGGGACATAGGTATACGGCGCTCAGAGGCCTCGAAGGTTTGTATAGCTGAGATATAAAATTAATTCAGTCATTCATTCATTCATTCATTGTTCGTTGCATATACAAGAATTCGAAGAAAAAAGATGAAAAGACTGACAAATGAGCCGCGACACGACAAAACCAACAATGTGGTTGTGCGCCCAGCGCAGACTCGGATCAGCCTGGGCATCCGCCCAGTCTGATCAGAGTCTTCGCTGTCCGCATGAAGGTAGCTTAGACCCTTAGCTACCCTCTAAGCGCTTTACGAAGAGTCTGATCAGACTGGGCGGATGTCCAGGCTGATCTGAGTCTGCGCTGGGCGCACAACCACATTGTTGGTTTTCTCCTGTCGCGGCTCAAATTAGTATTGTATTACAGAGCTAAAGTGGTTTATAGTACACCCATTCGTCACCTCAGTCATATACTGCTCTGACTACTGAAGGCAGTGATTCAAAAGTCTACACTTGCTCAAATCACATTACTAAAAGAAACATATTTGGAATGAATAAGAGCAAACTGTCAAGAAAATTAAATGCTTTTTTGGTACTTGGTAAAGTGCAAGCATTTATTATAAAATTTAGACACTTTCTATAACGTTTTACTTTTAAAATTTAGCGTCCATGATACTTGATTTGCGCTGTCATAAAATGAGAACATTATGTTGATGACATAATGCGTTTATCTTCAAAGATAATTTAGAATCTAATGGTAATGATTTCTAAAAATTTTGTTATATTTAGGGGATAACTGTATTCAAAATTGTCATTTGGGGAGGTCAATCGTCGGTTTTATGGTCAGAAATTTCGTTTTACGGCGACGCGCAAGCGGAGCCGTTAAACGCAATTTGCGACCATAAAACCTATGATTTACCTCCCCAAATGAGAATTTTCAAGACAGTTATCCCCTTTCTAATGCACTTTTCTACATTTTCATCTCGCATTATGTACTAGTTCGCACCCATTTCAAGCGCTGTCAGCAACGTAAAACCAAACGTCAGCCAATAAGAAGCGACGTTACTTAATGACGTCGGGTTTGCGACAGTATATCGCAGAATATACTGTCGCAAATTTTTGACGTTATCCAATCAGACGTCGCGTTATATTAGTTAGTGCATTAGAATTATGCTTAGACTTTTGGCGAAGGGTATATGTATGACTAAGTTCAGAAATAAAACTGTTGCTTAAACCAATGTTAGATAATTTCACACAAATGTCTGAAAATTTGGCAAAGTAATCGTACCATTTTTTTCATATGCATCTACTTGTACTGAAAAGAACTGACAAATGTTTCAATCAAACTAAACCGTTCTCATATCCTCTGATGAAAGTCTTTACGGAAGCTGAAGTGGGACATATCTGAATTTTCCAAGCTCGAAATCCAAACTTTAAGTTAAGAAAATCTGACTTAATAATGATTTCAAGTAAAGTAGCAACACTTTTGCGTTTACTGCTTATTTATGGGATAAGTGTACACAAAATTGTCATTTGGGGAGGTAAATCGTCGGGTTTAAAGTCGATATTTTCGTGTCACGGTGACACGTCAGCGAAGCCGTAAAGTGCAATTTTCGACCATTAAACCGACAATTTACCTCCTCAAATGACAATTCCCAGTAAGTTATCCCCATTCTGTTGCGTTTTTTTTTCACCTTTCAAGGTGTACTACTTTGCACCAATGACGCGTGTATTCAGGGACGTAATACCAAATTCAGCGAACGACATGCAGTTTCTGAATGACGCCGGGTTTGCGACAGTATATCACAGGATATACTGGCTGGAGACCGGTGGCGGCCGCATACCACCGGCGGCCATATTCGATTTGCTCGCGCAGTTGCGCATATATTGCGTAATAGACTATATACAGTTGTAAAAAAAACAAATAGCAACGCATACAAAAATCGGCAAAATCGTATCTTAGAGGACAAGCAATAAAAATTTCCTCTATGTGCTTTCATACCAGAGACGTTCTCAGTTAAGCTGGGCCATTAGCTATTAATTTTGTCCTTCGTATTGCCTAAATAACGGTCCTGTTTTACCCTCTGACGAGTTGCCCGCTGTCTAAAGAAGTAGATAAAAGTACCAAGACATGCATGCGTTTTGATAGACGGCATTTTTAACACTGGTTCGAATAATGATACCCTGGTTTAAAATGCGACGTTTTAAAATGTCGCAATATTGCCGCTGTAATATATTTGAACGCCGCACGGCTAAAAAGATAAATCACTGCTGAAAATCGAGTGCCATTATTAAATTCAGGTGATTTCTTACATATTTCCCTGCTTAAACAATATCTGAAGGGTAGTTTTTGCTACGAAATGAGACCGGGAACTAATGTCGCAAATTTTATGTAACCTATGTCACAGCGAAAAATTCGTGATACAGGTATTAACTAAAATAGCCCGGCATCATAAAACTTATAAGATCACACAAAGAAATATGTGTTCCTCAATATCTGATATCATTTGTGCAGATTTGCTCAATTTTGTATATTTTACTCGACTTCAAAATACATTACCCCAGCATTTTTCTGTAAGAATGTAACCTTACGTCTTGGGCTTTTCTTAAATCTGAGCAAACAAATCGCTCTGAAACTCATGTGCAAAATCCTGCCTAGTAACAGCTACAAGATGGGGTACTTAGATTTCATGAACTGAAACACTAAATGATATAAAATCGTTAAAATGTGTGCACTGTAACCTACGTCACACGTAACCTACGAAGACCACGTTTTGAAAGCGTTGACGTCATTTGATTCAGCAGCGCCTCATAGAAAACCCCTTTCTTCCAAAAAAGCAAAGAAAAACACTTTAAATTGAAACCAGCCAAAATAACCAAATGTCAGTAGATTAGTAAATGTGCAATGCTACGCATGTCAAAGAAATCGTATGCGACATCGTCTTTCAACGTTTCTTAATAACCTCATAACATACGCCGTTTCTAATTGTTAGGGTATGTCTCTAAACACGGTTGGTATTCCATAATCTAAAACTTTTATCTGAAAATATTTTAAAGATTTGAAGCAGATATAATGAGCAATATGTTCGTGATTTTTTTCTTGAATTCTGGAATGGTTGTATATTTGGCCATTTTTGTCTGCGAATGGCCCAGCTTAACTGAAAACGTCGTATCAACATCGTTTCTTTTCGTTGGACTTTGAAGCTTTGAAAAGCGCATGTTTTACTGCTTGTTTGTGACTTATTTCGAGTCACATATTACAGTCTGCTTCAGAAAATAAACTGGTTTAATAAAGACAGTTACTCCAAGTTTATTTATTAATAGAATAATAAAATCCCATCATGAAAATGTTACAAAAATGGCCGCAGCTGGTCGCCAGCTAGTACTGTCGCAAATTTTTACGTAATCTAATCAGACGCGGCGTTACATTCATAAGTACATTAGAATTAATCAATGTTTCCTTTTCTTTTAACAGGGGCGAGAAATTGAGGAAATAACCCTATCAGATATAATCTTAGATCCGGACGGGAACGTTGCTTATTACTGGCTGGTAGGGGATTTTTCTTCACTGTAAAAAATGAAACCCTAACACCACACTTTATTGAACTCATTTGAGCCGCGACACGAAAAAACCAACAAAGTGGTTGAGCGCCCAGCATAGACTCAGGTCAGCCTGGGTATCCGCCCAGTCTGATCAAAGTATTCGCTATCCGCATGGAGGTAACTTGGACCCTTAGTTACCCTTTCAGTGCTTAGCTCCAGGAGATGATTGTATAAGCAGTTAACGCTTGTTATCAGATCCTGCTTGCTAGTATATTTCTTGTAAATGCTATGTGTGTAAATGAGTTGAAAATAAAATATTGTTTAAACCAAGTGCTTAACAAAGAGTCTGATCAGACTGGGCGAATGCCCAGGCTGATCTGAACCGGCATTGGGCGCACAACCACTTTGTTGGTTTTTCTCGTGTGGCGGCTCATTTATGTTCATTTATCACTAACGTTATTGTTCGCCGATGAACATTAATAGTGGACATTTCAACTCAGCTGTTAGTTTTACGAGTTACGCCACCAGCGATGCGTTACTCAGCCGTTCGTGTTACCGTTGGCTGCAGTGCTGGTGTTGAAAAAATATTTTAATTGAGGTCTTCATGTGTTTGAATAGACTGATATTCAATCTCATATTCAGCAATATGCCTCTCTGATCCCGTTTTAAGGGCAGCTGAATAAGAGACTGATTAACCTTGCAATGCCGGGACAAAATAAGAATCAGCTATTTTTAGCCTGGCAGTAGGTGATGGTATCAATATTGTTTCACCTTTCAGCAGAACTAATCCATTAGGTAGGGATCATTTAGATAAGGATCTCTTGGTCATTCTCCAGATGTTGAACTATGATAAACCCTTTAGTTGTATTTTTAATGTGAAGGAATAGTGAAAAGCAAAGATTCTGATCAGACTGTGCAGACAAACGTTGTGATCTCTCTGAGACTTGGCGTTGGTGGATTTATATAACAGTTCTGATTATCAAGGTGGCAATACCAATTTTCCAACCTGTCCTGTTGACCGAGCCAGTCAGTTACCATTCGTGTGGGTAAATTAATTTTGATGGATTTACTGTCTTTTAAACTTAGTCACTTTGGGCAGCTTGTTGCACATTAAGGTAAGGTGTTTGTGTAACCAACTCCTCCTACAGTTTTGAATGGGTTCTTTTCAAACCATGTACATATGAAGGGGGCATAATGAAGATAACTGAAGATGAGCATATAGATTTTTGATAAAAATCAAATAAATTTTGACAGAATCATAGCCTTTTGAACTTAGTATCTGCATTGAAGAATAATGAGATCATGTGAAATTTTGTCTATTGTTTTATTGTAAATAGTGTTTTTTAGGGAGGTACGCCGTCCTGTGACAGGTGCATTCTAGTTCCTTCATGACAGCTCTGAGCAGAAAGTGAAGACCCAGAGCAGACTGCTAGAGGAGCTGTCTAATCAAGTTTCACACTGTTCGCCATTGCATGTGTATCTTTAGGACGCATTACTGCTTTGTGAAACCTAACTGAAAATACGGTCACCCATTTTTTTAGAATTTTATGGTATGTTACATCCGCCTTGGGGAGGTGTTCTTTATTGAGGTGCTACAACATGTTTTTTTTTCGGTGAAGGATAAACTATATTATAGCAGAACATATAAAAACAAATTCCACAATACTTATAATTTAATGTTCCTCTCTGTTGATAAAAATTCAGCCTTGAATGAATTCCTGGGAAGTCAAAGGTAATAAAATACTGTTACAGTGGTTAGTGGCATCTTGCTGGAATTAGTGTGAAATATTTAACAACTGGTGGAGTTAACTAAATAAACATTAAGCTGCATTTCTTTCACTTTAGATAAATGATACTACTTGGGGGGTCTAGGCTCTCTAAGCAAGGTTTATAAGTCTCCTACTTCCAGCCAATCTATAGCTGGAGCTTGATAAAGATTGAAAATATTCAGAAAAGTAAAATATGTTTTAAGTAGGAGACTTGTATAAGTCTAGTGTTTGAACTATGTTACTTGTTTCTTGTCCAAAATACCAATGAAGATGCTTAGGAACAGCTACAATCATAGATTATAATTTCAAATCTAAAAGAGTTCCTTCAAGAGCAGAGAATACTTTCGAAAGAAGGGGCATGGGTCGTACTTCGAAGTTTCGGCTACTCAAGCCTCATCAGTGACGCTGACAAGTTCTAGTGACGAAAGCCAGAGAAAACAAAATGTAATTTCTAGATTTTAATAAGGCAGTCGATTCAAAGACTGATAAGTATCGAAATGGGGTCCAAACGAATGGAAAGCGATGATCTAGAATATGAGCGTAAAACAATCAAAAGTTTCTGGTAGGCCTGGCAATTGCTGCAGTTGGCAGAGTCAATAATCAACAGCATATTCAGTATAACGAAAAGCAAAGCACTATGCCCTCTATTTCCCAACGAAGTGACTATGGGATAACGGTACTCAAAATTGTCATTCGGGGAGATAAATCATCGGTTTTATGATTGGGAATTTCGTATTACGGCGACGCGCCAGCGGAGCCGCAAAACGCAATTTGCGATCATAAAAGATAAGAATATGTTGTAACAGATTCGACGAAAAACATGTTGGCCGATATTTAGGACTGAAAGCTGAATTCTCTGTTTTCATCTAGCTCGTCTTTGTATTGTGTATCAAACTGAGACGGGAATTAGACTTCCTGATTAAAAGTTGTAAGTCTGTCAGATACAAAGCTCAGTTAATAAACCGTGCCAAGCGTACATTTGGCCTTTGTCCCCGCGATATACACAGAATTGTTTGTTGTGTCAGTATGTCTGGAACTAACGTGCTTCTTTGTCTGAGCAGCGAATTCCTTAATTCCTTAATTCCTTACGCCTGCAAAATCTTGAAAAACCAAGGAAGGTCAACTACTATTATTATTAACAGCACAATTATCATTATTGGAAAAAGTAAGCATTATCATTGCAGGGTGTTGTGACGGTTGCTGTGATCTACAATATAGCTGTAACAGTTCTAAGACTGGCCTTTGAAGAATTGAGACATCATGTAAGTATAGATGTACAGTGTGGTCATAAATGACCACTATTACTTTTATTTCCAACAGTAAAACACATTCTGTGATATATACCCCCATGAAGGCCTGGTATCCCATAGAAAGAACATTGGCAAATAGTGCAGACGTAGATCAGACGCCACATATGCGGCATCTGATCTGGGACTTTACTATTTGCATTCAACAAATGGGTTCTTACTTTTCTTTTCTATCCCATAACCTTACTAGGTCGTTGGGGCACCACACATGACTTCAAAACAATCCCTATCCACCTTGTCCTGTCTTCAGCTGCCCTAGTTGAGCTGCCAAAATCCATTCCTTTCCACTCCTTGATATTGTCTTCCCACCTCTTCTTCTGTCTACCTCTTCTTCTTTTTCCTTTCACTGTGTCCTGAAGAATTGTCTTTGCTAAACCAGAAGACCCTTAGTTTCCGTTTCTTGACCAGCGTAAGGAGTTCATCATATTCTCCAATGGCTGCTTGGATCTTCCTGCGAACCTCCTCATTGGTTATATGGTCCTTGTAAGAAATGTTCAGTAACCTTCGGTAGCATCTCATCTCAAAGGCCTGCGTTTTTTTCTCTAACTCTGCTGTCAAGGGCCATGATTCACAGGCATACAGAAATATGGAAATGACAAGGGAGCGCATAAGTTTCACCAAGAGATATATTGTTGTCTCTCCAAATTGGTTTCAGCTTAGTAAGAGCTGAAGTGGCTTGTGCAATCCTCGAGAGAACCTCCTGTTTTGAGCCATCATCTGAGACAACTGCTCCAAGGTATTTGAAGCTTGTTACGGTACCCAGCTTCTCCCCCTTTACCTTGATCTCCCTCTGGATGCCGTCTGCGCTGTTCGTCATCATTTTGGTCTTCTCAGCACTGATCTCAATCTTATACCTTGTGCAGGTTTGGTCGAGACTTTCAACTAGAGCTTCCAGTTCCTGCTCTTCCTCAGCTAGAGCGTCTATGTCGTCGGCAAACCGCAGATTGGTAATGTTTCTGCCGCCTATGCTAACCTTTCCTTCATGTTCTTCCAAAGCATCAGACATGATCCGTTCGAGAAAATGTTGAAGAGGGTGGGTGACAGAAGACATCCTTGTCTTACTCCAACTGTTGTTCTGAACCATTCTCCTGTGCTTTAGTAAAATTAAAATGATAAAAAGAAACTATTCCAGACACCCCTTAATTGACAAATGAACTCATCCAATTTATACGGACAAATGGGTTAATAAGCAGTTTGTAAGCGTTGGTAAAGTTTCGATTTTAGCCAGATTAAAACAATCAAGAAATTTATATCTTTAAAAAAGATAACGGGGTTATAATAAATAGAAGAGTGTATTGTAATATGCATGAGCCAGGTACATGTAAGATATCGAATGTGCTGATCACATTGTACGGATGCGCATGTTAATATGCATATTTGTTGTTGGTATTGGGATTTCAATTTCGGAATGCTGTTAAATTTTGATTGGGTCTGTCTGTGTTGCACATAACAATGGGGATTGGTTGGCTGACCGCCCCTCAAATAACATCAAAAGTGTCGCAGTTCCAACACAACATCAACAACTAAGCCATGCAGCAACAGTCGTCTTCGATTTCTGTGTCAAGTTATTTTGTTGGTTTGATATTTTACATGAGCGACATAACAGGCGAAATGTTCTTTGGCAAAAAGCGATTTGGACCGAAATATCTAGATTCATCAAAACACGATTTATAGGCCAACAGTCAAATAAAACTGAAAGTAGAGAGAGAAAAGCGGAAATAAGCTACTTACATCAAAATCCCGGGTGTATTTATATTGGCCAATGAAATACTTAAAATATAGGTCAATAGTACGGTTATACGGCTAAAGCCGAAAAAAAACAAGAACAGAGTCCTTCTTTCAGCTTCATATTGTCTCATATTGATTTTACGAGTTGTGATACATGTTCAAATGTTTAAGACAGAATATTAAATCCGTATAAACGTCATTGCCTTAAAGCGTTATCATGATATGGTTATAAAACAAAATTGAAACATAATATATTGTGATTTCGTTCTGGTGTGAAATGATAGGAAGACAACATATAATTTCAGATGTCTTAAACCATAAATGCAATGTTAGCCCCCCCCCCCCCCTCCCCCCTCTTGTTCATTTTGTTAATACAAACCCCCCCTCTTGTTCATTTTGTTAATACAAAACGCTTTTATAACTGAAAACTTTCCGCAATGCGCATTTATCCTGTATCTCGTTTTACCAGTAAACAAACCAGTAGTTGATACCGGCACAGTTATTTTCTCCCTGGTTGATTTTTATAGTGTATGGACACATCTCATGCTGTCCCGTGTTCAACTATACTTGGGCCTTGCTAGTAGAAACCAAGAAGGATAACACCACTAATTGGCGTGGCAAAATTGATTCCCGTAGTCTATAAACAGCGCGTCTTTAAGTGTCACCTCTTAAGTGTATTGATACCTTTAAGTATACACCTATTATCAATACCAAAGCAACAAAATCGTTACAAGGCGACTCGCTAAGACTACACAGATTTGTGCAAGAACTTTAAACCATACAAAGGTGTGACGACGCCTGGGCCATTTTTATCATACACATTATTGCAATTTTAACATGAAAAGAAAGCACGTGAACAACCCTTCCATTTGAGATGTTATAAAAGATTGTGGCATGTAGATAACATTGCAGTATTTGATGTTGAACAAGGACAAAAATGCACTTTTGCCAACCAACATATGGAATAAAGAAGGAATTTACAACAAATGTATATGGTTGTCGTTTATGCGCTGGGGCGCAGTCTTAAAAACAATGACTCTCTGTATATACTGCTCAAAATAAGTAAGGATATTTAGACATTTAAGAAAGCAGAATTAAGAAAATTAAGTAGATGGATGTCAAACTGTTATTTTCATAAAACAAATATTCAAAGAGACCTTCAATATGAATATCGATACGTTTAAGCTTGTCACGTGACCTAGAATAAATTGAAAGTAGACAAGGGGTCGACCCCAAATTTCGCACGAATCCAGCATAGCAATGGCTTATCATTTTTATGCAAACTTTATAACGGCAGACGCCTAATGCCTCAGTAACAAGATGCAGATACTTTTTATGCGTTTTTTTTCACTTGACGAAATGGAAGGCGTAAACGATGCCATTGCGTGGTGAATTGTCTCACCGATGGTGACATTTGCAAGGGCCCTACACCTTATATAAGCAGTAAAGCCTACCAAAGTAGATGTTTTCGGTTTGGAAAATTATGAAGGCGGAAAAATACAAAATAACAGAATTGCTCCCCTTGAATGTGTACCCATTTACCTTCATGTATATTGGTGCACCTTAAAGTATGCTAATATGGAAATATTTACATCTTTCTCACAATTACCTACTAGTAAACTAATTGGATTCACTTTCAGAGGAAACAACTCTGCCATCTTCATTTTTGCCTCTCTTTAAGTAGGCGTAAACTCTTAAAGGAATTTCTAGGAGCAATTTCTTTTCTTTACTAGTAGACCCCGGTTTTAAAAGGGATATGTTGTCCTGAAAAGCAAAAATGGCCAATCACCTTTTATGAAAGTGGCGCCAAAGTGACAAAGTGGCGGAAGACATGAGAGTATAGCCGCGTTTACACGACCAAAGTTTCTATGACAAAGTAGGTTTGCCTAAGAAAAATTTGCTCATGTAAATGCCAAAATATAACAATGTTTCTTTGACAAATATATATGGTAAATTAAATTTGTCCGAGTAAACGGAGAATTTTGCTAAAGATTATGTAACAAGGAACTTTGCTATAAGCGTGGAAAATGTGACAAAGGTTTTGTTTCATCGCTGCAGGTACATTGTAACTTTGACGAATAATATTTGGTCATGTGAACATTGCAGCAAATATTTCTTTGCCAAAGTTTATGTGACAAAGATTCTATGGCACATTTTCTTTAACAAATAATTTGCTCCATGTAAACGCAAACTGTTTATCATACTTTCTTTGTTAAAGTTTCTGTGACATAGAAATTTGCTCGTGTAAACGCGCCCTATGTCTATATGAAAGAATCAGCTCTCTTCAGAGAAAGCAGATTGTTTCCTTTATAAAGGCATTTCACTTGCACCTACCTGTACCAGGATAACAAATACTATTCTGCCACAATTGTTCCCCTTGCAAAATGGTGGCCAAACCACTCCGGCACACCCATTCATCTTAAACCGTCTAGGCGTATATTTATCATGAGCCAGCATAATTTTTCTAGAATGATTGTGTTTTCCCTGGCAGGATTTCAATTAATTCTCCAGAATCATTGTGTTCTCTGCCACTTTCTGATACACGACTATTTATTTAGATGGACTAGACGCTAAATTAAGTGCTTGTTTGCCCATTCTATCCATTTATTAAAGGCCCAAGTCTGAATATTTATACTAGAAAATGAAGCATGGGAGGCCACGAAGCGGCCTCAGTCCATATTATGTTCCCGAAGGGCTGGGGTGATAACAGTCGCGTGGAATTGTCATATTGACTGAGCATTCTTCAACGGCAGCCAAACTATAGTACAGTCACGAATGATCCGAAATGTTTGAACAAAATAGCCTGAATTGAGGATGTAGACCTAGTTTGATATATTATTCGGTGACTCATATGGAATATTTTTCCGAATCATGATAGTTTGTACTTGAAGATTAAGCCGGGCCCATGACTGTTCGTCGTTCTCCCTTGATCAGACATGTCCAAGTTCATTAGTTTGTCGAATTACGGACCACTCAAATTTAGCAAAGGAGAAAGATGAGTATCTTAAAAGTTTCAGTTTGGTTTCATTATTCTCTGGATTCTGTTTATCAAAGGCATAGTCAATTTTTGAAGCAATAGTTTAATGTGACAGCTCTTCTAAAAAAAATTTGAATTACAGTTCTTCCAACCAGTCCTGAGTAACGTTCTGATGCTAAGCAACTTTTGAGTGATTAACGTTAATTGCGCAAGTTGAGAAAAACTTTTTCAAACCAAACGGTCGAAAGGTCTTTTATAGCCCAATTCAGCAGGATTTTGATTAAACGTTACAATGTAACCTATCTGCCCTGATACTGATACCGGGAAAACAATTATTTTACAAGAAAATTGTCCACACTTTGATTAAATCTTCTAGAGTATTTTCTCCTAAATAAACAATATCAACTGACAAGTGAATGAGATGAATGCGAAACGATAAACTACTACTTAAATGGTGTGTTAGTGCTCAGAATTCCCTCTGCGATAGTTTTTGAAAGAATTGTCCGCACTTTGCCAAAATTGCGGGACAATATCTGTTAAAACAAAATATATTAACAGACAACTGTTTTAACAAATACGTTCTGAAAAATTGTTACTCGAAAGCAAGGCGTACAAACAGATAGGGAAGTGGAGATTTCGTTTTATAGAGGATCTTACATGAGTGCTCATGTATTATTGATTTTATTAAACTGGTTGGGGAAAACGATAAGATGCTCGGCAGAGCTCCGCATCTTATCGTTTTCCCCTACGAGTTTAATAAATTCAATAATACATGAGCACGAATGCAAGATTCTGTTTATCATATGACACTAAAATCGCATTTTTTTCCAAATTTTGCTCTAAAACGTCACGATTTCGCCATAAGAAAACGCTACGTTTTTATGGACGTCAACGCATATAACGTTACGACGTAATTTGCATATTTAATCCACTAGTTGATTATCGTTTTAACGCATGGCTCTATTACACTCTCAGATGCGACGTCATATGATAAATTGAGTTTCTTCATGAAAGCAATATCAATTTACAAGGTCACTCACGCCTCGCAGAGCCTGCTAAAGCAAAAATCTGTTACTGCATTTACCAGAAGAAGTGCCATGGTCCCAAAGCTCCTGGAAATAAAAGTTTCACTACGATGAAGAATGTGGATACGTTTTACGCCCGTCACACAGAAATTAGCACCACCTCTGTAGAAACCCCATTCGCAGAGTTTTGTAACTGCTTAATGAATAATACATTCTGCCGATTACAAGACCTATTTGTTATGCTAGATTTACAACACATCGAGCACCTATACGAGAAACTAAGTCCTATCGACGTCACAATAAAATCGCCATAGCGCGCACTGCATTGACATAACGTTGTATAAGCGTCAGTACAACGTCATGACGCTACCCAGTTCGTTTGCCGAGTTGGTACAGTGCTGAATGCAGCAAATTCAATACACTTCCTCGCATTGTGTCTCTCGGCTGCATCCGGTTGTGTTTGAATCATGATCTAGAAGCCCTTATTTCGAGATGGCCTTTGCATTTCCTTCGTATTCTCACTCATTTCTCTCCAACATTTCAGGTGATGCAGGACTCTGTATTCTATCCTCTGGACACCCTCAGTGACCTCATCTTTATTTTGGATATTTTTGTCTCCTTCCGCATTTCCTACTATGAAGACGGTTGCTTGGTAAGTGTACTTATTTCCTACTACTCTCTCCTTCTCTCTCTCCTTCTCTCTCTCCTTCCCTTCCTCTCACTCTCTTTTGGTCTTCGTCTCTCTGTCTCTCTCTGGATAGCAAAGTGAAGGTCAGAGAAAGAGTAAGTTATTGAGCAACAACAACGACAGCATCGCAGGCCTGCCAGTCATAAAAATGTATGTAACACTTTTTTCCAAATTAAACACATTTCATTTCATACTTGCATCGCATCCCGGTTAATTTTTTGCAAGTTTCATAGATGTTTAGACAATAAACGCCTTTCTGTAGAACCACTTTGTGTGTTTGCTCCCAACTTCCGTTGGTAGGCCGAACTGTGTCTGCCTACCATTGTAACGTTCCGGTACCACGCATACAGAAACGTAACTGTACAGCCGTGGACCACTTTTATATTTGAGCTCTTTTACCATGACATTCTCTCCGTGTTTCTAATAAAGCTGGTGTTGTGCCGTGTGGCGGCCGTAAAACGTTTCCCCGTACATCATCCATAGTGCAGATTATATTTTAATTATTTTCCTTTGAGGTCAGAGGATGTATTCTGAGAAATAAGAAATGTTCGATAGGTTTAGAGCTTTATTCTAGATCATCGCTTTTTAATTGTTTGGACTCTTTTTTGATACTTATTAGTCATTAAATCGACTGTCTATTAAAAATATGAAATAACAGTATGATTTTCTCTGGTTTTCGTTACCAGATCATGTCAGGGTCACTGATGAGGCTTGAATAGCCGAAACCTCGAAGTATGGCCATGTACCTTCTATTGAATGTATCTTCTGCTCTTGAAGAAACCCTTTTAGATTATGGTTCATAATATGAGCCGCGACACAAGAAACCAACACAGTGGCATGTGCGCAAAGTGAAGACTCAGCTCAGCCTAGGCAGTGGCCAAGTCTGATCACAGTCTTCACTCTGCGCTTAAAGATTAGCTAAGGGTCTAATCTAGCTCCATGCGGACAGCGAAGACTCTGATCAGACTGGGTGGATGCCAAGGCTGATCTGAGTCTTCACTGGGCGGACATGCCACTTGGTTGGTTTTGCCTTGTCGGGTTCAATTATAGACAGATTGATAACGCCATCAGTTCCAACACGCCTGTCATTCAGAACAGTAAAATATGAAACTGACCATTAATTCTGCCACTGCCATCTTTGTCTTCTGAGAAAATTGCTTTGAATTTGATACATAATCCTAGACATATTTCTCACTTAAGGAATAATACCGTCGTAACTTTTATTCCACTGCACCCGTTGGGATATTCGAATTACATACGTTTCTTACGAAGATCTTTTTATTTGACATGCCAACTTTGACATCCATAGCTTGGATAAATATTTGATCGATTCTGTTTAAAGTAAATGACTACATCCCCGCATCCCTTCTTGCTTAAAGTGAGTCAGCTTATGCAGGAAACAATGTCCTCTCCTCTAGAAGCAAATGAAGCCACGAGTGAAAATACCACTTTTGATGTTCATGAGTGAAATAATTATCGATCTTACACTGAATAGTCAAATTTTCTGCTTCTTTTAAGCTTTGGAGTTGCAAAAAAATCAGTTATTTCGACGAGTAATCGAGTAATTAAATATGATGCTTTCAGTGTGTTTACCGGGTATGATCTTGGAAGCAGGATTTGCAACTGAAAAAAAGCTTAAAATTTCATTTTGTTAAGCAGGTCTTAAGCAATTTGCTACGAAAGAATGCCTACAGGAGATCTAGGCGGCCTGACATTGCGTGCATTAACAATGTTACATCATTGTTTTTAGTGACGTAATAATTGTCGTTATGAAGTGCAAACATGCGTGACGTAATTTATGTCATGCGGGGTAAGGTTTAGCCAGTTAATCATCAAACAAATGAGACTAATTTTTGAAAATCGCTAGTTTTGAAACAGTTAAATCTTTAGTGATAATATCATTGTTTGAAACAGTGAGATTATGTTTCCATTTTATCGAGAAATCTCTATAACTCATTGAAAAGTGTAAACGAAAGCAGACTTATTTTTCCCGAAACTCTTCCGATTTACCTAAAGGAATTGCATGTCTGTCTAAAGAACGTTTAAAGGGAAAGTTAAGTTTGCGAAATTCATGTTTGTTTTTATGTGTCATAAAATATTTCATGTGTTAAGAAGTCCTCTTTTAAAAGTGATACGATCTGGTCCATTATTATTAATTTCCAGGTATTGGATCCTGTAAAAATTGTACAGTACTACAGAAAAACAGTAAAATTTAAAACTGACTTGGTTGCTATTTTACCTTTTGGAACGGTTTATAGCTTTATAACAGGTATGTAGCCAGATTTTTTTTGTTATGAGTATAGTATATAGTAAATTTTAGATTCAAGAGTACTGGATTAGATATGACAAACTGTTTTCAGCCATCCTTTTACAGATTTAAGTGCAGTTTTGCAGTTTAAGTTTTGTTACTTAAGGTCACGTTTTTCTGCTATGTTTTCAAAGCGTGATAACATTTTTATCATATTATGACGTCGCTGTTATTCAGTGGATAACGTCGTGTCATAAAAACCGTATGACCACACGTGTAATAACACTTTGGCGCGTACACGTAACGCCTTTGACAACATACTGGTCAACTATGCGTTTTCTTATTGAAATAATGTTCTGTTTTAAGGTGTTAAAATGTCATTTGAAAGGATTATATGATAAACAGAATCTTACTCTCATAGTCCTTTCATATGAAATTTATGAAACGAGCCTTCGGCGAAATGACCACTCGTGTAAGATCCTCTATGTGCTTTACATGTTTGCATCTCTGGAGGGCAGAGCTCTACCAATATGGGAGCTGCTCTTAAAGAAAATACTTGACTTCTGGGGGAGCCATTTTCCATTAAATATTTGACTCCTATTTAGAAGGGAGGGAAATAGAAGTATAGTGGAGCTGCTTTCCCTGAAAGTGCGTTCATACACTTAAGGCCTGTGACGCCTCATTTAATTTTGATGCAGCCCTAAATATCAAATGAACCGCGTCACGACAAAACCAACAGAGTGTCATGTGCACCCAGCGCAGACTCATATCAGCCTGGGCACCCGCTCTATCTGATCAGAGTCCTCCCTGTCCACATGAAGCTAGCCTAGTCTCTTAGCTACTTTTTAAGCGTAAAACAAAGACTCTGATCAGACTGGGCGGATGCCCAGGCGGAGCTGAGTCTGTGCTGGGCGCACATGCCACTTTGTTAGTTTTGTCGCGTCGCGGCTGAAATAATCAAGAATAAAGATAGAACATGCATTTGCTCATCAAAATTACTGCAATATCCTCGGGAGCTTCATGCACCTTAAAACTATCATGCATCATAAAACTGTCCGTTCTAAGTCGGTTATTCCAAAGTAGTTACTCTTTGCTAGACTGAGCGAATGAATTGGTCTGTTGTGTCCTTTGTGTTTCACTATTTTCCTCTCTGTATCGAGGATGTGTATTGTGATTTCCCTTTTGTGGTCTTCCCTGGGTACCTTTATCAATAATTTTGGGGTTACCGAAAGACAAGGGATATAAAAGTTAGGGTTATTCAATCGAGCTAGTACATAGATGCACACAAAAGCTCATAAATAAGTATATCCAAAAATGTATTTCGTTTGTAAGCACATGTTTGTATTTCATGTATTGTGATGGATCTGGTCGTTTGTAATTCTTGTTTCTCCTTGTCAAAGCGCCTTAAAACTACACCATAAGACCCTTTACTGCACTTCGTATAAAGCTCATCTAACGGAATACTGATAGTAACGCAGTTCAGATGATCAAAATAAGTAAATTCGAAGAAGTGAAGTTTTGGTTCTTTTGGTTTGGTTCGATATTTCAGCCATCCAAAAACGAAGGTTTGATACCCGATGCATTGTTTTTGCTTCAGATGATAAACCAACGAGAAACCAACCTTCGAGAAAACCAACGAAGTGGTTGTGCGCCCAGCGCAGACTCAGATCAGCCTGGGCATCCGCCCAGTCTGATAAGAGTCTTCGCTGTCCGCATGGAGCTAGCTTAGTCCCATAGCTACCCTTCAAGTGCTTGGCGTAGAGTCTACTCAGACTGGTTTGATGCCAAGGCTGATCTGAGTCAGCTCTGGGCGCACAACCCCTTTGTTGGTTTTCTCGTGTCGCGGCTCATATTACGGGTTATAAATTTTTATTTTACAGCAACTACCTTTCAGCCACATTTTTTTTTTTTTTTTTTTTTTGAAAAAGGTGCATGCATTCGTAATATGTTTCACTTGATACAAAGCAGTCACAACATGTGTAAGTAAACACATTGTGAGATGTTGTTTATATGTTGTAGGTGTCAAAAGTATTTTCTTTGCCAACCTTCAGGTCTCAGGTATGTTTTTATATGTGCATTTATAATACAGCCCATACGTCGTTGTTATTAGTGAATATCACTGTAATTACGTTTTATTTTAAACGCATGTACTACTCTGAGTTAGTGTGTTATGTTTATGTTACAGCTCTATAGTTTTAGTATGTGCATACGTTTTCATTTATGTCTATGAATCTTCGTTAATTTGATTTTTATTTTACTTTTTCACACTTTTTTGTACATTAGTTAATTGGCGTATTTTATTAAACATGTTTATTAATCAAATCGGCAATAAAGAAATAACCAGTTGCATTGCTGATATTTCAACTGTAACCAGCGCGTAGAATGAAAAGGAAAGAAAAAAAAAACATTCACTTATTATTCAGTGAATCACGTAATTTTATTATCTGAGATATTGGCTTTCATACATATAGTTTTGTACTTTGAAATTTGATATAGCAGACATTATACTTTTCTGCAAAAACAATTAATGAAAATTTAAATATTCATATTTTTCGCTATTACTAACAGTTTGTATGATCTATTCAAAAGAAATCTGAATTTAACTGTTTTCTCTTATTCTGTATATTTTAAAGTGATACACAGCATGTTGTTCTTTCCTGGTGTACCGCCTTACTAATCTAGAAACTGTACTCTTTTAGGTGATATTTGTACAGCTCTTGTTAGAATGCCTCGACTTCTGAAATACCCTACAATGTCAAAATTCTTCGAACTAACTGATAGGTAATAAACACATAACTACTCTGTTATGAAATACAGGCTTGGGATTAGAACGAAAGCTGGACGCTTATAGTGTTCTTCTAAAATTATAAAAAGACACATTTATGTAACCATGTGTTTGCTGTTTCAACAATGCTTGAAACAGCAAACACATGGTTACATAATTGTGTCTTTTTATAATTTTATCCGAAAATATAAAACGAAGGGGGGAAAAGAAAGATTGACAAAAGAGGCAGAGAGTAAAAGAAACAGAACGAGACGACGAGACAGACAGATTCAGAGTCTTCCCTAAGCGCTTAAAAGGTAGCTAAGGGTCTAAGCTATCTTCATGCAGACAGGGAAGACTCTGATAAGACTGTGCTGATACCCAGGATGATCTGAGTCTGCGCTTGGCGCACAACCACATTGTTGGTTTTCTCGTGTCGCGGCTCATATGTCTTTCTTGACTAATTACATGCATCTGTCTGCCTTGTCGTCTCGTTCTGTTTCTTTTACTCTCTGCTTCTTTTGTCAATGTTTCTTTCTCCTCCTTCGTTTTAGATTTCGGATAAAATTATAAAAAGACACAATTATGTAACCGTGTGTTTGCTGTTTCAAGCATTGTTGAAACAGCAAACACATGGTTACATAAATTTGCCTTTTTATAATTTTAGAAGAACTCTATAAGCGTCCAGCTTTCGTTCTAATCCCAAGCCCGTATTGTATACTAAGTATGTATGTATGCTACAATTTCTAAAATGAATAGAATATGTTTAAACCAAGCATTGTTGATATACACTAAATAGATGTCAATAAGCATATGTCTGCAACATTTAAAATAAACTTTCATTCAAGATATATCATATTAGGAATTGAAAAACAAGAGGACCAACAATGTAGAATCGTATGAAATGGCTCATGATGATATGCCTCAACGGATCTTCGCTGTTGGCAAATTTAACTACCTGCATAGCTTTCTTGTTGTCTCAATATAAAACACTTCTGCAAAAATAAAATGATTTTTGCTACCGAAAACTTATGTCTATTGTGCGCCGGTATGGTCTCAGTGGTTATGAAAAGTATTTTGAATTCCAGTCGCACCAGAAATCCCACTATGGTTCGTGCTACCAAATTGACGTTTAATCTCTGGGTTGTTATTCATTGGATTGGGTGTATCTACTACATGGTGTCAGAGGTACGAATGTACGATCTTATTCCTAACATTTGAAACCGACTCTTGTTTCTTTGAATTAAGACTTCAAATAGCCAGGAAAGGGTCATGTAATAGACAAAACATTCAAGAAAAAGAATGCAACTATCGCAGTACAAATCTTCTTGATGTATTACGCAAGCAAATGTTTCTGAGTTGGTCCTTGTGGTTGAAAATAACAAACAATGAAACAATGTAGTGCATTTGCCTTTGCAAACAAGGACAAGGAATATATTCCAACTTTTTAAAGAGTCTAAGAGTAACAGTTATGCAAAACAGAGACATGTGTCGTGCTAGAATTTATTTACAAATAAATCTGCTAGAAAATTGACGCAATATCAGCTAACTCTACACACGTTGTAGTAAAATACATGTAGTTTCTACTTGCATTTGGGTGAACAAGCAGGAAGATGAGTTATTACTCCTGACAGCCCTACTAAAACTGTCTTATTCCAGCGTTTTCTTAAGCTTGATGAGAGTAATAAAATATCAGAATGCTCGTTTATGTGCAGAAATTATAATGTTATTGAAGAATTGTATTGCTACAAAAATTGTTCTTCATTTTCTTGTTGCCATTTAGCCTTTTTATCCTGTCATTTCAGTACGAAGGTCTTGGTTCAAACGAATGGGTATATCCAAATGGCACAGACTTTACCCCACTCTACAGGTAAGCAGCTATCTTATTTTCCTGTGTTTGCTTTTTGGCACAAGTGACTGATTATTACAAAGTTCTTGGTTTATTTTTAAAAGCAAACAACGTGGTCAAACTGCGTAGAATAATGACACATTTAGAGTTGGTTATGAAGCACATGCTACGTTCTTGCCCTTGTCACGGTTCGAAATTTGGCTGCCCCTTTATATGTGTGCTGGTGGGTCTGACTTTGGACTTAATGAAAACTCCGATTAAAATCTATTCTATCTTGTTGGTAGGTGTCTAATGCTTTCCTGCAATTGCTCCGGCTCGGGGCTCAGCTGCCGTTTTATTTTTCTTTTGCCTCAGACTTCCAGTTTCTTAATGTTTCTAGTGAGTCTTCAGCTTCTCGTTTCATAAAAGTTTATTTCCCGTTTTATTTATTGTGATGAGCTACATGACCTCCACGCGAAACAAATCAGATGTAATATGAATCACGAGGGAAGCTATGTAAATGGTTGGATCTCTGTAAAATTGAGAAAAAAAAATAAATCTCATTATCATAGTGCTCTATTTCTGATATTATTGTTTCTTATGCCCACTTATCTGTAGGCACAGAAACATCGACCTGGCTTGTCTGTTTTATTCTCTTTCCATCTGAAATACGTTTAACATTAATATAAATGATTGAATATTAGAAAAAATAGATGTTTTATCGGCCTTTTATATTTATTTTGGTAAAGGCCAGCTCTATAAACATTTACCTAGAAAACAATATAGTTTTCTTTACGCCCGGGTTGTCTTACTACTTTTCTTGTTGCTTTATATTACTAGTTCTTGCTTTGTGTCGAGGTTGGGGTGTGGACTTTTGTTGTTTTAGCCCTTTTATACTTCCATGAAAAACCCAAGTACAAATGCTAGGCAATGTCTGCAATATAAGTTGTATGAGCCGCGACACGACAAAACCAACAATGTGGTTGTGCGTCCAGCGGAGACTCAGATCAGCCTGGGCATCCGCCCAGTCTGATCAGAGTCTTCACTGTCCGCATGAAGGTAAGTTAGACCCTTAGCTACCCTTTCAGCACTTAGTGAAGAGTCTGATCAGACTGGGTGGATGCCCAGGCTGATCTGAGTCTGCACAGGGCGCACAACCACATTGTTGGTTTTCTTGCGTCACGGCTCAATTATAAATGATACCTACACTATGTGGGTTATTTTTTTTCTGAACCACATAATTCAGATGTCGCATGGTAGTTTTTCACTGAGTTTTCTTATTAAACCTAACTATATCATTTAAAGCGTCTGCATTATATGAATCTGTAGAACATACATGGTAACATCCGCAGTATGTGGTTGTGCAGAATAGGCATTATTGTTCTACACAACCACATATTGCAGATAACTCATAGTGTAGTCTCTTATAGTATTCTTAAATAAACTTAAAAACGTCATTTGAAATATTTTAACCTATCTTGCAAATGAAGCTATACATTACGTTTTAATTGTATGGAGGTTCTTTATGAAAAGATATGGTTCAAATCGTTAATCTGGATTGCATTTTCGTAATTTTATTTACTCATGGAAATACCATAATTTCAGGAAATATGTTCGAGTCACATATTGGTCATTGATGACATTGACCACTATAGGAGAACGACCAGCTCCTGTCACCGATTTGGTTAGTATGATTATATATTGTGTCTAAATTGTCCGCCAGGATAATAAATCCTTATGAAGAAGAGTTATTATCGTCATTTTTGTCCCCTTACCACGTTGACTCGATCACATATGATCATTATATAAGAGGATTTATTTGTGGTGGAAGAAAGCTAGATGAAATTTTCAGCTACGAGGGGAGTTTAATAAGTTCGTAGAACTCAGTATTTTTCTATACAATTCAAGATTTCTTTTTCATTTTTGTGCAGTGTAAACCTTTGTCAGTTGAATAATAACAGCCGTTCAATCAACACGTACATTTTTTGCTCTTACTTTTTGTTTGAAAACCTAAACCCATAGGCAAAAATGAAAAGTCAGAATATTGAGTTCAGAGCAGTCATAAAGTTCCTCACTAAGGGGGTGCAAACGCCAAAGAAATTCATCGGCGCATGGCTGATGTGTATGGTGATAGTAGCCCAATGTATTCCACAGCGGCAAAGTGGTCAACAGAATTTAAACGTGGGCGAGATTCCTTAAAAGATGACCCAAGGCCAGGTCGCCCTGCTGATGTCATCAGTCAGGAGATGATCGACCGTGTTAAGAGACTTGTGCCAAACGATCGCCGAATCAAAGTTGCCGAACTTGCTTCAGAATGTGGTATTTCTAATGGAAGTGTTTACACTATAATCCATGAACATTTAGCCATGTCTAAAGTATTTGTCAGATGGGTACCCAGAAACCTGAACATGCAAGATCGTTAGCAAAGGGTGGAGTCCAGAGTTGCACAAGCGGCTATTCGTGAGTGCAAGTTCGAGCAGTTAAATCACCCGCCATACAGTCCAGACCTGGCCCCAAGTGATTATTATCTGTTTCGAAATTTGAAGTCCTACTTGCGTGGAACGAGATTTCGGGACGATGATGAGCTCAAGGCTACTACAGAGGCTTGGTTTGAGGACCAAACAGACGACTTTTATTTCAAAGGCATAGACTGCTTAACAGAAAAATGGGTCAAATGCATTGAAGTAAAGGGGGATAATAATGTTGAAACCATCTTCCAATCTGTGAGTTAAACCCCGAGTTCTACAAACTTATTGAACTCCCCTCGTGTATAGAGGCCTTTTAAAAACATGATCTGTATAATATGAGTACATGAAGAAATCTCGCCACCAACGTTGACTGCAACAGAGGCGTTTACATGTATTTCATAAGTTTTTAATGCAAGAAAACGACGTTACACTGTCTATCCTCACAGAATTGAAAATTGACGTCACCAAACGAATCAGAATGGCGTTCAAATGGCGCTAAATAACGTCACGCTAGTCCGCACAGTGATTTGTCACGCAATATATCACTAGATTTTACCATTGGCTATATAGGCGACCTGTGTTAGGATAGCAAATATATCTGACACGTAGTTCTTTTCATATTTGTTACCCATGCTTATCATCAATTGGCTGTCATTTAAGAGCTTAGAAACTAAAGTAAATGTACTAATCTTTTTCAAGTTCACCATCTAACTCCATTCTTTTCTTTTCATATTTGTTAGGGCCCCGCCAGACGAAGTCTGCGAAGGCCCTATAGTAATCACCTTGTCCGTCCGTCTGTCAGTCCGTCTGTCCGACCGTCATCATTTCGTGTCCGCTCAATAACTCTAAAACCGTTAGAGATATTTTCACGAGACTTGATACACATATAAAGCATCATCAGACGATGTGCAGAGAACAAGAACCATAACTCTGCCTACAATTTTTACTGAATTATGCCCCTTTGAAATTTTGATTACAGAAATCGTGTCCGCTCCATAACTCTGAAACCGTTAAAGATATTTTCATGAGACTTGATACAAATGTAAAGCATCATCAGACAATGCAGAAAACAAGAACCATCACTCTGCCTACAATTTTTACTGAATTATGCCCCTTTGAAATTTTGAGTACAGAAATCGTGTCCGCTCATTAACTCTGAAACCGTTAAAGATATTTTCACAAGACTTGATTCAAATGTAAAGCATTATCAGACAATGTGCAGAGAACAAGAACCTTAACTCTGCCTACAATTTTTACTGAATTATGCCCCTTTGAAATTTTGAGTACAGAAATCGTGTCCGCTCCATTACTTTGAAACCGTTAAAGATATTTTCACGAGACTAGGTACAAATTTAAAGCATGGTCATACGATGTGCAGAGAATAAAAACCATAACTCTGCCTACAATTTTTACTGAATTATGCCCCTTTGAAATTTTTGAGTACAGAAATCGTGTCTGCTCCATAACTCTGAAGTCAAGAAAGATATTTTCACGAGACTTGGTACAAATGTAGAACATGATCAGTTGATGTGCAGAGAACAAAAACCATACCTCTGCCTACAGTATTTACTGAATTATGCCCCTTTGAAATTGTGAGTGCAGAAATCGTGTCCGCTTCATAACTCTGTAACCTTTAAAGATATTTTCTAGAGACATCGTACAAATGTAAAGCATCATCAGTCAATATGCAGAGAACAAGAACCATAACTCTGCCTTCACTATTTACTGAATTATGCCACTTTGTATTTTTGAGTACAGAAATCGTGTCCAGTTCATTACTCTCGTGTCCGCTCCATAACTCTGAAACCGTTAAAGATATTTTCACGAGACTTGATTCAAATGTAAAGCATTTTTCAGACAATGTGCAGAGAACAAGAACCTTAACTCTGCCTACAATTTTTACTGAATTATGCCCCTTTGAAATTTTGAGTACAGAAATCGTGTCCGCTCCATTACTCTGAACCCGTTAAAGATATTTTCACGAGACTTGGTACAAATTGAAAGCATGATCATACGACGTGCAGAGAATAAAAACCATAACTCTGCCTACAATTTTTACTGAATTAAACCCCTTTGAAATTTTGAGTACAGAAATCGTGTCTGCTCCATAACTCTGAAGTCATGAAAGATATTTTCACGAGACTTGGTACAAATGTAGAGCATGATCAGATGATGTGCAGAGAACAAAAACCATACCTCTGCCTACAGTATTTACTGAATTATGCCCCTTTGAAATTGTGAGTGCAGAAATCGTGTCCGCTTCATAACTCTGTAACCTTTAAAGGTATTTTCACGAGACATCGTACAAACGTAAAGCATCATCAGTCAATTTGCAGAGAACAAGAACCATAACTCTGCCTTCACTATTCACTGAATTTTGCCCCTTTGTATTTTTGAGTACAGAAATCGTGTCCAGTTCATTACTCTCGTGTCCGCTCCATAACTCTGAAACCGTTTAAGATATTTTCACGAGACTTAATTCAAATGTAAAGCATTATCAGACAATGTGCAGAGAACAAGAACCTTAACTCTGCCTACAATTTTTACTGAATTATGCCCCTTTGAAATTTTGAGTACAGAAATCGTGTCCGCTCCATTTCTCTGAAACCGTTAAAGATATTTTCACGAGACTTAGTACAAATTTAAAGCATGATCGTACGATGTGCAGAGAATAAGAACCATAACTCTGCCTACAATTTTTACTGAATTATGCCCCTTTGAAATTTTGAGTACAGAAATCGTGTCTGCTCCATAATTCTGAAGTCATGAAAGATATTTTCACGAGACTTGGTACAAATGTAGAGCATGATCAGATGATGTGCAGAGAACAAAAGCCATACCTCTGCCTACAGTATTTACTGAATTATGCCCCTTTGAAATTGTGAGTGCAGAAATCGTGTCCGCTTCATAACTCTGTAACCTTTAAAGATATTTTCACGAGACATCGTACAAATGCAAAGCATCATCAGTCAATATGCAGGGAACAAGAACCATAACTCTGCCTTCACTATTTACTGAATTATGCCCCTTTGTATTTTTGAGTTCAGAAATCGTGTCCAGTTTATTACTGTCGTGTCCGCTCCATAACTCTGGAACCGTTAAAGATATTTTCACGAGACTTGAGTCAAATGTAAAGCATTATCAGACAATGTGCAGAGCACAAGAATCTTAACTCTGCCTACACTTTTTACTGAATTATGCCCCTTTGAAATTTTGAGTACAGAAATCGTGTCCGCTCCATTACTCAGAAACCGTTAAAGATATTTTCACGAGACTTGGTACAAATTTAAAACATGATCATACGATGTGCAGAGAATAAAAACCATAACTCTGCCTACAATTTTTACTGAATTATGCCCCTTTGAAATTTTGAGTACAGAAATCGTGTCTGCTCCATAACTCTGAAGGCATGAAAGATATTTTCACGAGACTTGGTACAAATGTAGAACATGATCACTTGATGTGCAGAGAACAAAAACCATACCTCTGCCTACAGTATTTACTGAATTATGCCCGTTGAAATTGTGAGTGCAGAAATCGTGTCCGCTTCATAACTCTGTAACCTTTAAAGATATTTTCACGAGACATCGTACAAATGTAAAGCATCATCAGTCAATATGCAGAGAACAAAAACCATAACTCTGCCTTCACTATTTACTGAATTATGCCCCTTTGTATTTTTGAGTACAGAAATCGTGTCCAGTTCATAACTCAGAAACTTTTAGAGATATATTCACGAAACTTGATACAAATGTAAAGCATCATCAGACGATGTGCAGAGAGCAAGAACCATAACTCATTTACTGAATTAGGCCCATTTGTAATTTTGAGTACAGAAATCTTGTCCGCTCTTTAACTCTGAAACGGTTAGAGATATTTTCACAAGACTTGGTACAAATGTAAAGCATCATCAGGTAATGAGCAGAGAACAAGAATCCTAACTCTGTCTACATTTTTTACTGAATTATGCCCCTTTGTAATTTTAAATATAGAAATCAGGTCCGCTCTATAGCTTTAAAACCACCAATGATATTTTCATAAAACTTGTACATAATATAAAGGATCGTCAGACAATATGCAGAGAATAAGAACTGTAACTCCATCTACATTTTTTACAGAATTTTTCCTCTTGCTAGTTTACAGTCTAGAATACGTGTTTGCTCTCTAACTTTAAAACTGTTTAAGATATTTGCACAAAACTTGGTACAAATATAAACATCATCAGACAATGTTCAGAGAAAAAGAACCATAACTACAACTTCCCGTTGTTATTTTAGGTATGGAAATCTTATCTGCTGTATAACTTTAAAGCCGTTGAAGATAATTTTATAAAACTTGGTACAAATATAAAGCATCATTAGATGATCTGAAGGTGTGCAGAATGCAAGAATGGTAACATCAGTTTCCTGCCTCACAGAGTTGTTGCCCATGCTTTAATCAATCATAATTGTGTATTTTGTCCATATCTTAATGACACTGCCAGAGGCTTAATTTCAAACAACATATTTAATATGAAGGAACAGCATGATAATAGAAGGCTGGTATTGTTATTTCTGGTCGGGTACATACGACTTTTAAAATGTCATCAATAGTTTTATAAAGGCGGGGCCCTTTGAGTTACCATGTTTCTAGTTACCCATGCTTATCATCGATTGGCTGTCATTTAAGAGCTTAGAAACTAAAGTAAATGTACTAATCTTTTTCAAGTTCACCATCTAACTCCATTTATATTTCAGGAATTTGTATTTACTGGAGTTACGTTTCTCATCGGCGTGTTTGTGTTCGCGGCTGTTGTAGGGAATGTTGGTGACGTCATTAGCAACATGAACGCCGCACGGCAGGAATTCCAGTCCAGGTGAAATATATTTAACTTAATCATATCTCCATGAAAATACAGACGAGAGAGCGTTTCTTTCTTAATGTGCGACACTCTTCGAAATGTCTTTGCTTCATATATTTATGATGCAACAATTATAAGTGGATTAAAAAACTTCAAATACCCCTAGATACATAAATATAGCGGGTGTATTATAATAAGCGGGTGATGCTTACATCTTGCAAGCACCTTAACACACCTCTATATTGGCATATATATGTCTGTATCTCTAAAGATTTCGGATTTTTAGTTTGGATTTATGATTTCGGAAGGTTGATATTTTTCCATTTCTTTAAATGAATATAAAGAATAGCTGCTGATAAAATATGAACTTGTGCTTTAAAAAAGAGTTTGGGCCTTTTATACGAGAAACTCGACTGTTCTTCTTCGCAACAGCCGATAGTCAGAATAAGAGTTCCATTATATGTCTTTTAGAAGAGCTATTTTTATCATATGACGTCGCTTCTGAGAGTGTAATAAAGCCATGCATTAAAACTGATAATCCACTAGTGGATTAAATATGCAAATTACGACGTAACGTTATGCGTTGACGTCCCTAAAACGTTGCGTTTTCTAATGGCGAAATCGTGACGTTTTAGTGCAAAATATGCTAATAAAATATGATTTTAGCGTCATATGATAAATATGATCTTGCATTCGTGCTCATGTATTATTGAATTTATTAAACTCGTTGGGGAAAAACGATAAGATGCTCGGCAAAGCCTCGCATCTTATCTTTTTCCCCAACTCGTTTAATAAATTCAATAATACATGAGCACTCATGTAAGATCCTCTATTTCAGAAGAGCTATTTTTAACATTTTAGAATGGATCAGATAAAGTCCTATCTTCAGCACAGAAATGTACCTGAGAGAATTCAGAACAAGGTGAAACGATGGGCCGATTACACATGGACTAGGTAAAGTAGACATATGGGCTTTATAGCCTTTTGGAATTTGCTAATAAACTTCTGTTCTGTTCTGTTCATAAAATGAAAGAACATTCTTGATTGAGTTCATTTTCAAAGCTTGTATAAAAATAAGTGACTACATACAGATAAAAATATTTTGGATCATTTGATATTAATTGTTATGAGTATCACAGGTTACTGATCGTCATATGGCGCTTTATTTGCGAGCACAATATCTAATGTAAAACGCATCATTTAATTGCAAGTTGTCAGGATTCTAAGGCAGATTTTTATTTTCTTAAACGTCCTGCGGTCAAGACATTCTCTTTTATTTCTCTAGCAAATCTAGTGAAATATCGGAAAACCAGACTGTTTATAAAAAGAAGTCGATTCCTCCTCAACACATTTAACTTTGACAATCGACTGACAGCAAAATATACAGATAAAAGGTACTGTTCCTACATACAGGAGCAAGACCGATGGAAAGAAAAATACATTTACAAGTTTATTAACCGATTACAAATTAATATGGAATGTATGAAATAAATACCAGCAACTCCTTTTTGTGTTTAATGCTCGTTGTGGCCCTCACATCAATACTGCGTCGGTCAGTAACATCGACAGAGCTCTAGATAAGAGGGAGTATTTGGTAATAATTGGGGATAAATTTTCTTAATTCTGCATAAAATGGTTTTGATGAGAAATAAGATAAAGTATCCTTAATTATCATCAAATATTCCCTCTTATCTAGAGCTCTGCATCGACCGTGGGCGGCAACAGAAAATTAAAATATCCAACCAGTGGTTAGTTCTTATGATTCATTAGCTTCAGAGTCAAGTTTTTGTCGTTAGTTGACAATACATAACACTTTCAAATGTACTGTTAGCAATAACAGTCTGACATATTGTGCCGAAAAAAATCTAGGCAGTTGCAAAAGCTGCTAACATTTCAAGAAACTCAGGGATGCTGATTTTTGTTCCTGCGGAAAAAATGTGTTGAGCTTAAAAACTCCTCCCATTCTGTTTTAAAAAACAATCTGCCTATTTGATTTTATACTAGCCATAACGCATAACAAATCATCGACTGAGACATCGACTAAAGACATGGTTAAGCTGACATTTCTTTGAACGACTGGTCTTGATATACATTGCCTGATCGTTAAGTTTCATTGTTGAGTTTCTACACCGTCTAATTTATAAAGTCGTGTGATGGTTGCTAAGGCTACATAGCTAATAATTCTTGACAGTAATTGATATAGACTCTAGAGATGTTATAAATAATACATTTGTCCGCTCAAAAGTTCCTTAGAAATTATGTTAGTCTGGTGTACTCTCTCCCAGACTCAAAGTGCATCTTGTCCCATAAAAGTACACAGTATTAATACTGTGGATTCGTTCATCTGCACTTTTACATGATTTCATGTTTTGGTGTTACAAGTGATATTTTCCCAACCTTCTCATAAAATGCATTAATCCTTGGTATTGTCTTTGAAAATGGATTTAGCCTTTCAATATGTGAAATGATAAGATGTGTCTGATGAGGCTGCAATGAATAGGGTCAAGTCAGCTAAATTCGGACAGCAGGTAAATTCGAACAGTGACATTCTTTCCTTTATATGTCAGTTGTTTGGAATTAAAACAAAAAAAATAACTAGGCAAACAGTGAAAATCCTTATGAGACGGCTCATTATGTGCCGTCTCATTTCACTGTTTGCACTGGTATGTCCGACTTTACCTGCTGTCCGAATTAACCTGACTTGACCTTAGTTTTTATCCGAAATAGGTGCGCGTAAGCAATTTAGTTTGTACCGATGTCACATGTCATTGTCGTGATATAGTTCCGGAAAAGTTATATTGCTGATGAATTTAAATTGCTCAGGAAAGTATTGTATTTTTCACAGGACTCAAGCCGTAGATGAGCCAACTCTGTTGCAGATGTTACCAGACCGACTAAGGTCTGAAATTGCAATTAATGTTCATTTAGACACTCTGAAAAAGGTAATAATTTGTATCTCTTTCCCACAATATATATATAGTCGTACTGATAGCTATTCTGTATTCATGCAAACAACGATGTCGAGCTCGTAACATGTACATTATAAAACAGAAAGTTAAACAGTCAGCTAATTATTTTTTTAAATATCCTTTTATTTATTATTGCGGCATTTAACGAAATCACTACTATATACATCACAGAAACGCACATAAAAAAATGGAAAAATGGAATTGTTTTCACCTGCAGTGCTTAAAGTTAGATTTATAATTTTTGTTTTTAGTTCTCAAAATAAAGAAAATATCATGCTGTGTTTCAAGTAAATCGTCAGTGATATCCAACGATTAAAAGGCTCCAGACATTGCAGTTGTGCTTAGCATCAACGCAACAGATGTTTAGTCTTTGTTCTTTCAGGTAGTATGCCTCATAAAGTCAGACTAGTGTTTATGGTCGTATGTTGTATATACCAGCCAAAAAGTCTATCCGGCCATTTACGTTTTATCGATTTTCTTCAAACCTAAAAACAATCTTACCTCAAAATAGACAGATGTGTGTGTGTGTGTCAACTAAGCCGTCAAAAGGTTTGACAACATTTTTGAATTACATCCAGGATGCACCGATGAACACAAATATCCCAATTTTTAAAATTAACAAAACTCGTCACAATTTTTGAAAAAAAATATCACTTTTTGAATATCCAATTTACATGAGCGAAACCACTTCATTACTAAAGCAAATGACTGAAGAAACAGATTTATGCAGAAATGAAAACTCTTCCTGCATGACAGTGATCACTGTCGGTCAAAATGTTAAAACATACACCACCACTCAATGGAATTTCTTGTTAATTTTGAAAATGGGAGCAGCCGTACCCATATTCATATGTGCCTCCTGGATAAAGCGAACTGAATAATGCTAGACTGTTTAGTGGTATAATTTACCGACAGATTGGCCTATCTGTGGCTGCAAACGAATTGTGAGAATGCAGATAGCATTGAGGAAAAAATGATAAAACTATGTAGCCTGTTAAAACTTTTGGATAGTACACTTTGGCTTTTCCGTATGTTTCCATATAACGGATGAGTGGCTGATTTGTTTATTCACATGCTCTATTTATACTTAAGTTTGTTTTCAAATGATGGCGTACTTGAAATTACGTTGATTCTTGCAGGTTAAAATATTTGAAGAGTGTGAGGAGGGATTGCTGAGAGAACTGGTGCTAAAACTTCGCTCACAGGTCTTCTCTCCTGGAGATTATATATGCAGAATTGGAGAAATAGGTAAGTTGTTATACAAAAAACAAAATCCTGAATACAACCATAATAATGCAATGTAACTCCCTGAAAGTTAGCGGACTTCTTATCTTTTTTGTTCCCTGCAGTTTAGAATACAAAATGAGCGACATGCTGTTGAAAACAGTGTTTTATCAGGAACGATCAAATGATAATTCTGCGCAAAAATTTTAAAGATTAACAGCGTTATTGAAAATGGACTTAGGTCAGAAGGTACTTTAATGCATTTAAAAGGGGGTCCTGGCAAATATTTGTTGCAACTCTTGTAAGGTAGACCAGGTGGAAACAGTAGCTTATTCTCAAATGTTTGACCATGTATAAGGTGCATGTATACTGGATGCATCCATTAATATAGGATAGGCAGGCATACCTATATGACTCATACAGTATAAATAATACATTGCTATGACCATGACAGGTGTGTTACTGAAAAAAGTTCACCCTTGAAAAGTAGACCGACCACCACTCCTTTGTGTTTTTGACAAAAATTAGATACAGGCTACTTCTACTTTTATCTGCTCAGCCTGATAATGTGTGAATGAATTGGGGACAAATAATTGCTTCGGACACCCTTCTTAATGCATTAAAATACTCACAGACCTAAGTACATTTTCAAAAACGATGGTTATTTTTTATTTTTGGGCAGAAAATGGTCTTTTGTAAAAATGTCTGAGGTGACGTTACACTTGCACATTAAACTCATGCAAACATTTAAATTAAAGATTATTTCCATAAAACCCTGGCGAATAAGACATTCTGAACCCTGTTCGTCCAAAATGGTATGAAAAGGAAAGGACTAAGCCTCATGTGCTTTCATTTACCAACATCTTCATTACATCTGACTATGACCTTGAATTTAGACAGTTTATTTAATATGGTTAAAGTAAGTTGTTTAGATGCTAACTGCCGCCCCTACTGAGGCACACAGATTGGGTCTAGGCGTCTTTTGAACTTATCTGTGGAATAGTTTCATACATACATCGGACTTATGCATATATTGACTCTATTTCAGGCAAGGAAATGTATATCGTCAATCATGGAAGAGTGGAGGTAAATATATAAAATACATTTTCCTTGAAAATGAATAAGAATATACAACAACCTATACTTTTGTCTCTATTCTGTCAGAAGGTATTAATCACACTTTATAATTAATGAGATCAAAAATTAGTGTTCAGTGATATTCTGTCACCTACATGATTAAATAAATATGAAAGTTGTTTGTTTATTTAGTTGCAAACAATTTGATGAAGTTAGAAATACTTAAAAAGCGATATTTAATTTTGATGTTCAGCGAATATGTAGGGTAGAGTCGGGTAACTTCGGACAGCGGGTAGATTCGGACATACCATTGAAAACAGTGAAATTCCAGATGAGACGGCTCTAAATGAGCAGTCTCATCAAGATTTTTGTTTGCCCAGTTAATGTTGTTTTAATTCCAAACAACTAACATATATAGGAAAAAATGTCACTGTCCGAATTTACATATTGTCCGAATTTACTCGACTTTACCCTAAACTGGTGTTGTTTCTACTCGTATGTTTATTTCTTGAACATCAGAAAATAACATCATATTACATCGATATTTTCTCTACATTATACACTTAATTGATTGTACCAAACTAATTATTCTGTTTCGACACGTTGATTACATCTGATGCTGAAGCAGAACAGTGCCAGTATTTTGTTACGTAATATTAGTTATATTTATACTAGAATTGGTGCATTTTCAGGGGAATTAACTCTGCCATGTTAATTTTTGCCCCAGTCCGAACTAGGCCTACTTCCGAATTGGCGAACCTCATTTTTTGAAGGTTTGGTCGTCTTGAAAAGCAACAGGAACTCATAAATTAGCAGAAAAGCAGAAAAAACATGTACCCATTTACCTTAATGTCATATGAGCCATTGCACCAGTGGTTAGCACAAACGGTTTTTAAAATGTCACACAATGTCATAGTAAAGTGTAAACATATGTTTCTGAATACAGTGACCACTGAGTTTTGTAAGGCATCTTTAAATCCAAACTTGAAACTTTTACAAAGTCATTTATTTAAATAGATTCTTGTCCCGAATGGGCAAAATGGTCATCGCACTGTTGTTGCTACACTCCAGCCAGGGAACTATTTTGGAGAGATCAGCCTTCTTAAACTAGACGATGGACATAACAGGTATTAGAAAATAGGCATGTTAGGCGTAGAACATGTGCTTGACACCTTGAATCTGTTAAACACATTGCCAGATTTAGATGCAAGGGAAAAAAATCCAACGATATTACCTTGTCAGCTTACAAAATGATTGTATGGGACACAAGTATCAATGTTTCGCTTAAATGTGGTGTTAAAGCTAGCGTCAAAATCCTTGATAGTTTCCGAAACATATTTCATTGTTCATTATCATTATTTTTCATAATTTTAATATAAATGGAAGTTTCTTCCAGATTAAGTGTTTTTGATCGGCTTTCAGGGTCAATTTCTCCGGCTATTCTCTCAGTAGTGATTTTTCATATTTCGAAATGTCTTCCACTTTCTAACCTTTGTTTCAATCTGATCATTCGTGAAACAAGTTCCTGATGTGTTCTTAAAATTTAGTTTTTTCTCCATTTATGAAAAAATGTTAAAGGAAAATTGCTGTGTTTTTGTTCAGCGTTCGTACTATTAAAGCATTTGAATAATGTTAAGCTCTTTGATTTAAATTATCGATAATGTCCATTTTTTCGTCCGAGCTGCATTTAAATTGTCGGCGATCTCATATTTGTAGTGTGAGTGAGCAAGATGATCACATCTAGCTAGATCTTACATATCAAAATAAAGTCAGTGCGAAAGATTGCATGGATCTGCTGGTTGATTAACTTTGCCACTGACTGCATAATTCCAACGAAGCATGCTTATATTAAAAGTTGTTTATGCGATATTATAGTATTCGACAGCCGCTGTAATGGGAAGTTTCAGTATAGTATAAATGCATTCAACATATAATATGTTATTTAAAATACTTTTTATTTGAATCTCTAATAACTGCACCTTCTTTTGTTCTCTGTTTCCTGATGCTTTGTTTCTCATTGTCTAGGAGAACTGCTGATGTTCGAGCCATTGGATTCTCAGAGCTTCTGCGCTTGTCAAGGAAAGATCTTATGCTGGTAAGAAATGACCATTTATTACATGGTAGTTGCCGGAATAATGTTATGACTGCAATTTCGATGGATGACAAGTCTAGGGGTGTTCATATTCTAAAAAACAACTGGTTCAGCTTGATGTGGTTCGAAGCCAGAAACGTATTTTTGGTGTTGCATGACAATCTTATCTACATCCAATACGCGGTTACATGCAACATATTTTATAAGTTTGTTGTGTTGAATTCTTAGTCTGGCATCGAGTGAAAAAAATCGTTACTACCTGTGCAAACAGGGTAGACTTAAATCAGCACGTTTATCAGTGCAGTTTAATCAGATTCTCCTTTTTTGCTTGAATACAATCCATGAATACTCATAAAATTGGAAACTTGAAAAGCAAAGACTTTGATGACTCCGCACTGATGCGCAAACATACATACCATACATACACACATGTAAATAATAAAAATACTATTAGCCTATATTGTTATGAACTGTAAAAATTACACGATATGTGATAAAATATGGTGTCGGTGTAGGGGAGGAGGAGCCGACAAAAAAATATGCATTTCTTTTTCTCTGAGTATATTTAAAACAGGTATATATAGTGTTTTTCAGTGCCGTATGGCAGCCTTAAAAAGTCTTCCCGTAGATCATCATAGCGCAAATTGGGATCATTGGGCCCATTTAGAGTCTGTTTGAAAAATACAATCCCGCAGAAGTCAGCGCTACGGGACGCGGGAAGTGATGAAACAATATATGAGTCTGCTGCTTCTGTTTCTTTGATGTGTCCCTTGCTTCTAGAGAGTCGTCCTACAGAATTTACTTTCATTTACCAGTTTGCCTTTATAGCGTTTGAAAACAACTGTAAAAAATGAAACAAATGGAGCATAGGCATTTTCTTTCTAGTGCGCCCAGGTGTTTGCGACTGCTCTTATGGTATCATTTTTATGTGGAGATTATCAACCCGCGTTTCTATTCAGTTTATAACTACAAATATCAAACATAGTTAATTCTATCATAGAAAATCCCTGCTATTTTTTATTATTATTATTTACCACTGGGTGGTTGCTTAGTCCCGGTAGGTGGTGATTTTTTCTGACAATCGTGATTTACTAGCTACTGTACATTATCTGTTGTGATTTCAGGCTTTGGTGGAATATCCAAATGCTAAACGCATATTGGAGACACAAGCGATAGAAAGGTGAATACATGATTATAATGATTGATTACAACATTAGTCTGTTTTATGGGAAGCTCAGAAAATTACCTTGCACATTTTCAAATGCAGAACCTTTTAATAATGCGTTTGTATAGTCAGTATCTTATTGCTGGAACAAAAATGTAAAGGCTCCCCGCAGCCTTTTGGCCGCAGAGGCAGTAGGAATCAGAGCCCACTGTAACTGGGACACAGCTTATAAAAGGCACAGCCCATCCCTCTTCTCTAGCGGCATTGTACTTTCCTGATTCGAAATA
The DNA here is from genome assembly GCA_963989385.1 of Ctena decussata. Lineage (NCBI taxonomy): Eukaryota > Metazoa > Mollusca > Bivalvia > Lucinida > Lucinidae > Ctena > Ctena decussata. The sequence continues at coordinate 98,094,936 of OZ022499.1, forward strand.
GGTACCCATTTACTGCTGAGTCGACAGATATTTTTTCAGTCGCTGGATGTCCAAACCCGGGGTTGGTGGTCAGGCGATGGTGCTGGTTATAACTTCTAGTGCCGGGGCGTCCTACTTATTTGGATAAAAGAAGGGCAAGTGCCTACTATGCTTGCAGTAGGTGCGGGTGGGGGCTGTTTGGATATTTTTTCTCTCGTTTATTATTTCTCATTTTTCTCCCCCTCTCTGAGAGATGACCCAATAAAGACTGAAATACTGTCTCAAAGGGTCGTTAAACCCAAAACAACCAACCAACCAATGTCCGAACCCGGATTTAACCCACGGTACTATAGCCGGCGCCTCTTAGCACTCGGCCACGGCGCCTCTCTGTTGCTGGAAGTGACGAACAGTCGCTGTAAAAGGTAAGGGAAAATCATTTTGCCATCATTACGAGTACCATAGATGACATAGTACAGGGTTATATAAATGAGCCATGACACGAGAAAAACAAATGAACCTTTACTGGATTTGAAGCGGCGGACGCGCATTTCAGTTTCAGAGGAAAAAGTTGATGGGCAGGTCTCCGCAGGCATTATACACATCCCGCTCCGAGCAGCATTTACAGACGTAATGCGCAAGGCAAAGCAAATGCAGGTTAGAGATGTCTACGTTTAGTCGCTCCTACCGAGCCACTTCAGCCCCAATATATACAAACGCAGGGTAAAAGTCTCTTGCCATATAATTTGACTAACGAGAAGATGAGCTGTATTGGATAAGGCACTGTAAATGTTGAACGTGTGCACTTTTAGCAGAAGCAACTGCCATATTTAGTTTTTGTTCCCTTCTCAATGGGGGTCAACTCTTATGAGAAGGAATTTGCTCCTCTGGGCAAATTCTTTCCCTTAAGAGAATCCTCTTTTCTGAAGGAATTAGTTGTCCATGGAAATAAACAGGAAGTCATAAAATATTCTCGCCAGTTGAAAAACAAATTGAAAAAAAAAATCATGGCGGTCTGCCCGTACACTTAAATGAACTTTAATGACTCGAAAGTCAATCTTCAACGTCACAAAACCCAATCTGCTTATCTCGTTCCACAGTTCTTTTTGTTGCTTCGGGAGTGTCTGACTCTCAGAGTTTCTTTATTACAGAATGCATAAAACAAAAGAAGTTCGTAGTTCGTGTGGAACAGGAATTGGTACTCCGGCAGAAACTACCCATCAAGAGGAGAAAACTCTCAAGAAAAATGACCTACTTCTACAAGTTGTCAAAAGCAACAATTTCCAGAAACTTCTTACATCTAGGAGTAAGAAAACTTCCCAATATTATGAGAAAAAATGACAATGCATAAGCGAACAGCGCATAATCACTGCACACATGCAGAATGTTGTTTTGTGGGAAGGGCGGGGTGAAGTGGTGGCAGTCTGAACCTGTCCGTTTTGCATTTTCCTAACAACGTTTTATTATGTTATGGCTCAAATAACTGCAGCAAACGCATTAATTCATTCATTTAGCTCAAGGTGTATGAATACGCAATCATGAGGTAAACCTCTATCATTTTCATTTTTGTCGCCCTTGTGAATGGGTATCAGCTCTCAAAGAAAACATGTTAGGGTCAGTTTTGATGGGTCTCGTCGCCCAGGAAGAAAGCAAACAAGAAGTCACAAAAGATGCATCCGTTTATAAAAATGACAATAAACATGGAGATGTCACAGTCACCTTCTGTCGCCATTGTTAATGACCGCTACTGACCAGCACTGAACAAACAAAATATACATGTACTTGATTCTTCTCGAAGGAAATTCTGTGTGTTATTTCAATTGGCGACTTTTATGACTTACTGACGACAAAGTAGCTTTAATCTATGGTAGTCATGAAATGCACAAGAAAGAGGCGCCCGTTGTTGTTTTGTGTTTGGTAAACAAGGAAAAGTCGCTGTTTTGCAGAGAGATTTGACTCTCTTCTTTGAAAATCTTCCTCTGCGATTTCCAGCTATATGATAAAAATATCATATCAGAAGACCGAGTGTCATCAAAAGAGAAAACAAAAGCGACGTTTATAATATTGGTTTATTTTGAAATATACATACAACGTGGGAAGCGGTGGAGGAAAGGAAGGGAGGCTAGAATGATTTCATTTTACTTATATTCACATAAAATAGAGTCAAGCCAGGTAAATTTGCGGACAGCAGGTAAATTCGGACAGTGCCATTGTTTCCTTTATATGTCAGTTGTTTGGAATTAAAACTAAAATAATTAGGCAAACGGTGTAAATCCTTAATAGACGGCTCATAATGAGCCGTCTCATATGGTTTTTCACTGTTTGCAATGGCATGTCCGAATTGCCCGCTGTCCGAAGTTACCCGACTCGACCCTAGTACTTATAGATTCAGTTTTCAATTCCAACCGACAAAAATGACACAGCCAAATGCAAAGGGTTTTTGTCGTTTTGAATATAAGAGATTTATTCCAGTTTAGAACTAAGGACTACTTGACATAGATGTAGCAATTTTGTAAGATGCATTTTCATACTGCAAGCTTAAAGCTTTAAAAAAATGCATTACAAACAAATTTAAACATTTCATTCTAAATCTGATATACGTAACATAACAACATAACGTGACCTAGCATAATTAATTTCGATAATTTAGATCTCTAGGCCTTATTACGACATGGGCATATACAGGCAAGCATAGAGAGAAAATATAGGAATTTATCTGTGTTAGCAGGTCCGCATTGCAATTTCAACAAATCGAGAAAATTTCAATGTGTGCACTTGTTTATTTGTATATTCATTGACATAATATTAATGCTCAGCTAACAAATGAACGTGAAAGTCATCCGATATGCTGTAAACCCATCAGACCTCGTATTTTCAACTTAAATCGCAATCAAACTTTGACGATGAAGGCAAAATTTTACTAAAATGAACGTAAAATGTCATAAAGACTTAATATTATTACTTTGCTTAAAGGAACGTAAAATGTCACATAGACTTAATATTATTTCAGAGTCGGAGACAGCGGAACTACATAGTATTTTGTCAGAACTGAAACAGTTTGATAGTCAGGTAAAGTTTTGACTTATCCAACTTTTAAAGATGAAAGCTAAACACCGTCTGTTTTAACTTTAACCCTAAAGCGCCAAAAATAACAGAATTGGAAGAAGTACAGGTCAATGGAATTCATGTCATAACAAGACGTATACAATGCAGCTTTGTCCTATAATGTGCAGCATATGCTTATACATGAACACAGTACATTAATGTCTCGTCAGACTTTAATTGATCAACACTGTACCTTGTTTAGCTTATAAATCTTTTAGGTGTATATGCACACCTCCATATTTCCGCCATTTTTATAGGGAAGCAATTCAAGTGACTTCCTATGTGCATCCCTGGACAATGCAGCCGTTTCAATTGTCAAAAATTCTGTATTTTTTTTTCGAATTTCAATTGTATGGCACCCCTGTTTGAAGAAATGGTTCGCCAAACTGTATTTTCATAATTTCAGTTGTATTTTCATGATGCTTGTATACAGCTGGACCTTGTAATATTCCTTTTTCAACACAAATGACCCTTAGATGAAATGAGTAAGGGTGCAGTCCAACTATGTTTCCAAACTTTATTCAAAATTTAGGATCTTATATACAGTCGGAGAAAATCCAGGCCAGTGACTCTTGAAAGACATTCACTGGCCTGAAAGCAGCAAACAAGGTTTCATACTTCTAGTTTATATAAAATAACCTGTATTAGCAAACATTCATAGATAAACAGACAATAAAATAGAGAACATCTTGTCATGTCAAAACATTATTCATTTGAGCCGCGACATGACAAAACCTACAAAATCATTAATCGTTTAGCACAGACTCAGTTCAGCTTGAGCATCCGCCCAGTCTGAGTAGAGTCTTCGCTGTCCGCATTTAGGTAGCTTAGACCCTTAGCTACCCTTTAAGCACTGAGCAAACAGTCTGATCAGATTTAGCATCTGCCCAAGCTATTCTTAGTCGTTATGGTCGCACAAGCCACTTTGTTGATCTTGTCGTGTCTCGGCTCATTTTAAGAAAACAACTTGGAAGGGTTAAGGCTACATCTCCCTAACCAGCAAATATGGAGTAAAACACCTGTTTCCCAACATAAAAATGGCGGGAAAACATGGATTTGTACCAACACACTTAGACTCAAATAGAACTTCATATTTTTATTGTATTTCAGACTACTAAAGGAAAGCTTGAGCTGCTTCAAACAGAAGTAAGAATAATTTCCTTTACTTCTTTATTACAAATAGTATACATTTCCACCATGCTTTTTATGTGTATAAATACATAGAAAAAATAGTAGCATTGTTTGGGGTTTGTAGTATACAAAATGTTAAAAGAACTAAAGGCACGTAATCATTTGCTTCCGTTCTTATTCCTTTTTCACTGTTGATGTAAAGTATATTCGATCTAAATAATTGTTTAAATATTTCTTTCCAGCACCAACTTTGCATTTTTAATTAAAATTCTTTGTGCAGTGCTATTCATTTCGATAATGTGTTTTTGTCTGTTATAAAATAAGCTATAATTTCTCTAAATACTTGTTAACTCGTTCAGTTTTATAGTCTGAAATACTTGTTTATGGTTTTAGAAAGACGCGTTAGAGGCTCAAGTTCAGTCCATGAAAAAAGAACTGGAATCCCTGAAGCAGCTCAAGGAAGACAATGCAAAAACTGGTGACATGGAAAAGCTTTCATTGCTTAAAGTAAATGGTCAGTTGAGGATCAGACGTCGAAGAAGAAGTTCGAGTGGACTCCGAACATGTTATACGTGTAATAAACCTATAGAAAACGGTGACAGTCGGTCAGCGGACGAAACGGAACGTGAGTCTGCGTGTGATTCTCCCAGTATATGTGAATCAAAATCTTGGAATGGAACTATGACAGACAAAGTCAGCAGCTGTAAGCATCATTCTTTGAAAAAACGTTTGTTTATGCATTCAAATTCTTCTCCAAACTTGTTGAATAAAAATTCAAGAATTTTGAAGGGATCGCCAGAATGCAACTCTCAAAAAACAAAAAGACCTAGTATCATTCATGACATTCCAGACATAAATGTGACGGATGTGTCTGAGACGGAGAAGACTGATAATGAGAAAGATACGGAAGTAAGCACGCTCAACGTTCTAGAGAACATACTGGCTCTTGAATCTGACACTGGTCTCTCTGAGATGTCGGATAATAGTGATAAATCAAGTGATGATGACAATGATATATGAGATGAAACAAGTGATGTGACAATGATATCTTGTATAGATTAATTGATGATGAAAATTATGTCATGCAGACTGCAAAAACTGATCAAAATTGTTGCTTTTCATTGTACAGAGTCGTCAAATTGCAATGATCAAAGAAAAAAAATTAAATAAGAAAAATTCCTGTCAGACTGTGCAGATGCTTGCATATATTGTAATAGCCAATAGATCGTTATTCTTCTTGAACATACCCATACACAAAATTCTAGTAACTTTAAGAACTTTCCAGAATAAAGCTGTGTAAACACAAAAACACCCATTATTTTTAACGACATTCAAGTTATAAATGTGACAGATATGTTTGAAACGGAAAATACTAATAATGGCACGATACAGCCGTAAGCACGCTTAACGTTCTGAAGGACAAACTGGCTCTATAATCTGATACAGGTCTCTCTGAGATGTCGAATGATAGTGATAAATCAAACGGTGATTATTCTGCTATTGGAGACGAATCAAGTGACGATAACAGTGGTATTTGAGATAAATTTAGTGATGATGAAAACTATATATGAGATAAATAATGTGAACAAGAGAATGATATATGAGATAACATTACCGATGTTGATAATGATTTATAAGATCGGTTCAGTAATGATGTCGATGATGATGATTATGATCATATGAAAGATAACTTAAGTGATTAAGTGATGATGATTAAGATATAAAGCGGAATCAAGTTATGGCAATGATGATTTGAACAAAAAGGCAATGAGGCCATGAATCGCTCATCGGAGGAAAAAGGTCAAATGTCAAACTAGGATCATAATTTGAGCAAACTTGATAGTTTGAAATTGTCGGAATATCAGGGACACATTGGTTTAGAGTCAAAGAATGACACCCATCTCTGTTACTAAAAAAGTTCTCGTACTCATTTAGTTGACTGATTTCACTAACGTTTGCACCAAAATCTTCTACAAATTCCATGAACTCTTATGGTCTAGCATATGCTTTATCCAGCGGATGCGTTATTCAGCTAAACGAGTATTGACTTATAGTAACAGCAGTTTCCGTTTGAAATCCCATCTGGTAGCACAGTTTCCCCTGACATTTGCCTTTCTGTCGTGTTTTGGGTCATGCTCGATTCGGTTTTGCGCACAGTCGGAAACTTTGGAACGCCAATCGAGTGCTCCGGAGCTCTGTTCTGGAACAACGCACACCATTCCAGGCGAGAAGGTGGTGTGGACAGAAAAAAATCCAAGCAAATTGGTGAACAAGCAAACGTGGCGGAAACTATAAAAAGAAAATATATCTCTAAGCTTTATAATAAAATTGTTGTCACGTAAATTTCAGATTGCATCACCAAAAATGCCGTCAAACAGAAAAAGTGTGTGTTTCTAGGACGCCATCATTCACCGATTGTTCAGTAGCCGCGCATTTGCCACTTTCCTGCTCGATCGATATGCTAAATTCCTTTAACTTTCAAAACAGTTCTGGCACAGTTCGCACAGCCGAGCCGAGCACGACCTTCGTAAAATTGTTATTACGTGCTCATGATAGTTTATGTATCTACATTTACAATTGTTGCAAATAAAGCGAGCATACAAACAAAATTTGTTTTTAAAATCTAAGAATTCAAAATGAATTATCTGATCAGACCCTCCCCTGTTAACGCCAAGCACCCGACGTTCCCGACAAGTCTGTGTGACGAAAAGCGAAGACTAACTCTGAGGGGAGGTACATGCCGATCTTAGCCTTTTTAGTGTACCAGGAGTGTCAAAAATCAGAAATCATACCAAATTCAAATATTCTAAATGAGAATAGTAATCTAAACTGGAATATAATAATAAGTATACAAAATGATGCTTTCTTTATATAGTGTGATACTAAAGTAGCATACTATATCGGTATCTGTACCATACTTACATTAATTAGGCGTCATATTATATTCATTGAAGTATCATTCGACCGATACAAATATCATACTATACGCGATAGAATTAAAACTACTACACCGAAAATTGAAATTTAAAACTAGGACGCTGATATTTAAGTGTGATACGTCACATGTCACATCGCTTTCATTTAACTTTTTTTCCTTACCATGTTTTCTCTCTGGTATGGGACATCATATATTGCATTATATTTACAATGGCGTTCTGGCTGTCAGAGCAACATCATAAGATTCCTATGAAATTGAATGAGCTGGAAAAGTTGCTTCTTAAAAGATTGAGGATTGATCGTGTAGGAGCCAAAGGGAATCGTATTAGATTTGCCTTCTCACATTTATTGGCTGGTTAACTTGACAGCTTAAACAAGGGCGTAGCTACCTATACGGCAAATACGCAGGTGCGTATTGAAATTTTGTCAAAATTGACAAAATTTCAAAACGCACCCGCATATTTGCTTGCTGAAAATTTATAAATTAGACCAGATTTCAATACCACTTGCCAAAGTGGCTGAAATACTAGCTTTCTCTTCAAGAAGTAGAGAATAAAACATGGTTGTGCGTATAATGAAATTACCTCTAGTTACGCCCCTGTTAAAACACACATTTTGCACACAATACCCCAATTGAGGAAAACGGGTTATCGGTTTAATATATCGCAGATATTTGCAGGAGATAACGAGAATTCCAGCAGTGACGTGATCGGATAATCACATGGGTAGCTTGGTTGGCAAAAGATAGCGGCGGACAGTGTTCTGCTTTTGTACTTTGCTGAGAAATAACCACTGGTGCGTAAAAGTTATATAAATTGAAGAAAACAGTTCGAATAAATAGTTAACGATTTAAAAGAATTGAAAATAAAACATTTGTCACATCTGACACGAAGAGTAGTAAAACGTACATTTGAAGTCCGGTTAAGTTGATGGATTCCGCAGTCAATATATACCGGTATATGTTGACTGCGGAATTCATTAACTTAGTCGGACTTTCTCTCAATAATCGTAGTAGCCCTTATATATGCCCACGTTAGCATGACACACAAGTATTAGCATTCTCAAAAAGCTGGCGACCGTTCAGCTTTTATTATCGGTAGAATGTTTTTTGCAACACTAAGGCTTCAACAGAAGAAGAGGGGCTATTCAACTGCAGAATAGTCCTGGGAAAAACGAATCGCTATAGACCTGACACCTACGATATTGAGAGCTGTGTGGTGCTCTAATTTGTAACAGTCCTATATCGGTCCTGTATTTGGGGTCAAACATTTATGCTTGTCATGATAAACTGCACCGGAGTGAATCTTGAAGAAGAAGATTAAATAGGTCTGCTCCAAAAGAGCCTCCGGGGATGGCCACTCCAGCTCAGCGAGCATATCAGCACTAGTTGTGTTGGGCCCTCGCCTACAGGTCCACCTAGCTGCTGTTCAGTAGACCTTCTCAACCTGCTAAGTCTGAGTTTAAAGATGAGCATGTACTACAGTTTAGGTTTAACCAATGTTTCGTATGCAGCAGCCTTTGTTTACCCAAGTGCAAGGATAAATTGCCTCGCACAGTATCTAGAGTCCTAATTTCCTTTGATGAAAACTCTGAGATATGTTGATCCCAAATAAAGTCACCTGTCATAAACATTTGCAAGTTCATTCATTCTTGTTTGTAGATCCCTCTTCTTCCAGGAGGAGAGCGTATTAACGTGTGAAGTCTTTGTTTATTCTCTTGGCATCCCGCATTGTTGTAATGAGAAGTGTCACATCGCTTACCGCAGTCACCCTGTATACTAGTCTCCACTTAGTGCTTCCACTCTTCATCACGCACGCAAGTAAAGCTTGTTGTTGTGCTCTAAACATTTTCGGTGTTTTGTTGTACAACTACGAGTCGTTCTCCGTTTTTTTTTTTGGAAGTTCGTGTCTTGTTTCCGTTTATGTTTTTCGGTACCCAGGACTATGTGTAAATCACCATGACATCGTTGATTGGTTGTTTTCTTCGTAATGTCTTCTTGAGGCGAAAAATGCTCGATGGTCACACGAAGCAAAGAAGAAGATGACACTATTTGACAAGATGCCTTCACGGTGGCATTACGAAGGCAAAATGGCCACACGAATTTACAGGAAATGATCCTTGCAATGTCCTTCGTTTTTTTTTTGTTTTTTTTTTTGTTTTGTTTCGTGTTTTTTTTTTGCATGCCAAAGATTTTGCCACCGCTCATGAAGTTACTGTCGAATCCTGAGAAAATCCATCGACGGTCGTGCGATGGCTTTAGATGCCGTCACGAATGATCCGATGTTCTTACAATCAGAGCCGATTTTGAACATTTCCTTTATTATGTGTCCATCTTTGCTCAGTATCCGATTTTGAACATTTCCTTTATCGTGTGTCCATCTTTGCTAAATAGCGGGACAGTGTGACGTCTGAATATTGAATATTGAAATATTCTGGACAATTTTTTTCAGAATGAATTTACTGACTTGCCGAATACTAAAACTATAAAATGGATTTTTTAAAACGTATGAACGATTCACTCAGGTCATTACAGACAAATAAATAAACATCTGGAAAAAAGTTAAGCACCCCCAATTATTGTTGCAGAAGTTTACACTTTTCACAGCTTTTTACTGATAGTATTCCAAACCATTATTTTCGTAATTATTAAGCCTTGATAGACTGCTTCTTGATATTCGAGTAAAAGGGGCATCAGTTGGAAGTACATCTGTCAAAAATTTTTATTGAAAGCGGCGGGCTATGTTTTGAACGAAAAGACTGGCTTGTATAACTTTGGGACTGCAATCAAAAAACTTCGTGTTTCATTGGTTGTTTATATCCACAAATGACTGAGTTGACAAGCGCATGAAGTCTAAAGCTTGTAAAAGTTATTTAACTCAATAAGTCTGTGAATAAGTTTGCAAGTTCAATCCCTACATAAAATCAAACCGTCTCGCTATTCCAGAAATAAGTATCATCATTTTAACAAATGATGGCCCCAAATTCAGTCAGAACATGTTAGATGTACCGATTTGTCGATTTTAGCATCTGGGTTTTCTTTCCATGATGCTCGATGGAAAAAAATGAATATTTACTCGGGGTGCTTAATTTTTTTCCAGGTCTATATATAAAGACAAACAGTCACAGTGAATGCACATGAATATGGTGAAAGCGAGTTAACCACAAAACATACATACATACTCAATATTTCGACCCCTTTTGGGGTCTTTTTCAAGAGAAATGAGCCAAACTTTACCCTTACATCAACTCTGTTGTTTCTTTCCACCATTAACAAAATGTCATGACGTCATGGCGTCACTTCCCGTACTTCCTGTCATGGCGTCGTTTCCCGTACTTCCTGTGGGAAGTACGGGAAGTGACGCCATGACGTCATAACATTTTGTTAAGTACGGGAAGTGACGCCATGACGTCATAAAATTTTTGTTAATGGTGCCACAGGAAGTACGGGAAGTGACGCCATGACGTCATAACATTTTGTTAATGGTGGAAAGAAACAACAGAGTTGATGTAAGGGTGAAGTTTGGCTCATTTCTCTTGAAAAAGACCCCAAAAGGGGTCGAAATATTGAGTAACAGAGTGACATTCATTAAACTGTGTTATAATTCCTCTTCTTGGGATAATTTATGAGAAGATACATACATAATACAGCCAAAAGTCCATGTTCGTTCAACCTTTGGAGTATATTATTTGGTAAAGTGTAGCATTTTTGTGAAGTCACATAAAAATAAATCAAATGCATAACACTAAACCAAAACTGCCTTAAAGACAGGAGTGGTACTATATAAGGAGGATTAACTTCCATAGTGTCATTCTGTCTCTTGATCACATAGTGTCAACACCTCCAGTCAGCCAATAAAATGATCATAACTAGTAATTCTGGTCCACTGATTGGCTGAATAAATTTTCACACCTTTACCTGTGGGAACCAGACTCCCACCCCCAGGCAGAGAAGTCCTGTCTTTAAAACTATGATAAAATATAGTCCCCTCGGCCATTCCAAATAAATTTAAGTACTTCATTACATATCTTATGAATTTAGCTTATAAAAGAAAAAGTATAAATCTGACGGCTGTGACAGTCACAAATAAAACTGTGGTTATTTTTTAAGAAAATTATTATGAAAGTAACCGATTTCAAAAGAGATAGATGACAGATTCCTATATGATAGTAGTAGTTTTATTGACCAATCTATGAACAGTCGGCTGCAAATTAGAAAAATACTGTGACGGAAACCACAAAATTGTGGTTGTTTACATTATTTTTTTAAAAAAAGAAGGAAAGTAATAGTACTTTTACTTATTTTTTTTATTGATATTTTATTCATTCATTCATTTATATATTTATTTTTTGAATAAATAAGGTTATCTTTCGCCATGTCCTGGAAAACTATACTTTATATTGCAATGGTAAAATATCAGATTGATGTCTTGTTTGACGTAACATCCATCACAAAATAAAGCAACTTCTAAAACTAGTATTATTTCGTGATTTTTTCTAGTCATTACAGGCTCAGAAAAATACATCAATACCGACTGATTCTTACCCAAACACTTTAATTGCTTTATTTGCAAGCTTCTGACTGATAGCCAACGTGTAGACTGGTTCCAGTCTGAAACATTGATTTGTCCCAACTCATATATTTCTTCAAAGCTATTTTTTCTTTTATATAAATATCATGACTCTAAAATCCCACTTTTCCCCTGATCAGCCAAGAGAAAGGAGGGATTTTAGAGACATGAAATTTATTACAGTCTTTAAGAAAATAATGAATTAAGGCAAATAAATTTTTCAGACTGTAGCCAGTCTAACCAACGTGTAATCCTACAGGTATGTTAAAGTTATGGTCAATACATAACGTACCATCACAAAATGTCAATCAACTCTTGAACTGCTGAATAAAATTAGTTGTTAGCACATTTTGCTTCTGCGTCACTAAATATTTTTCACTTAAAATATCTATTTTTTTTTTTCACCTTCCAAGGGAGCACAAAATAACAAATAAAAACAAAAACAGTGCGACGCTCGTTATGCTATCAAAAAGTAACGCTCGTCTCACTGTTTTCTCGCCTATAGTGAACAGTACAACTAGCACCTAAAAAGCACTAACCTCTAATCTATGTATGTGATTTTTACAGCCAATAACTGGCCGAAGTCGGTTAAAAAAAAAGGGTTTTCAAGGATTCATGGCCCTGACTACCAAAAGCAACAGCATTAATTTTATTTTCACAACACACACGGTAAAATATGAGAATATAACAAAGTATTTCACGGTAGTACGACGAATTTAAAACAATCTGCAATTATACGTAATTTCTTAACTTTACTAGAATATCCAGGAGAAAAAAGTAACGAACGACACAATATTTTCTTGCCAAAAGTGAATAGTGCAATAAGCACGTAAAATAGCACTAACCTCAAAATTTGTTTATGTGATTTTACAGCCATTAACTGGCCAAAGTCGATTAAAGAAAGAGTTGTCAATGATTCATGACCCTGCCTACCAACAACGACAACAACAAACTTTTATTTTCACTCACAGCACATAAGGTGAAATATAAGAATATAATATAAAGTGTTTCTTGGTAACACGACGAATTTTAAACAATTTGTAATACCTAATTTCTTAACATTACTAGAATATCCAGATGAAAAATTCTGATACAAATACATATTACACGATAACGTTATTGGTAGATTTTATCTCTACCCCAATGAGCACTGTTGGGGAGAAAAGAAGAAACGTAGAAAAATATGGAAAAACTTCTATATAAATGAATAACTAGAAGCTAAGAACAAACAATTAAATAATCTACGACGAAATATCTAGTGTGTCTAAAAAAAAAACAAGAAAAAATATAATAATGATAATAATAATAAACGCTAATGCTAACAATAATAATGATAATCATAGTCATAATTATAATTGATTGAATGAATGAATTACTAAATAAATATATATATGCATTAAAATGAAGTACAGTATATGCACGAAATACAATCACAGTACGGAAAATAAATAGATAAAAATATGACTGTATCAATCAGTAAAAGAAATAAAGAAAAACATCGAGTCTACCACATCACAAAAGTATACGTTTCCGAATGAATTATTGATATACCACGTCGACATATGATAATAATTATTATGATTATAATGATAAAGGTGAGAACAGTGATTAAAAAAACTATTAAAAACTTAAAAAAGATAATAATATTCTTAGATAAAAATTGTTATAATTATATTAATAAAAATAAATAAATAAAATAAAATTATCCAATCATATTCACATTTGCGTTTTACACTATACTCAAAATGTTAAAAACCAAGCATTCCGGCTGAGTGAGCAAAAGAGTCACAAATGATTATTACGTTGAGCAGGTGTATGTGAACAAGTTCCTAATCGTAGTAGCAGTTATATATAAATGAATAAATAAATAAATATTTTACAGAAGTTTGAAGGTTCGTATACTGGCAATATATTTTTTCTAGTTAGGTTCGAAGAGGCGGAATATTTGATACGGTTATTACCCCACAAAAGCATGCCATAGATTCCCACTAGGGTCGTTTAAACAAAACGATCCCAATGTGACCCCGTACCACGACTTAGAGAAACATCAGTTTATTCAATCCTTGCTCGGGCTCTTATCAGTATTTCACACACACTCACACGCACAAAAAAATGAAAAACGATATATGAGTAAACTCACAAGTGACAAAACTTACATGACAAAATAACCTGACATCATTCCAGTAGGCTCTCAACGTCGACCTTACGCCGAACCAAGGCTTATTTTACGTAATGGCGTTGAACAAAAGTTGATTTAGCACTGCCTCAATGCTTCAAGCCTAGTGGGAAACGGCCTTTAGAATTGCAGACCGGCTTATTATCAATCGTATTACAGGTCCAATCCCCCTATTCAGAACAATATTTGCACTACTGTCACATTTAGAACCATTCTAGTTAATCATTAGAAACAACAATTAGCATATTCTGAAACTCATTTAATCGCAAGTAAAATGTCTACAACTATGAAATTTGCTCTGGAGGAACAGTCTTTTTCAGACTGTTCCTCTAGAGCAAATTTCATAGTTGTAGAGAATCTCCTTCATATGAATTTAGCCTTAGCAACAGCATAGCAACAATTTAAGTCGTTTTATAAATACGACCCCAGGTCCCAGATTCCAGTTCCTGAACATACATAAGGCAATGGTCTGTAATGGTCTGGGGGTTTTTTTTTTGTTTTTTTTTAGAAATGTCTGTAATTATTACAAATTGTGTAGGCCCTGATCAGACGCCGTGCGTAGCGGGTCTGACCTCGCAAAATGCAAAGTTCATTTACATCGACAGGCCTCTATGATTCCACGTACCTCTGCAAGTCAGCAAATAGTATCCGCTGTCTGCATTTCCAGTGCAGGGAGTTGACAAATCTTTTTCGAAACCTAAGATGAAAGAAACGGTGAATTATAGCATAGACTCAGACCAGCCTGTGCTGCCACTCACCCTGATGAGAATCCTGTCTGTTTGCATCAACATTACCATTAAAATTGCACAGCCTGCAGGTTTGCACTATAATCACTGTGTGAGTCCGTCCGTCCGTTATTAGTTAGCGAAAACCGTTATCAGTTAGCAAAAACGCTTATAACTCTTGAACCGCATGGGATGTTTTGACAAAATTTTGCATACTTATACATGTCAACATTGTCTAACGACTCGCATGCATAACAACCTTATTTGATGGACGAGGCTTTGCTGAGCACAAGTTGAAAATTTACGGCCAACTACTGAAAATGCTCATAACTCTTGAACACGGTGGTAAATATGGTTCAAATTTTGTATGCTTATGTATTTTAACATAGTCCAGCCACCGGCAAGCAAAACAGTGACGAGGCTTCACCGAGCATAAATTTGGCCGGTCGAGCTCTTTTATTGAAAATGCTCATAACTCTTGGACCGCTTGGTATATTTGCTTCAAATTTTGTATACTTATGTAATTTAACTTTGCCCAGCCACTGGTATACAAAACAGTGACGAGGCTTCACCGAGCATCAATTTAGCCGGTCGAACTCTTTTATTGAAAATGCTCATAACTCTTGGACCGCTTGGTATATTTGTTTCAAATTTTGTATACTTATGTAATTTAACTTTGCCCAGCCACTAGTATGCAAAATAGTGATGTTGAAAATTTACGGTCAAGTAGTGAAAATGCTCATAACTCTTGAACCCCGTGGTGTATATGGTTCTAATTTTGTATACTTATGTATTTTAACATTGTCCAGCCACCGGCATGCGAAACGGTGACGAAAGTCTAAACAGTATTGCACGACCCACAGGTGTGCACTTTAATCGCTGTGCAAGACCATCAGTCTGTTTGTCCTTCCGCTGTAGTCAGTGAGTGAAATTGCTCATAACTCTTAACCACATGGTGTAGTTTGATAAAAAAATATGCATCATTCTACAAGAGATGACCAATTTCATTCCCATACATTCCTTCTGTCACCAAAAACTGATTATTCTACATTCACCACGGTTTGTGCACATTACCATCAGTTGATTCTATGTATTGTTACAGCTAGGTCTGGGCAAACAGTGCAGACCAAGATCAGACTGCTCCTAGAAGAGCCGTCTGATCAGGGTCTATACTGTTTTTCATTCCATCTGAATCTTTAAATGCATGCAAAACTGCAAAATCAAACTCTTCCATTTCTAAGGACAATATATACAGTTATCGTTTTATGTTTGCAAATGTTCAGACTTAAATCATGGTGTATATGGATGCTGATCAAAGGATCTTTAGACCAGTCAGTCCGCTCGCACTTGTCCACTGATTTATGACTGCGTTTGTTATAGACAAATGATGCACTCGCCATTCTGAAAATACATGTACTAATCTCAGACATATATACGTTCGGTGTATGTGTAAAATATATGTGGGTGCGAAGTTTTATCTCAGTTCCTTGGAAATGCTAGGAGGAGTATACATGATACCGTGTATGTACTGTGTCGCTGTAGGGTAGAGTCGGGTAACTTCGGACAGGCGGGTAAATTCGGACATACCATTGCAAACAGTGAAAATCCAGCTGAGACCGTCTCATCAGGATTTTTGCTGTTTGGCCTGTTATTTTTATTTCAATTTCAAACAACTGATTTATAAAGGAAACAATGTCACTGTCCGAATTTACCCGCTGTCCGAAGTTACCCGACTCTCCCCTAATTCACAACAAATAATCTTGGAAAACTGCTGAGTTTGAAAAGTTGTAATACGTGTATGTCCAAAATTATTCATCATAATAAAACTCCTTCATGCACCTGTTCAGTATGACAGTAATGTACATGTAAAGTTTTATAATTATTCCTGGGAAACCCTTGGATGAGCATATAACAAGGCACTCTGTCCATATGTCTTATTATGCAAATTATGAAAAGTAGCTAAGATTGGAAAGCTACGGTATTTTATCATAAACCATTTATTGGTATAAAATAAAATTTCATAATGCACATATACCGCATATATGTACTGGTAAGATACAAGCAGTTTATATTGCACAAAATGACTAATCTCAAAGTGCCGTAATTCTATTAAAATTAAGTTGATTTCCGTCAAAAAGTCACCTGCACATTTATAATTTGTCGACAACATATATGCCGAGTTTGAAAACAAATGTATTTAAAAATGTGAAACAAGTTGATTACACAAACTCTATACCTAATAGAGTGACCAACGGACGGACAGACAGGAAAAATTTAATGCCTAGGGGAGCATAAAAACGGACCTGTGGAGAGTTCTCTGTGATGCTGTAGCCCAGCAGACACACAAGGTTGAATCAACCTTGAATCAACCTTGATTCAACGTCGTGACGTTGAATAAAGGTTGATTCAAGGATTATTCAACCTTGTGACGTTTATTAAACGTCGTGACGTTGAATCAAGGTTGATTCAAGGATTATTCAACCTTGTGACGTTTATTCAACGTCGTGACGTTGAATCAAGGTTGATTCAAGGATTATTCAACCTTGTGACGTTTATTTTAACGTCGTGACGTTGAATCGAGGTTGATTCAAGGATTATTCAACCTTGTGACGTTTATTCAACGTCGTGACGTTGATTTATTCAACGTCGTGACGTTGAATCAAGGTTGATTCAACGTATATTCAACCTTGTGTGCCCAGTGGGTAAATACCTTGCACGGAAGACTAAACTATAATTATGATACATATATGTTTTAGCCTGATTAGTAGTCATAATGTAAAAGATAGGCTATGATCAGAAATTCAAATAATCAAATCCCACATTCCGCCCTCAAAACGAAAGGGGAAAGAAGCACACACACAAACTGACAAAAGTTCACGAAAAACGTCCACGGGAAAACGACTGAAAAGTTCTTTTTCAAGCAGATGGTCAGCCAGATACTCTAACAGAAAACAGCAGCAACATCTATTTTTACCGATTTTCTATAAGTTAAAGTACAAAACAAAACAGAAAGCAGAATGGGCAGCTATTTGGGTGACTATAGTGCTACCGTAGAGGCCATAGACAAGCGAACATAACAGCATGTAACATCGAGGAACAACAGAAAAACCGCCTTGGAACTTTCAGTAATGGATTACTGAGGTGGTCAAACTAGTTTTACTGGATCTAAACTCTCGCCCACTGCTTCTGTAGTGGAAACGCTGCTAGTCGGGATCATTTTACAGGGTCTGATCTCGAGCTACACTGCTTGCCCTACATCTTTTTTGGGCACCATTGTGTGAGTCTTATTTTCAAGAAAAGTATTTCACTTTTTAATAACGTTTTTACTTTTATTATAACTTATAACCATCATCATTATTATCTGAATCCACCTCAGTAAGATTGCAACTTACCCTTACAAGTAGCCTCCAAGTTATCGAAATAGAACGATACGATCCGACTTGACTGTTGTAAACCCAGAGAAGCACAGGCAACGACACTTGGCACATGATCGAGTTGAAACACTGCGTTATCGTTAGGGGAGAGTTGGGTAACTTCGGACAGGCGGGTAAATTCGGACATACAATTGCAAACAGTGAAAATCCAGATGAGCCGTCTCATCAGGATTTTCTCTGTTTGGCGAATTAATTTCTGTTTTAGTTCCAAACAACTGACATATAAAGGAAACAATGTCAGTGTCCGAATTTACCCGCTGTCCGAAGTTACCCGACTCTCCCTTAATAGTTTGCTCATCAATATTGTCTTTTCTCGCTAGTTTACAAGACTGAGACTTCCCCGTCACAAAGCAGACAACAGCTGACAATATCAGCGTCGCAGACCTCAGACAACTAAAATTCCCCATGTCAGAGCCTTCATACGAGCTAGCCCAAAGAATCAAGCTGACAGTTAGGGGAGAGTCGGGTAACTTCGGACAGCGGGTAAATTCGGACACTGACATTGTTGCCTTTATATGTCAGTTGTTTGGAACTAAAACAAAAATTAACTGGCCAAGCAGAGAAAATCTTGATGAGACGGCTCATTATGAACCGTCTCATCTGGATTTTCACTGTTTGCAATTGTATGTCCGAATTCACCCGCCTGTCCGAAGTTACCCGACTCTACCCTGATGCTAAGCATCTCGTATATAATGACAAAGTTTTGTGAGAAGTAATACAATATTTAGGAGTGTAGGGTGACTCTTTCCTTTGTCTTCTTTTAACTTTATTATAATTACTTTCAGTCTACATAAGTATGTAACAATATGTAAAGCAACAAATATTGGCATACAATACCTTTGATCCAACTAGGTTAAAGTGGGGTAAATTCGGACAGCGGGTAGATTCGGACAGTGACATTGTTTCCTATATATGTCACTTGTTTGGAATTAAAACATAACTAGGCAAACAGTGAAAATCCTGATGAGCCGTCTCGTCTGGAGGTTCACTGTTTGCAATGATATGTCCGAATTTACCCGCTGTCCGAAATTACCCGACTTGACCCTAGTCCCCAGAAAGATGTTAGTTTTTAAGTTCCTTACTTTGGGATACTCTTGGATGTATTCTCAGGATTTAACTGATTAAAACAAACGGTCTACTTGTCGGAATAAATAAATAATTTTAAGAGCTGTTCTTATGAATTTAAATAAGACCTCTTGTGTCTTTAAAGAAAATCTTAATTCTTTGTATAATCAGTGCATGTTGCGACAGTTGCATAATTCATGGCCCTTCTTTAGCGGAAAATTCGCATTAACCTATGACATCTTGCCGTCCAATGAAAAGGACATGAGGCAAACAGTGTAGACCAAGGCCAGATGCCGCGGCGTCTGATCAGGGTCGACGCTGTTTGCATTAAACTTACATTACTTTCTATGAAAATGGTAAATGGGTAAGCGGTTGGCTCCTTGAGACAGTATTTCCGTATATATCGAGCCGCCTCCCAGAGAGAGGGAGAAGGAAAAGAGATATGATGGGGGAAAATGTGCAAACAACCCCATCCGCACCTACTGCAAGCACTGTAGGCCCTTGTCCTGCTGATATCCAAATCAGGAGGACACCCCGGCACCGCAAGTTGCACAGCACCATCCCTTGCACGACCACCCCCATAAATTTAAAAAAAAAAAAAAAACACACACACACACAAATAAACCATACATCCCATAAACTGATGACTGGACTCTTCCAATTCATAAGGATGGAAGAGTCAACTTGGCATAAATGGGTAAATAATCGTAACATTACCATACATGTGTATTTGCATAGAAACTTTGCCCGTATGAATGAAACTTAATTTCACGTTCTTGTACAAGCAAATTTTGCGAATTTATGTCCCTCGTCTTTTGATGCACAACAATAAAAGACATGAGCCGCGACGTGACAAAACCAACAATGTGGTTGTGCGTCCAGCGCAGACTCAGATCAGCCTGGGCATCCGCCCAGTCTGATCAGAGTCTTCGCTTTCCGCATGAAGGTAGCTTAGTCCCTCAGCTACCCTTTAAGCGCTTAGCAAAGAGTCTGATCAGACTGGGTGAATGCCCAGGCTGATCTGAGTCTGCGTTAGGCGGACGACCACATTGTTGGTTTTCTCGTGTCGCGGCTCACATAATTCTGAAGTGATGGATGCGTGGATGACTGAGATTTTACGGGGGGGCGGGGGGGGGGGGTTCTTCTTTTTTTTTATCAATAGTTTTCAGTCATGTAAGGACGATGAGGGGATGATAAAGAATGCTTGTGTTCAATGGAACTCCGTTTACGGTTACACAGATGATCGTTTTCGGCGGAAATCGAACCCGGGACTGCTAGGTCAGCAGACCGTCTCTTCACCCACTGAGCTAGCGGGGTTCAGTCAAATTGTAGGTAAACCTCAAACAAATTGCAACAATAGTTTTTTTGGACAGTTATAAGTTCCTCAGACCTATATTTCTAACATATCAAGGTAGAATCTGTTTATTTTATTGGTAGAAAACAAAACAGAATTATTGCTCCTGGTGAAATCGGTCAACAAGTGATAACATGAACTAATACTGTTTACCGTAAAGGACCTAAGTTTCCGGGCAGATAGTGGAAACCGACAACAGACTGCTCCATAGAAACCGGTCTAAACAGTTGCCATTCCATCTGTGCATTTTTGTAGGCATTACTCTATGGTAGAACCGGAATAACAGGGGAATAGATTAGTAGAGCAAAGGACGGCTGTGCTTGCAACAGGTGCAGGTCCTTTTAATCACTCTCCTCTATCCTCGATCTATCTGTTCTTTTTCCCTTTCTCCGTCCGGGTGACGGCTGGATATAGACTGAAATTATCAAAGAGCCGTTCAATTCAAAACCAACCAACCAGCAATTCAAGGGAATAAACGCCATTACTTATCTGCCAGGTTTTTTTTCTTCTTCAGATTTTGGGATATTTTTTTAACTTTAACATTGTTTGGCCAGGAAACGAAACGGTGAATACTTTTGTCTGATTCTGTAACATTCAATGTAAGTTCTACTCAAATAATATGCATAAGCATGCCCCATCAAAAAAAAAAAATATATATATATATAATTTTTATGATTTTTTATTTGAAATTCGATTTTTTTGTATTTTTTTTTTTTTTGTTGTTGTTGAAAAAGATGGCTGCATTTTTGTTACCAGTTTGTTTTAAATACCCCATATTATCAAATTATATGATTGGCAGAAATGAAAGTATATTCATATGCTAGAGATATGAATTTAGATAGAAAATTGGGGAAAAAAGTATGTAAAATTACTTTTTTATTATTATTATTTTGGAAAACAAAACGGTTATCCAAATGTTTTATAGACCTGTGGATTATTTAGCTGATATAATCACGCTATGTAATCACGTGACCCAACTGTACAGCGAGAATTGCTTTCTTGGTAACCAAACTGCTCCCTTGGAAAGGAAAATGATGACTACGCGCTTCGTTGTAACGGTAAGTTGATATATTTCTTGTCTAATTATTATAAAATCGAGATGATTTACATCGAGCAAGTGGTACCAATGAATAATCTGTTTTGTACTTTAACAACTAGTCTCTGCATACGGTATTCATGCGACAATCTCATGTCTTGTGCTCCGGTTTGTTGTAATCTCAAATATTTCTGTTTTCTCTCGATCTACGATGCTATTTTTGAATGATTACAGCTTATTATACATTATTTATACTGATGTTTAGAAAAATATAATGTTTTATTTTTTGTTATCACCACTGTGTCCATTCGTGTACGCCTATAAATGCGAGTTGGAGCAGTGTACGCCGAGTTAGAACACATTCAGAGAATGCTCGCGGACAAGAGGTAAGTGTTTGCCATGTGTTTAACAGCTAACTAAGGTTTATGTCCCTCTCTTCTTCGCAGTTTTCGTCTTAGACATCATCTACAACCGCAGGTAAATTTTCAAAGCACCACCTCTTGTAATAACACAAGAAACATTGCAAATGCTTGCAAAACATGTCAAAATATTTGCTACTGGTCTTAAATTGTACTCAATATACGCAAACACTGTTTTCATTTACCAAAATTATAAAATGATCCAATTGTGACCATCAGAGCGAAGCCACAAAATGCTGATCGTAAAACTGAGAGAGCTGTTTGTATTTGTTTGCACCAGGGGTGTTGCCAAAGTGCACGCCGAGTTGCAGCACCTGTGCACGCCGAGTTTAATCATTGTTGACATAAGGGTGTACCGCGAGTTAGAGTATATAAATGTCAAGCTCAAAGACTAATGACCAAACATGTACCATGCTCTGAATTTATGAGCCTTATCTGACCTGGCAAAAATAACGGATTTTTTATTTGTTTAAAGGAAGTGCATCTGAACGCTCTCCCACTGATAGAGTTAATTATGAAGCCACATTTTGCGTTTAAGTACAGTGATAATACGAAAAACAAATAATAAAAAATAAACTGTTCCTGAAGAAAATTTCGATTTGGTTGGTTGGTTGGTTGATTTGATGCTTAACGTCCACGGTAAACAACTAAGGTCATGTCGGGACGGTCAGTTAACCTAACCACACTATTCCTGGGCAGGCTTAGACCTCCTAAGCGGTTAACCAGTACTAAGTGTACATACTTTCGCCAGTAACTGACAACTGCCCTTCTTGAATCAGCGGAAGGAGAAACGAAAGTATGTGGCCAGACCGGGATTCGAACCCAGGACCTCTGACTTACGAGTCAGGTGCCCTACCGATTGCGCTACCCGGCCCGGCTAGAAAATTTCGAAACATCCTAGCTAAAACAAGCAAGCGCCAACCATTAACGCTGGCTAAGCTGCGAGTAAAAAGGTTGCGTATCACATAGTGCAAAAACAGTCTGCCCATAGTTATAAGCTTTACACCCTTAACCACACGCACAGGCTGATAAGTATGTTATAAGCTGCAGTCCCTTTTGACACAACTCAATAAAAATATCGGTATCCAACACCTTAGCACCCCCACCGCCACACCCTGTGTAGCGCCTTGTATAGTGGATAATCTTCGCCTTTCACACAAAATGTCACAGGTTCAACTCCCACGCACGGCACATGTCCGATCCATTTTTCCAATAGACTAGAAAATACACAGCCAGGGCCAGTGTGTTCTGGGCTGAAATAAGTGGCATCACAATCGCAGCTGGTGATTACAGCGTCAGTAAACGATGGTGGTAGCGTCTGCCTGATAAAACCGACAAAACTGTACATGCGCACGCAAAACACAACACACACTGAGTCATTGTGCCTGTTATGGTATAATAACCAGGGGCTGTGGTCTCCTTAAAACAAGAACGATTTTTGGTTGGTTGATTTGATGCTTAACGTCCACGGTAAACAACTAAGGTCATGTCGGGACGGTCAGTTAACCTAACCACACTATTCCTGGGCAGGCTTAGACCTCCTAAGCGGTTAACCAGTACTAAGTGCACATACTTTCGCCAGTAACTGACAACTGCCCTTCTTGAATCAGCGGAAGGAGAAACGAAAGTATGTGGCCAGACCGGGATTCGAACCCAGGACCTCTGACTTACGAGTCAGGTGCCCTACCGATTGCGCTACCCGGCCCGGCAACAAGAACGAATGGGCAAACAACCATCAGCATGATCACCCCTTCAAGCCCAGTAAGAACCACACAGTTTAAGCTGATGTAGTCGCTACTTTAAGGGCTTTGCCTTTCTGCGCATGTATATTCGGACACAATGATAACAGCCCTCCACATGCCTGCAACAAAATTTTATCTGCGAGACCGTCTCCTATTTAACATGTTTATCTCCTGTGCCCTTGCAGCCAACCGACAAGGCTACAAGTGCAATCCTGATTAATGGCAGCACAGGAGAATGGTTCAGAACAACAGTTGGAGTAAGACAAGGATGTCTTCTGTCACCCACCCTCTTCAATATTTTTCTCGAACGGATCATGTCTGATGCGCTGGAAGAACGTGACGGAAAGGTTAGCATAGAAAGTCTCGACCAAACGTGCACAAGGTATAGGATGGAGATTAATGCTGAGAAGACCAAACTGATGACAAAGAGTGCAGTTGGCATCCAGATGGAGATCAAGGTAAAAGAACAGAAGCTGGGTACTGTAACAAGCTTCAAATACCTTGGAGCAGATGTCTCAGATGATGGCTCAGCCTGCCCAGGAATAGTGTAGTTAGGTTAACTGACCGTCCCGACATGACCTTAGTTGTTTACCGTGGACGTTAAGCATCAAATCAACCAACCAACCAACCAAAACAAGAGGATCTCTCAAGGATTGCACAAGCCACTTTAGCTCTTACCAAGCTGAAACCAAGTTGAAGAAGATAACAACATATCTCGTGGACCAAATGTGAAACTTTTGCGCTCCTTTGTCATTTCCATATTTCTGCATACCTTTGAATCCTGGACCTTGACAGCAGAGTTAGAGAAAAGAACGCAGGCCTTTGAGATGAGATGCTACCGAAGGTTACTGAACATTTCGTACAAGGGCCATATAACTAATGAGGAGGTCCGCAGAAAGATCCATGCAGCCATTGGAGACTATGACGAACTCTTGACGCTGGTCAAGAAACGGAAACTAAGTTGGTTTGGCCACGTCTCAAGGTCGTCTGGCTTAGCAAAGATGATTTACAGGGCACAGTGAAAGGAAAAAGAAGAAGAGGTAGACAGAAGAAGAGGTGGGAAGACAGTATTAAAGAGTGGACAGAGATGGATCTTGCCAGCTCAACTAGGACAGCTGAAAACAGAACAAGGTGGAAGGGGATTGTTTCGAAGTCATCTGTGGTGCCCCCAACGACCTAGCAAGGTTATGGGAATGAATAGAATAGATCTCCTGTGCAGACGTAGGGACAGTCACATGCGGAGAGACGAAAATTGGGACGGACACGAAAATAACAGAAAAAGGCAACTAGATTTTTTTCTAGGGTTGCTTTTGAAGAATTGAGGGATCAGAGTTGCCCGACGTGGAGTAAAGCAAAGTAAACGTAGAACTATTGCGTATCTACCCATCTGATTTAGAGAAGCGTACAGACTAATGCGTCTCCAATAAAGAGCGACTGAGAGAGAGTTCAAAGCTATTTCAATCAGAAAAGAGTCTTACAAAAGAGTCAATAAATCATAGTCCTTTTCCTTAGCATATCAGTAACTTTCATTTTCTTTAGAAAATGATACTTTGCTTGGGTAAATGAATACACTTTCAGGGGAAGCAAATCTGTCATTTTCATTCTTTCCGTCCCTCTAAATTCTGGAAGAGAAGAATTGCTGCCCAAGCAGCAAATGCCTTCCTTTAAGAGAAGAGCCCCATTTTGGAAGATTTTTTAATGAGGAAGTCAGTACAGATGTTTCCTATTGTACTCTTTTGGAATGAGTTTAAAATGTAAAGACTGGAATTTACTTTTCCCACTGTCAGCAGATAAAGTGAATCTTCGAACTGAAAGTTCACCCGTCGAATGGTATAAGCAACAGTGATCTAACAGCTCTTGCAAAGAAAATGTTCTGAATGAACAGTAATAACATTGGCAGGCAAACTCATCATATCTGGAAGACAAACAAAATGTGGATGCTTAATTATTTACAATATTCTCAATCATTCTTTTGAATTTACTAATAGAATGATTTTTCATACAAGCAATCAGACAGCCAACAACAACTGACTGACTTTGGTATTTTATACACTATCCGTACGAAGCAATGTCAATAAATGCTCAGCTAGACAGCTGCAACTAAATTTAATGCCATTTTTAAAAAAAAATCACAAAGAGCAGTACTTTATTCCAACTAGGCGTACACCCTTTTAGACAAAAAAGCTTAAACTCGGCGTACATGGGTTCTCCAACTCGCCGTTTTTTCGTTAATTATGAATTTGCAACTCGGCGTGCACTTCAAACCATTACAGCCTGTCTACAAATGATTTCTATATTCAAAGCAGACAGGTTTTGACCGATTCATCTATTACAATAGCTTCAATATATATCTGCCTAGCTAATAAGGAACCTATCAATCAAAAGATACATGTATTTGTAACGAAATACTGAATTCTTTTTCATTAAAGGCAGTCTCACTTGAAAGAATGTACAGATTTGGTTAAATAGTCTGTAAATCGAACATTGCATTCATGTGAAACTATATCAGTCTTAAAGCTTATTCAGTTACAGATACACTCATGCTAGTTTATTACATTTAGATGACGAAAAGCCCTTATAAATGAACTAACTTTAATGCCATGATGACATTTCCGAGACGTGTTTTCTTCTAACTCGGCGTACACTGCTCCAACTCGCATTTATAGGCGTACACGAATGGACACAGTGATCACGTGAAAAACAAAGAAACAAACAAAAAACAACAGGAGGCCTTTTTGCAATTTCGGTTTAATGTACTGCTGTCTGTTGTGATGAACTGCTTTTTAAGTATTATATTCAGTTAACGGTACTGCTTTTCGTAAAACGATGTATCACAGCGTAAGACTTTAGGTAATAGTTATACCACGGTTTGTCCGCCTGTACGAGGAGATAATCCACGGGGATGTGCGTGTAAGATTGTTAGATTATATATAATTACCTATAATTCGTTGACGTGCATGAACTTATTTGTTGATAGTATTTGTGTTTGTTGTACATTTGTAGTTGGATAAGGAGTGTTCTGTACAACTTATGAATGTCAAAACTACATTTTGTACCATTGCTGAAATGCGGAGGGATCTGGTGGCGGGCCATGTATTCTGTATCTGAATTTCTGCCTCTGTAGACACACCCTCTTCAGGTAGGTAATTGTTGATAGGTATTATAGGTATAGATTCCACCACCAGAACAATCCGTATTTACATACAGTTTTTGAGAGGTATTCCGCCACCAATACAATCCGTATTTACATACAGTTAATTTGAGGTTATTATATACACAGGACGGGTATAAAGGTCTCTGACTCAACTGAGAAATGTTACTTATTTCTCATGTGGGCTACTGTGTCTTCTTTTTGTTCTTTGCCTTATACATAGGGAACTTAATTAATGCTTCAATATGGCGGAAACTACCGATAGCGACTTACGGGTTTATCCGAGAGCTTACCTGTTCAAATAATGTCGAGTGTTATAAGCAATTACATAGAAATATAATATAAAATGTGAAATTAAATACATATATGATATTACGACAATTTTTTATAAGTTATGATCATAAACTTCAGTCTTTGTCCGTTAATATGGTATAAAAAATATACAAATTAACTTCATGTTTTGATACTTCCATCGGCTTTTGAAGTTTGAAGCTTCAGTCACATGAAAGTATATAAGAATAATGTCAAAAATGCCTAAGAAGCTATGTTCAGCCTAAAATTTTAAAATGATCAGATTTTCTATAAAACTTTTATAAGTTATCACCACTGAGAGATTTTTATAAGGTTTACATTGATGTAATTCATTATAAAATAAGTATATTATAAATTTCTTCCATCGATCTCTACACATACAGAAAATCGCGTTTCGAAACAACCTCGCTCATAATAGTTTCAAATAGTTTAAGTCCAAATCCGCCTATATTGCTCAAAGGCTTACCACTTCATTTCTTGGTATTCGTGTTTTGTTTATGTATTTATATATGTGCTTTTATGATCTAACTAAGAAAGGAAGAATATTCATATTGTCTTATTAAGAAAGAAAGAAGGAAAGAAAGAATAAACGAATGAACACAAGAAAGGAAAAAAGAGAAAGAAGTCACGTAACTCCTACACGTGACCATCAAAAAAGAACAGACAGTTAATCGACTACTTGTAGTTTTAAAAATCCCTTTATAAGCTAAAAAAAACTTTGCAAACCAATTACATATTTTTTGGTAATGTTCGATCAATTTATTTATTATCATAATTGCTAATGTTTGTTCTAACATTTTTGATTGAAATTCATTTGAGTGTGGTGGGGCGTTTTTATCAAAGAAACCGAAATATGTTTTGTGTATCCCAAGGTAGAATCTTAGAATCCATAGAATTATATTTTTGACTGGCACATTTGCTCATTCATAATCAGGAGACACGAAGATACATACACTGTATTGCTCTCTTAAGATATTACTGTCGAAAAAAAATAATGTAAGAAACTAAATCATGGTGAAGATTTTCTCGTAACCGTGGTAGTGTAAGGATTAATCGCTATGGGAAAAAATTGCTATGAAACATTTTTCTTGCTAGGCTATAAATTAACTTTATTTGTAATATTTCTGTTCATAATGCAAGTTTGTCACTTTAATTTTATGACTGTTTTAGTGAAGCTAGCAAGGTATATTGAAAGATATTTTTGTGATTTTTTTTTTTTGCTATATTATAAGTACTTACGATAATAAACCTGTGCACCTGCCGACACTTATCAGCCTCTGATATGTGCAAACTGATAAAAGTAAAAAGTATGCAAAGACCAGGAACTGAAACAATCAAAATCAAAATCCAGCCCTCAAACCATAGTTTGATAAGACTGAACAATGTCTGATCAGTTTGCGCAAGCTGATCGGAATTTGTTGACAATATACAGTACAATTAACATACTTAGAATTACACGAGGATTAATCGATTATCGATCATAAAATCCGATATTACCTCTAAACTGTTTTCGTAATTGTCAAACCGTTAAAGTTTCTTAAAGTCATCATGACTTGAACAAAAATATATGCAAAAAATATAAAGCTGCAATAGTCAATTTATGGAATTAATTATGTATGCAAACTGACTCAGACCAACTTATGCACTTGCAAAACACTAGTCTGAGTTTATGATCAGTTAATAATTTGTCAATTTTAGTTGAATTTGAGTTTGTGCATAACCTTACCCGTGTTTCTGCACAAACCAAACTGATCCGAATTTCTGTTCAAAATATTTTGAACACGTGTTATCAAATCAGGCTGTGACTGTGCGAAAACCATTTAAAATTATCATGTGAAAATTGAATTGAGATAGAATGAAATGCAGTAAGAAATACGGAAAGAACAGTTGAAAGCTGCAAGGCTCTCGTCAGCGTTCCGCCCATGGACAGGTCACTTTCTTTTCTGCTCAATGTTCAAAAGTTTCCTCATATGAGCCGCAATACGAAAAGACGAACAAATTGGAATGTGCGCCCAGCGAAGACGCAGATCACAGATCAGCCTGGACAGCCATCCGGTCTGAGCAGAGTCTGAACTATGCGTTTAAAGGGTAGCTAAGACTCTAAGCTACCTCCATGCCGATAGCGAAGCCTCTGATCGGATCAGGCGGATGCCCAGGCTGATCTAAGACTTCGCTGGGCGTACGTGCACCTTTGTCGCGGCTCATTTAATTGTTTGCTAAAGACATCAGCTGAGTAGTCGCTGTCGGTCGGAAGGTGTGAAAATACAGTTGGTCACACGTCTTGTCCAAACAATGCAATTTCAAAATTAACACCTGCTAACGGCAATGAAGGTCAGAAATGGATATTTAATCCGAACGTCATTCTTGTGATTATTTTTGTATGAAACAGTAATTTCAGTCGCTTCGCAACAAAATCAACGCAGTGCCATAGCGACCTGCCAAGACTCAGATCAGCCTTGGCAGCCGCCCAGACTAATCAGAATCTTCGCTGTGCGCTTACAGGACAGGCAATGGTCTAAGCTACGTCTATGCGGACAGCGAAGGCCCAGATCAGATGGGCGAACGCACACGCTATTCTGAGTGTTCGCAGGGCGCACATGCCAATTTGTTTTTGTCGTGGTATGGCTCATTAGTTTATTAATTTTTGTTCGCAGAAAAACAGAGAAAGTCAGACTAATCTTAATTGTTTTAAATAGCGCAGCTTAGTTACATGCCGAAAGACACAGTTTACATAAAACTTTTAAACAGTTTTGTCAAAACAGAAAATCAAGAGAAAACGTTATCGTTCCTGTTGAGTAGTTTTAACGTCCCAGTAAAAAAATTTAGTCGTCGAGATGTTGCCTCTGAATTTGTGGGACTGCAAGTATTGCTCGGCCTGCGATAAATGACACCCAGGACTAGCAGCTCTGTCGAATAAGCAGCAGGCAGCCAGTCTATTTCGTGAGCCCCGATGGGCGGGGTAAAAGAAAAAAAAAGAAATGAGAAAAACTATGTGGGTGGATGGGTATCTGTATCAGGCTTAATCTTTCCATAAAGATGAGACCGTCAAAGGGATAGAAATATCATAATTTCATTATTATAAGTCAAAACTGACCAATAATCAGATTTATTTTCTCGCCAATTCTTACGAAATTTGACCTAAATATCAGAGAGAGGGGGAAAACGAGACTTATTAAAACGAGAAGGAGAAACTGAAAAAGTAAATTGATTTGATCTGAGAAAAAGAAAATGAAAATCCACATTGTTAAAAATTAAAAATGTTTCCATCCAGCGCATTCGTATTGTTAACACAGTGATGACAAAACCGGCTTCAGAGAAGTTCAACACCTGTCCTGGGATATGGACATCGATATGACATTCCAAATATCGATTAATGCCTATCGCTCCCCGAGTCTAAGGGAAATAACTGCATCGACATTAATACTCTCTCCAGGTAACAGGTAACCGATTACACTACTCAGCCCGCATTGAAGACATAAGCTCCAGTTGAAGACTTTGAGGAAAGTTCTAGCTTACTATATCGAGCAGCATGTAAGGCATATGAAAGACGTCTACTGTGATAACTTATCTGGGTAACATAGTCTTTGATATTGTCACTGTTATTTCTAGGACACTGTTCCAGGACTACACTGCAGTCAATCACCAGTTGTAAGAAGGAATGACTTTTAACTGCAGGACAAACTTCTAGAAGCTTCTGAAGCACAGTCTTTATTTCAGATATAATGGGGTTTCTGGTTTTCTCCAGATACGAACAGTCCAGCAGAAAGTGTTGAATAGTTTCATCCGCGTTCCAACGTAACTGGCACACTGGGTTGATCTCGTTCTGGTTGAATTTTACTCTGTTGGTCTGGAGTATGTAGGAACCAGTCAATATTTTAATCTTCACAGGAATCCTGTTAATGTCTCTTTTACTCAAGGGGGGTGGTTTTATAGCTGGATGACACTTTCCCACTGTGTAATGTTTTGACAGGAATTTCAGTGAGGAATATAACCTTGCCTGGGATAACACCTTCTCAGTCCAGTATTTATTGATCACTTTGTGGTACTGTTTCTTCCATTTGTTTTTCGTCGGGGGGGTTGTCAGTCAACGTTTCCGGGGATGGCAAATCGTATTTGATGAGAATTTTCTTCACTGCTATGAACCAACTATGGCTCTTTAATGTTTTCATTTCTAGCTGGCGCTTAGCGAGACGTATTTCAATTGACTGGCATGAGAGTCTTGTAATGTTTCCAAATAGGGATAATATTCGTTTGTGTATATGGGCTTCGACCGGGAGAGCTCCAGATAAGAGATATATAGCAGGATCGGCGACTGTCACTGGCACAGATAGTATTTGTTTAAGAAGTCTTTTGTATTGTTTTTCTAATAGGTCCATAGCTTTTCCTGTCGGGATGATAACTTCCAGGCCATACAGAAGCACAGGAAAAATGTAGGTGTTTAGAAGTGAAATGGAGGTTTCAGGGTCTAGTCCGTTCTCTCCGTGTAGACCCGCTCCCATTAAGCTGTACGCGGTGCGGCGTGCTTTCTGAATATTCTGTTCGACTGCATTGAATTCTTGGTTTGAAGATGACCGGAGAATTCCTATGTGAGTGGTATTATCAACGACAGGCATGTTTTTATCCCCGAGAGTCCAAGATTCGTTTTCTGGGTACTGCTTTATAGTGTTCTTTTTCAGGACAACGCTTTTTGTGTCGTGGAGTGAGAATCCTTCCAGGTTACTAGTATCTTTACAGATATTGACCAGGAACTGAAGCTCGTTTGGCTCGTCGCTCATAACAGTCACATCATCTGCACATGCCGGGGCTTGGACAAGGATATTACCAATTCTTGCTCCGACACCAGTAAGCTGAATTCTGTCGAGGGAGTCATTGTTGTAGACTTTATATAGATCTGCACTGAGGACTCCGCCTTGGCGGACGCCCAGTTCGTTAACGAACGTTTCCGAGACTTCACCTCTCCATTTTACTGCTGTCACAGAGTCCTCGTGTAGACTGTTGATAGCTAGCCATTCAGTTGGTTCGACACCAGCCTTGAACAGTTTTCTCATGAGGTTTGGGTGCACCACCACATCGAACGCCGATTTGGCGTCGATGAAAGCCATGTAGGCTGGTTTATTCAAGTCTATGTTGTTGCGGTAGAACTCTTCTACTAGCAGGGCACAATTCATAGGTGACGAATTCTCAGTAAAGCCTCTTTGATACCAGTTCTGGGTTTTTAACAGGGTTGATTTAATCCTTGATTTTAAAACGGCTTCAAGAAGTCTTGTCAGGACAGGGGTAATGGTTATGCCTCTGTAGTTCTGCGATTCTTTGACATTGCCTTTTTAAATATAGGGTTCAAGACCCCTAGTTTCAGGGTATGAGGTACATCTTTAGCGAGAAGAAAGTTATTAATTAAAGTTTTGAGTACATTGAGAAGGTCTTGTCCACCATAATATATATGTTCAGCCGTAACTCCGTAGATGTCCGCTGCTTTGCCACGGTTCAGTGATTTTGCCGCATCTTCTTTCTCTTTACTGGTGACCATGGTTGGGTTACTGTCTGAGATAAGGCAGATATTATAAATGGTAGCAACTTCAACCTCCATTTGCTGTAGATACTTTTTGTCATGCTCATCATTGGGCTTTTTTGACGCTAAAGTCTTAAAATGTTCATGGAAGCCAGTTAAGACTGATTCTTCGCAGTAGTGTTTTTCACCAACAATCAGCTCATCGATGTTTTTATGCGACTGTACTCTTTGTTTGCGAATAAGTCTATGAAACAGGGCGTTGTCCGATTGCCGGGCTTGAACAATATCGTTTCTCACTGGTTTTACGTTTCGCTAGTTCGATTCTAATTTGTCGTCTTAATTCACGGGTTGTGATCTTTTTCTCGAGCAGGAAAAAGTTAGAATGTTCAGTTGGTCTACCTTGTTTTTTCCAGTTGAAGAATGTATTTTTCTTATTATAGATTGCTGCCTGATGTCCGGTTTTGAACTTTCAGCTTTGACTTTTGAGATTGTTTTGTTTTGACTTCAGGTACACATAGTTTGGCACTATCAGTCATTACTGTATTGATCACTGTAACTGATTCGTTTAAGTCTGTGTGTAGTAAGTTCTGGTCAATTTCAGATAGTTTGTCGGAGACATGGTATTGATATTGGGTGGTATCAACTTTTTTCCAATTTGTTCTAACATTTTCCTATTTGTCACGTTCTGTTCTGTTCTGTACATAAATCCTCCCAATTATGGGACACCTCTTCTTCAGAGTGGAACACTTTTTACAGTTTATAATACTCCAATTTTAAAATGATGAAATTTACGCCCATCACCCTATTTACAGTTTATGAACCACCGTATTTACAGTCTATAACACTAAAATGTTTCTAAAAAATACTTGGTAAGAAACCTGCTGGGATGTGTATCGGAGTGTCTTTTTACTGGTTACTGGGACATTTGCCCCGACATGTCCCAATGACACCGGTCCCCATGGTATTCCAAGACATTACCGGGTTGTACAGAATATAAATATCAGATCTGGTGAAGACATTGAAAGTTTGCTAATTTATTGTTTCATACTTTTTTTTCTTCTGTTGAATTCTATTGTATTATGTCTACAGATTATCCCGCAGTAAATAGCTTGTAATCCTGATAATGATTACAAGGCTTTGAAATCGCCTCGATTTGGTTTTTAATGTCGACTGGAAAAGCCAAACATGACCTAAGGAATATGCGACGTTCGTGCAGCAGCTGCCCGACACCGAGTCAACGTCCAGTGTTGGGACAGCGTTGGGTAGACGTTGTACATGCACCGCGTCATCACTGGGAAGGCTTTTGTATCTCTTGCTAATGTGTTTCAAATATACTCAGCGTCAGTGAAAACGCACCAGTCTTAAGCTGCTATATATATTCTTCAAATTGATGACAATACTATATCTACATCATATTTTTATTATTAGGAGCTATGTTATTACGCCAATGATAAAGTTTAGCCAAAACATGCGCTCTGAGCGTGTAACGTTACGTAAGCTCGGAAATAAAGAAACCTGGCAAACCAGTAAGAATTTCATACTGTAGAAATTCTTTGTTGGTGGCATTTGCCAGAAGATAGGTAGGCCTACAAATCGCCATAGAAATGAAATCCAAAAAGCTGCATGCAATAAACTGAATAAGCGTCGAACGTCACTTTATTATCACATTCATTTAATAACAGACATACGAGAGAAACTGAAAGAAAGAAACTGAAAGTAGATACATTGCCTTTTGCAACCAAAAATGTTGAGACTGGTTGTAGAAAATGAATTTCAGACATTTTGCGAGACAAACATCAACCATTAACCAACCTGTGTATGACGTTATATGTATAACGTCACCCTTATTTGCCTAATTACGTCATTATTAGATAGCGTATAACTGGTTGTATGTCAACAGAAATTTTCAAAGACCGACATACTGGCAAACAAGTGTCTGTCAGATCGCGGAATATGGATTTATTACGCTCCAAATGTGTGGTTTGATGCCGACAGTTTTCAAGACCGTCACTGTTAACGTTAAGCTCGACAGCGCCTACTGGTGAAAAAAAGTTAAGTTTGTTTACATCTTATCTCAGTGTCAGAATATAAAGTTTTACTGAATTGTCTGTTACATACACCAAATATTAAATAAACAGAACATGCCACAAGTTCTAAACTAGTGCGTTTTCATTGACGCTGAGTATATATTTAACCTTAGAGCTGAAAGCAAAACTGGTGGAATTTGTAGACAGCGTGGTTCCAAAGGAGGCACTTATGAAACTTTGTCGCAATTTATATGAGTTCGCGATGGCATGTTACACCTCATATAGGAACTGTTGCTTCCAAATACTTAAGTTCAGAGTTACATCCCTTTGATTAATTTTTAGATTATTTTTGTATGCGTCATAACTAGGTAACCCTTAGGAGCGTCTTGTTTAAACTAAATAGCAATAGTCCTAAGGTTGGGGCTGTGGGTAGAGTATATAGGAATGATTGCTCCCCTTTAATTTAGAAGTAGCAGCCCTTTGGTAAGTTTTTACTAACTATAACTTGTGCGTACATTAGTACCAGTGTGTGGCTGATTGCCACAGCCGTAGATTTGCCAGAGTGTACTCACTGGGTCTAAAATAGATGAGCCGCCACACGAGAAAACCAACATTGTGGTTGTGCGCCCAGCGCAGACTCAGATCAGCCTGGGCATCCGCCCAGTCTGATCAGAGTCTTCGCTGTCCGCATGGAAGTAGCTTAGACCCTTAGCTACCCTTTAAGCGCTTAGCGAAGAGTCTGATCGAGACTTTGCTGATGCCCATGCTGATCCGGGTCTGCGCTGGGCGCACAACCACATTGTTGGTTTTCTCGTGTCGCGGCTCAGATGTATATTGCCAGCATGTGGTGCTCCTTTGTGGATGGCCTGGCCTGTTTGTGGACATCTGCAATGTTATGAAAAAAGAAACTCGAGGCCTGTTTATGGCTTCTCATCCACTGAAACTTTGTTTCTGGCAGTTCAAAGAATCAAGATCATTCAGCACTATCTGAGCTTTTTTTCTTATCTTTCAGCCCTTTTTATTTTTTCATATTGCTTTTTATTTACCTCTGAAACAAATTTGCTGCATTCTAAGTATTTCAAAAATTTTGTAGCCTATTTTAAGTGGTTACACACTGCTGTAATGTCATGATGACATCACATCTATGCTGTTTTAAGATGTAAGCTGGATAGGGACATTCAAGAAATTTCCGGGATATTCAAGAAATTTTCAAATACAGATAGATTTTTGTTTGTTTGTTTGTTGAGTATGTTATGAGGGGTACAGGTATGAAATAAATATACTAACAACTATTCAGCTTCAGATTTTTTTTCTTACTTTCATTTTGAACACATAACCTTCAGTGAAACAAATAAAAGTAGTTGGTGACAATATTGGGATATATGCCTTCTTCGGTCCCATATGAAAACATGTTGTGATACTCATAAGAATAACCTCAGCAAGAAGATTCTAATGATGATACCCATAACATATTATATCTAGGAAACAATATGGAAGGTTTTCCCTAAATTATCCTTGTTACTCCTGTTACCTGAAGCTCTAATAACAATTCAAGATAACAGTGAATTAGTATATTTTCAGGGGTAGCAACTCACTTCTTCCTTTCAGCCTCCCTTCTCCAAGGGGGGTCAACTCTTAAAGGATGGACTTGGCAGTTTTATGACTCTTTCAACAGAATTTCAGTCATATCAAGTCAATGGAAGGGTGATAACTTAAGGTGTGCAATGAAATCCTGTTCAAGGTGGGAAAGACTTCTACCTTCAACAGGATTCAAACTGTGACTGCTAGCTTTGCAGGCAAGTACTACTTTACCCACTAAGCCACTAAAGTTCCTAGCTCTAACAGGAAAAGATCTGCATCACTTGGAGCCAATTCTTTCTTAGAGTATACAGCATTTTGCAGGGAAGCAACCAGGAAGCCACAAAAATTGTTTCCCTTCGCTAAAAATTGCAGATAATAATGTACCAATTCACCTTAATTTCTTGATACCGTCTTTTTTTTCTCATTACTACATACAAGTGCAAAATGTAGCAACATCCAATCAGAAATGCTCCTCAAAAGTTCATCATATTTGAGACAGGATTTCATGATATAGAGGATCTTACATGAGTGCTCATGTATTATAGAATTTATTAAACGAGTTGGGGAAAAAGATAAGATGCGAGGCTATGCCGAGCATCTTATCATTTTCGCCAACGAGTTTAATAAATTCAATAATACAGGAGCACGAACGCAAGATTCTATTTATCATACGACACTAAAATCCAATTTTATTAGCAAATTTTGAAATAAAACGTCACGATTTTGCCATTAGAAAGTGCAACGTTTTATGGATGTCAACGCATAGTGTTACGGCGTAATTTGCATATTTAATCCACTAGTAGATTATCGTTTTTAATGCATGGCTTTATTACACTCTCAGATGCGACATCATATGATAAAGCGTATTTATTTGCCTATGAGACGGATTTTCTCTCTCCATAAAGTACCCCAAATATTGCAATTCAGTCGTGAAATTGGCTAGTAGAAAGGTTTTCCTCTTCCAAAACAATCCAAAAATTCTAGATCTGTCTCCCAAATATCTAGATCTGTCTTGTAAGATGGATCTAGATGTTTGGGATTGCTTTGAAAGGAAATCTCCATATCATTACTGAAGAAATATGGTATGGCACTACAGACCAATTCAAGGTGGAATATTGATGATGATTCTTGACCTCCCTTTCTTCTCTATAAAACATATCTCACGGCCATTCACTAGAACTGCCTTCATAAGGCAGTTTAAGGCCCATCACTATTTTTTGAACACTATATCAAATGGAGACAACTTTTGTGACTTCTTGTTTCAATGACAAATAGAGGATCTTACACGAGTGGTCATTTCATATGAAATTTATGAAACGAGCCTTTGGCGAGTTTCATAAATTTCATATGAATGACCACAAGTATAAGATTCTGTTCATCATATGACCCTTTAAAACGGGATTTTAACCCCTTCAAACTGAACAAACTGTATGTGCCAAAGAGTTACTACACGTGTGGTCATTCGATTTTTATGACACGACGCTATCATCTGAATAACAGCGACGTCATATGACAAAGCCTTTTTATGATGAGTCCGCTTGTTGAAACCCTTCAACAGAATCATCTCAGCTCTCCATGCCAAAATGAGTAACACTACATTTGCACGAAGAAGAAAGATTATTCTACGATTGTCATACAAAACCCACCTCATCTGAAAATTTACCGATACCAATTAGTATTATTATCCTTTTTTTTCTCTATTTTCTTAACGAAAGCCTCTGGCGAAAAAGCAATACCTTAGACTGGCTTCTGTTGTTCACAGCTGACACTAAAACCTCCATAACTATATCTAGAGTTTCGTATGTTTTGCTAGCACAAAATCTTTTATTCCTTTCCAAACAAGGATAAGAAATTTTACAGCACAACATTGTCAATAAATAGTACTATTTTACAGCATATTTCCCCCTTTGCTTCAATGGGCAAAAAAACAGAGTGCACAGTGAGAAAATGCAACTGACCTCAGGTTTGAATAAAAGCATCGTAAACGACTGCGTAATACCCCACCATTGCAAACCAATACTCCGTCTTCTATCTTTTATACATTTTTTTTTTATCATGACATGAACCTCATGAACAGAATTTTTTCATAATTTTATACATGTATATAGCTCTGGGGCAGGGGCAGGTAACCTATGTGGACTTAATACTACTTGTAACAGAAAGCTTATGTTATTTTAATCATTTCTATGAAATTTCATCAAGATATACCGAAAATCTGATTTGATATTGATTTTTTCATGATTTCATACATGTATACAGCATGTGTCAGGGGCAGATAACCACTGGGGGACAAAATTTTGATCAAGACATAAAGCTTATATCAATATGATAATTTGTTACAAGTTTCAGAAAAATCCCTTTTGACTCTAATTTTATACATTTTTTTTCATTATTTCATACATGTATATAGCCCTAGGGCAGGGGCAGATAATCCAGGTGGACAAAATTCTGCTTATAACTGAAAGCTTATGTTACTTTGATCATTTCTGTGAAATTTCATCAAGATATTTCAAAGTGTAAAAGAACTACAGACCAAAAACTGTTTTTAAGACCATGAAAAGGGCAATAACTCCATAGGAAGACATCGAAATTTGCCCATTAACAATCCCAACCGAGATCTTCCCAAGACCAATGCACATGCCATGTATGAATAAAATCCGTTTATAAATACTCAAGTTATCGAACGGAAACGAAGTGCTCACGGACAGACGGACGGACCACCGGACGTACGTACGACAGACGGACAGACACACGGACAGCCAGCGGGAAAACATAATAACCCGCCACTAACGTGTGGCGGGGTATAAAAACTTGATCTTCTCACATATGACCTCAACCAGGCTAGAACTACCAAAGTAAGAGCCCAAGCAATCACTCTTATCCACTAGGCCATGGGGGCCCACAACTTGTAGAACTGCATTTTTTGAACAGAAGAAATGTGTAAACAGACTGACCTCGCCATGAATATTAATATGATCCATTAAGAGACTTTTGTCATATTGCAGCTCATATGCTACAGCAAATATAACAGTATCCTCATCTGTGATGGCACCACGCCACATCAAACACCTTTATCAACACTTTTTTAAGTGCTCAAAACCTCATAACAGCAGACACCGATTAATCAATCATCATTACCATAGTCATTCAGTGATAAGTTTTTTCCCTTCCAAAACAACCCAAAAAGTCTAGATCCATCTTAAAGGTAGGTTCCTGTACTAGGGATAACAATTATGTCCACAAAATAATTTCGTCTTTTTCTGAGCAGTATTGAATTCTCTTATTTTTCTGAATTTGTTGCTACTGAGAAACTCGTCAGATGTTGAAGAAAATAGTCGTTTTCCCTTTTGGTTTATTTTTTTCGTTGG
Source organism: Ctena decussata (assembly GCA_963989385.1). Classification (NCBI taxonomy): domain Eukaryota; kingdom Metazoa; phylum Mollusca; class Bivalvia; order Lucinida; family Lucinidae; genus Ctena; species Ctena decussata. The sequence continues at coordinate 98,134,552 of OZ022499.1, forward strand.
AATTCCAGTTCTAAAAATAACTATGTTTATTATGTCTATAAGAGCGTGATTTCTGATGCCATTCGCCAAAGGTCAATTTTCGCTTGTCGTGAGCTCTCCTAGAGGTCCTGGCATGGTGGATGGGTTAAAACTATCCCAAAATGCAATGCAGCATGACATCAGCTGCGTTATCTAATTTTGGCGCGAACTAAAAATAGCGCTAACTGGTGTGCGAAGCAGAGTTAGGAAATCCCTTGCAAAACAACTTTTCTAATATTTTTTTGATTTACATTTTTTTGTGAAACTTATTCATTTCCTTTTATAAGTGCTTTCCAACAACTTGGATGAAAGATCATCAAAATTATGATGCATTCCAAAGTACAGGAACCTACCTTTAAGTAGAAGATGGATCTAGGGGTTCTAAGATGGATATAGGGGAGAGTCGGGTAACTTCGGACAGGCGGGTAAATTAGGACATACCAATGCAAACAGTGAAAATTCAGATGAGACGGCTCATCATGAGCCTTCTCATCAGGATTTTCACTGTTTGGCCAGTTATTGTTTCGTTTTAGTTCCAGACAACTGACATATGAAGGAAAAATGTCACTGTCCATATTTACCCGCTGTCCGAAGTTACCCGACTCTCCCCTAGACTTTTTGGATTTTTCAGCGAAGGAAAAAAAACAACATCTTACAGGAGAATTGATACAACTGATTTACATATTTGAGCCGCAACACGACAAAACCACATATCTGAGCCGCAACATGACAAAAACAACAAAGTGGCATGTACATCTAGCACAAGCTCAGATCAGCCTGGGCATGCACACAGTCTGATCATAGTCTTCACTGTTTGCTTGGAGGCGCTTTGACCCTCAGCTACCCTTAGAGTGCACAGCAAAGACTGATCACCCTGGGCGGATGCCTGGGCTGATCTGAGTCTTTGCTGGGCACACATGCCACTTTGTTGGTGTTGTCATGTTGCGCCTCATTTAAGGTCATTTTTGAAGTGGGAAAATCCTCCACCTTATAACTGAACAATGACTGTATATGCAATGTCTCAGATCCTCTTCAGTGCAAATGACATGTCAAAACCAACAAAGTGGCATGTGCACCAAAGCCTCAGATCAGACTGGACATTCGCCCAGTCTGATCAGACTCTTTGCTGTGCGCCTAAAGGTTACCTGAGGGCCTGAGCTACCTCCATGTTGACAGCAAAGACTCTGATTCAACTGGGCCAGTGCCCAGGCTGATCTGAGCCTGCATTGGGTACACATGCCACTTTGTTGGTACTTTTTGTGTCATAGTTCAAACTATCGTAACGTAATCACAACAGACTGAAAACGCTTAACTCTTGGAATCAGAGTGCCGTTCTGACATTAAACTTGTATAACATGTCCAAGCTTGGAGTTGGAGTTTGTGGCTTGGTCTTCAATTATAGTACTGCTGAGTATAGCCTTGCCATGAGCCTTGCCCTTGATAGGGGTAGTTCTGAAATGAAATAAAACCATTCTGACCATCAATGGTATGACTTGAAACCTAAAACAGGCACATTAAAATCTCATTTGTCCTGGCCCAACATTGCAAGTCCAGCTTTTGGCGTGTAAAAATCAAGATTATCATACAAGAAGGTAGACACCATGGTAGCTAATTTAATTCAGAGAGCATTGCACCTGCAGCCCTTTTTCTGATATAGGTAGTGCATATAAATGTGTCTATAATGTTTTGTCCTAATTTTGTTTTGAGACATGGAAAAGTGCTTCTTGTGTCTCTTTGCAACCAAACTAGGGTCAAATCAGGTAAATTCGGACAGCAGGTAAATTCGGACAATGAAATTGTTTCCTTTATATGTCAGTTGTTTGGAATTAAAACAAAAATATCTGGGCAAACAGAGAAAATCCTGATGAGACGGCTCATTATGAGCCGTCTCATATGGATTTTCACAGTTTGCCTGTCGGAAGTTACCCGACTTGACCCTAGTGCACTGATTGTGATAACTATTTTTAATACTCATGCAAATCTGAAACCAGTATTTGTAAATAGAAATGTGTATGATAGTTGATAGACTTGCATCTAAAAGTAATGTCATAAGTGCAACTGAATTCAGAAAATTCTACCCATTTCTGAGACACCAAACACAATAGTGCCTGCACATAATTTATGTCAGGGTACTCATCCCTGGTTAACTATGATATACTAGGGCTGTAACAAAACAAAAAAGAGCTGTTGGGAGACAAAACAAGAGGCCCACAGGCCACAAAGCTCACCAGATCTCTAGCTCAAAATTGCTATCAAATTTGTATAGGCTAAAAATTGCTGTCAATTCTTACAGGCTAATACAAAATATACAACTACAAAGTCTCAGTCTGACAGTCTGTTGAGTTGATAACAAAATATATAACTATTTCCATATATTGATTGCAGTAAATGCCATTGTTTAATTTTCCCCATTGCAAGTCAATGCAACCCTAATTTGCCATAGCAACCAAACTAAAAAGCCGATTTTATAAAAAAAAAACACATAAGTCTTCAATCCCCCAGCCTAAGGATACTACAGAGGAAATCTGAGCCTTATCTGCCCAGTGGCTTCTGAGAAGATCATTTTTTAAGTATTTTTTTCCCCAATTTTTTGCATTTTGGTTTCCATGGCAACCAATAAAAGGAGCAGTGGGCAAAAAACACATAGCTATCATACAAGGAACAATCTATAAAAGTTTTGTCAAAATATATGCAATGGCTTGGCAGTAAATGCCATTTTTCAATAATCCCTATTATAAGTCAATGCAACTCTAGGTTGCTATAGCAACCAAACTAAAGGGCCTATTTTCATAAAAAACTAAAACTTTCAATCCCCCAGCCCAAGGATGCCACAGATGAAATCTGGGCCTTACTGGTGGCTTAAGGTAATTTTTTAAGTATTTTTCCATTTTTTTTTACATTTCTGTTTCCATGGCAACCAATAAAAGGAGCAGTGCGCAAAAAAACATAAAGCTGATAGAAGACATCTGAAGGAACATTTCTATAAATGTTTTATCAACATTATCTGCAATGGCTTGGCAGAAAATGCAAATTTTTAAAATTTTCCCCATTTTAAGTCAATGGGAACTCTAAGTTGCCATAGCAACCAAACTAAAGGGCCCATGATCATAAAAAACATAAACTTTCAATCCCCCAGCCCAAGAATGCCACAGATGAAATCTGGGCCTTATCGGCCCAGTGGCTTCAGAAGAGATAACTTTTTAAGTATTTTTTTCCTTTTTATTTGCATTTCGGTTTCCATGGCAACCAATAAAAGGAGCAGTGGGCAAAAAAACATATAGCTGATAGAAGACATCTCAAGGAACATTTCTATAAAAGTTTTATCAACATATCTGCAATGGCTTGGCAGAAAATTCCATATTTCAATTTTCCCCATTATAAGTCAATGGGAACTCTAAGTTGCCATAGCAACCAATCTAAAAGGCCAATTTTCATAAAAAACACAAACTTTCAATCCCCCATCCCAAGGATGCCATGGATGAAAATTTGGGCCCAATCGGCCAAGTGGCTTCAGAGGAGATGTCGTTTAAAAGTGTTGACTGACGACAGACGACATACAACGACGACATAGGACGACGACGACGGACCACTGCCTATCCTATATGCTCCCCCAGAGCCTTCGGCTCTGGTGAGCTAAACAAGAGGGCCATGAGGCCCTGAAACGCTCACCTGAACAATTGGCACGGTGGCTTATACTTATCATGTCTGAAATTGTCAAAATATGAGTTTTGGGTCAAAAGTCAAAGAATGACCATGACCACTTGTACTCATAAATCTTCATGTACTCATTAGACAACCATATATACCATTTTTAGGCCAAAATCTCCAAAACTTTCCATGAAATCTTATGTTCTAGCATTTTCCCATATTTGACCATGCCGCAAAAAAGGTCAAGGTAAACCCAAGGTCACCATTTGAACAGTATTGGTGGTACTCTAGTACTCCATGCTATTTACCAAGTTTCAGGGCCACAGATGTATTGGTTCTGGGGAAGAAAAATATTAAAGATTTATCCTGTAAGTAATAATGGCGGCCAAGTTGGTCATGTGACCTGGACCGTTTGAACAAATTTTCATTCAATCAACCCCTGGAGGCTCTATATGAAATGTGTTCACAAATGGCCCTTTGGCTTTTGAGGAAATGGTTGAAAATGTCAAAATATGAGCAATCTGGATCAAAGGTAAAAAAATGACCTTGACCTCTTGTACTCATAATTCTTCATGAACTCATTAAGACAACTGTATATACCAATTTTTTTGGTCAAAATCTTAAAACTTTCCATGAAATCTTATGTTCTACGGTAGAACATAAGATTTCATGGAAAGTTTTAAGATTCTACCATTTTCCCATATTTGACCTTGCTGCAAAAGGTCAAGGTCAACACAAGGTCATAATTTGAACAATCTTGATAGTACTCAAGTACCCAATGCTACTTACAAAGTCTCAAGGCCATCAGTCAATTGGTTCTGGAGAAGAAGATTTTTAAAGGTATTTACCATATATGGGCATGGCGGCCATGTTGGTCATGTGTCCAGGACCGTTAGAAAATATTTTCATTCCATCAGCCCCTCGAGGCTCTATATGAAATTTGGTTTCAATTGGCACAGTGGTTTTAGAGCAGATTGTTTGAAATTGTCAAAATTTGAGATTTCCGGGTCAAAGGTCAAAGAATGACCTTGACCTCTTGTACTCAAAAATCTTCATGTACTCATTAAGATGATTCTATGTACCAATTTTTAGGCCAAAATCTTCAAAACTTACCATGAAATCTCATGTTCTAGCATTTTCCCATATTTGACCTTGCCGTAAAAAAGGTCAAGGTCAACCCAGGGTCATAATTTGAACAATCTTGATAGTATTTGAGTACCCAATGCTACATACCGAGTTTCAAGGCCATCGGTCTACTGGTTCTGGAGAAGAAGATTTTTTCAGGTTTTTACCATATATGGGCGTGGTGGCCATGTTGGTCATGTGACCTGGACCGTATGCACAAATTTTCATTTCCTCAACCCCTGGGGGATCTATATGAAATTTGGTTACAATTGGCCTAGTGGTTTTTGAGGAGATTGTTTGATATTGTCAAAATATATGAGTTCTGGGTCAAAGGTCAAAGAATGACCTTGACCTCTTGTACTCATAAATCTTCATGTAGTTATTTAGATGACTGTATGTACCAATTTTTAGGCCAAAATCTTCAACAGTTTCCAAGATACCTTATGTTGCAGCATTTTGCCATATATAAGCATGAGTAAGCAAATTTGACCTTACCGTAAAAAAGGTCAAGGTCAACCCAAGGTCATAATTTGAACAATCTTGGTAGTACTCGCGTACCCGATGCTACATACCAAGTTTCAAGACCATCGACCAATTGGTTCTGGAGAAGAAGATTTTTTCAGGTTTTTACCATATATGGGCATGGCGGCCATGTTGGTCATGTGACCAGGACCGTTTGAACAACTTTTCGTTCCTAAGGTCCCAGGAGGCTCTGTATGAAATTTGGTTACAATCGGCCCAGCGGTTTCAGAGGAGAAGTCATTTGAAATTGTGGACGGACGGAAGACGGACGACGGACGCCGGAGCCTTACCATCCTATAAGCTCCCCCGGAGCCTCTGGCTCAGGTGAGCTAAAAAGCTGTTATGAAACGTAAAATCACAGTTTAGAAGCGAAAAAGAGCCAGTTACCAAACGACCTGATGACCAGGTTGTTTGGTAACTATCACTCTTTTTCATTTCGGAAGAGCTCTTTTTCATGTTGTAATGTCCTTGAAAACATAGTTTACCAGGTGTGGTACTATTACAGTATGCTTATATGCTTCATAGAAAATAGAACTGCCTACAAATAAAATTATAAGGGTAGTTACATATCCTCATGATGAGACATCCTAAACAGTTAAAACACACACTGGATTTAATAAATGCAGAGTCTGGTAAGTGTCTTCACTCTTCCTCTAAAAGATTTATAAAGAGTCCAAAGTATACATTGCTGGTGTGCAGTGGAAAGGCTTTGAACAGTCTTTACCTAGCTCCAAATCCTTCCAAAATAAGGTCCACTCTTAAAGGAAATAAGCCCACCTGGCACACAATGTCAAAATGACATCGTCTTAATGTCAGTGCAACTTCATGACGTCGCACCAATGTCAAAACGACGTCATTTTGACGTAGTGTGCCTGGTGGGGAAGTTACTCCGCTGGAAGCAAATTCTTTCCTGTAAGAGCTAACCCCCATACAGAAGAGCAGCAAACTCCAAATGGCAAAGTTGCTCCCGAAATGGCAAAGTATCCTTTCACCTTTATTACATAATTTTATCGAACAAGTTACAATCTTACCTGATATTGTGCCCAGTAAGCACTATAACCTCTTTAATACCTGATATTGTGCCCAGTAAGCACTATAATCTCTTACCTGATATTGTGCCCAGTAAGCACTATAATCTCTTACCTGATATTGTGCCCAGTAAGCACTATAATCTCTTACCTGATATTGTGCCCAGTAAGCACTATAATCTCTAACCTGATATTGTGCCCAGTAAGCACTATAATCTCTTACCTGATACTGTGCCCAGTAAGCACTATAATCTCTTACCTGATATTGTGCCCAGTAAGCACTATAATCTCTTACCTGATATTGTGCCCAGTAAGCACTATAATCTCTTACCTGATATTGTGCCCAGTAAGCACTATAATCTCTTACCTGATATTGTGCCCAGTAAGCACTATAATCTCTTACCTGATACTGTGCACAGTAAGCACTATAATCTCTAACCTGATATTGTGCCCAGTAAGCACTATAATCTCTAACCTGATATTGTGCCCAGTAAGCACTATAATCTCTTACCTGATATTGTGCCCAGTAAGCACTATAATCTCTTACCTGATATTGTGCCCAGTAAGCACTATAATCTCTTACCTGATATTGTGCCCAGTAAGCACTATAATCTCTTACCTGATATTGTGCCCAGTAAGCACTATAATCTCTTACCTGATATTGTGCCCAGTAAGCACTATAATCTCTTACCTGATATTGTGCCCAGTAAGCACTATAATCTCTTACCTGATACTGTGCCCAGTAAGCACTATAATCTGTCTGTGCATCCCCAGCACCGTTTTTGGCCCTCTTGTCTACTGGTTCTTCTCTGAAATTAAAACATAAATTTGAAATCCAAGGAAGTCATGTAATTTCCACTAATTACATAGCTATATTAAAGCCTGATTCGAGATCTGAATGCTAAATAAAAGTGTATGTTCAAATATTGGGCCTAGATGCACAGAATTTTTTCTAGTTTTGTTTTGTGAGAAAGGATGAAAAAGACCTCTTAAATACCATCAAATATTTCATTATTTCCTTCTTTGGAAATCTAGGCTCATTGTTTAAAGCATCATTAGCTTGACCAAGTCCTTTGCCAAAGATTGCTCAGTCATCTAGTGCACTCATATTTGTTGCTGAAAAAAATGCACTGCAAAAGCTCCTCTCATTTTTTCTGCAAAAATGGTAGAGTCTTTGCATACAGTACATCTGACAATTAGACATCTCATTAACTAACAAGATCAGTAGTTTCGAACAACTGGGCCCTGTATGTCATGTTCTATTTTTTTGACGAGTACTCACAATGCTGGGTCTGTTATTTTTCTTTTCTTTTCTGATGAGTGCATTTCTTTCAACAATTTCTGATGTTCATCATAACATTCCTTCAACCTGTAGAAATAATATTTAACAGAGAAATAAATTATTTGAGAATGAAATATAGATTTACGAGGGAGAGGAATCCTATAAGCATTTTGCTTTCATTCCAATCCCATTAACTATTTTTTGTGCATATCTTATGTTGCATGTGAGTGAAATTATGAATAAAATATGTTTAAACTAAATATAGATTTGAGAAAATCATACTTTTCCATTGTATGAATTCTAGGTAGCATCTCACTTATAATTCCAGAGGAGCATGGCATACACTGTATGTAATGCTCCTCTCAAATAATAAGTGAGACAATGCATGCCATGCTCCTCTCAAATTGTAAGTGAGATGACGCCATAGATCTGTAACCATAGCAACTATGGAACTACCAATTGTTGTGCTTAGTTCCTTGGCAGAATGACATCTTGATGACGTCATACTGCTTAGTTGATATGGTCACAGATTTATGAATTGATTGGTATTCGTGCATTACAAACTAAAATTCTTTCAATTGAAACTTCAGATTTTCTCAAAAAGATAATTATTCTCAAGTCATTTAATTTCCAGTTATTTTATTATTCCATAGAAAGCTGTGTCTTGCTTGTCAGGGCGTTGTCACAAAGAGGCTCGTATAACTACTAACAGAGCTAAACAAGAAAACATCAACATCAAGTCTATGAAATGCTCATTTATAAAAGGCACAGCCAGTTAACATTATCACACTGAACCAATATCACCCCAGTTACAGTAACAAATCTGTTTTTACCAACAACTGCAAAATGTACAAGCAAATTCGGTGAATTTATATCCCCCGCCGAAGTGGTCCTGATTTGTTTATGGTTTATTTAAAGTTACATGAAATTTCGTTCACTGGTTACTTGGTTACGGCTGAACTTGTGGATTGTAAATAAAATCAAAGACAATAACTCTGGGACAAGTGAGGCATAAACTGAATCTGTTCTTAAACACTTGTCTCAGCATCACTGCACTATGATGATACATTTTTAATTCAGTTTCAAGAAATTTTGTTCACCGATACCGTAGTTATGACTAATTTGTGGACTTTAAATCCATTCAAGGGCATTAAATCATGAAGTACTGGAGCGATTATGACAAAACTTAATGTACCCTGCTGTGTCATGACAATATATGAGCCCGTCCAGATAGAAATCGACCTTATGACATAAAAAATCGATTTTTAGGTTTTCTGTTATCTGAATGCGCATGCCATTATAGAACAAAAAGATCAAAACTGTTTGAAGTTATCTAGATTATTAAGGATGTTATGGCCGTTTGAAACACACTGGTATCTAATGAAATTTGCCAGAATTAATAACGTTACATGACGTCACGTTACACTGTTATGGATAACACCATTATCAATGTTTTCCCTTGAAATGCATATGATTATTATTAACGTTAACACAGCAAACGCATGTAATCAGTATGAGCACATTTCCCGTAACAAAGCTCTAGACTTTGGCCTCAGCCTGGACATGCCTCTTGAGAAAGGTAGAACAGATAGATAGGCTTTGATCAAGGTTGGTTGTTTTGGGTTTTACGGCCCTTTGAGACAACATTTGAGTTTATATCGGGCCGTCGCTCAGAGAGGGAGAAAGATGATAGAAATTATAGACAAGAGAAAAATGTCCAAAACAACCCCTATCCGCACCTACTGCAAGCACAGTAGGCCCTTGCCCTACTATTATCCAAATCAGTAGGACGCCCCGACACTGGAAGATACACCGAGCACCATCGCATCACCCAACCACCCCACTTGACCCAGGCAAGTGTCATACAAAGTATGATCCCTTTACCGCGAATGGTAATGAAAAATAGATATTTCCGAAGAGCAGCTTTAACAAAAAATAAACTTAATATTCGGACCGACCGACATGCTTAAGTACTGTCGCACGTACGGACAATCCGGAAACTTCATACCTCCGGTGCTCCTATGGCTTCGAGTGCATAAAGCAAAAAAAAAAACAAAAAAAAAAAAAAAAAAAAAATGTTTGATGTTTTGAAATACTTCAACTGTTAAGCAATTAACTTCATAACTTCAAGTTTGTCATTTTCTTTTTAATAAAGCAAACTGTGCAAGAGTCCTTCAGCAGCATTTTAAATTTAAGAGTAGACCACATTTCGGAAGAGCTACGTCGTCCGAGGAAGAAAAACACAAAGTCACCAAAGTTGTTTCCCTTTGTAGAAATGGTGGGAAAACATATACATGTACATGTACCATACGCCACATCACAAGAAATATCACTTCTGCTTTGGAGCATCTGTTCACCATACAATTTACCAGGCCCAATGGCCGAGATTATATATGCGAAGGCTGAGTTTATTTGCATACAAATGATTGCATGCATGTTCTATTCAAGTCTCCATATATTCCTACCATTTGTAAAATCGCCTAAACACAAATCATTTTGCAAAGCATTTCATCCTTCATGATTGGCGACAAAATGTGGGCTGATGAGCATATACACTGTAAAAAAATTCCGAAGAGTTTACGGTAGAATACCGGGCACCCAGCTGCCAGTCCGTTTCCCGTTATTTTTACGGGCGCCCGTAAACATTGGCGGAATCATCACGCAGAGTAGGGTAGAATGAGACAGGTATTGTTTTGGTCATACACCCCATTAACACTATAAAGGTATCTTCGAGAACGGTCAGTTAACATAGCTCTTAAAAAATGTTCAACAGGCAGATGCCCGTAAAAATAACGGGAAATGGACCGACAGCTGCTTGCAAGGTATTCTACCGTAAAATCTACGGAAAGTGTACTGTGCCAGATAACTGGCAAAAAGTAGAGAGAACATAATTTTGAAAACTGTTTAACTGCTCAGCAAAACACAATTTCTTGTTCTGGTGTCCAGGCCAGCAATGCAATATAAACAAGGGTAAGACAATAAATTGGGTTCCAAGCTTGTACGTTGTATTTTTACCATTTTGTTCAAGCTAAAAACATCGAAAGGAGGTCATTTTAGTTGCCAGTTTAATAACTCAAATAATCTTTCAACCCTTTTTCATGTGAAACTCAGTGACGTTTTATTACGAATTCGTCCCCTCCCGCTTTTCCACATCCACACCTAAGCCAGCTTTTGGTTAAAACGGATTTAAATCGTCACTATGGTATCAGGTATGGACTATGAGTTACCAAAAAAGCGGAAAAGAAAACAGATCACAATTTAAACGAAAGTAAAACATCATTTTTTTAATTTGTAATTTATTTTACAAAATATAATATACCAACCACCAGCAATATGAACAGGGGGGAAAATATATATATAACCTCAAGGAAAAAACAAAACAACCTGACGGACTTTTTACTTAAACTCGCAATTTTCATCTCATTGGACAAGGAATTGTAAGTAGATCAAAATGGGTCAGGATCTCCGAAAACTGTTAAAATTGGAAAGCGTTTTGTCTTCCACCATTTAGAGACATTAAGATTCAGACATTTCTTTATGCCGGCCTTTGCCGTTTGTCACCCGCCATTCTTCAGCGCTGACAGGCAGGAGAGGATTGATTGATTGGTTGATTTGGGTTTAACGGCCCTTTGAGCCCTTTGAGACAATATTTCAGTCTATATCGGGCCGTCTCCCAGAGAGAGGGAGAAAATAGACGAGAGAAACATGTCCAGACAGCCCCACCCGCACCTACTGCAAGCACAGTAGGCAAATTTACCTTCGACATAGTAGTCTGTGGTATAGAAAACAAGATGTGCATGAAAATTTTAAATTGCTTTTCACAAGACTTTATCAACATTTTGTTTGTTGTCTCGCAGTTTAGACTGAAAAATATAAACAATGTCAGTGAATATACATTGATACGCTGACGATGTTCGTATACCTATACAAAACTATAGGCTTGGGATGTTTTTGTTTTTTTTCGATTCGGGATTTTACTTTTGATATTATTATATAGTTATTATTATTATTATTATTATCATCATTATCAGTATCCGAGAGTGAACATTATTTTCTCTAGATCAAAGCTGACAATTTATGAACATGAACTAAAACGGGACCAAAACTGTCGCCAGTCTCAACCTTTTATTACGCATCTGCGAATAAAAGATTTTTTCAATTTATTTAATTCGGTTATAAACGCAAACTGCACTTTTGGTGATGCATATTGCTCCAAAGAATCATATTTCTGGATTCCTTGCAACAAATATGCAGCTACGGTGGTTTTCCACACTATAAACATTCATATTAAAGTTCAATCACATGCCGTGTGAACCAGCGGGAAAAATCGTCTGACGTAACGTCAAACTTTGACGTCATTTATCTCAGTTTCACGTCGCGTGTCATAAGGTCGATTTCTATCTGGACGGGCTCACATAATTATTTTAAGTTTCATGCAATTCCATTCATTGGTTACTTAGTTCCGACTCAATTTGTTGTTTTAAACAAATTCAAGGGCAATAACTCATTGCTTACTGAAGCAATTCTGACAAAACATAAGATGCACCAATGTGATATGGTGATACATATTTAGTACAGGTTTCATAGATTTCTATTCATTGATAACTTAGTTATGGCTGAATTTGTCAACCTTAAATTGATTGGGTCAGGATCTCCGAAAACTGTTAAAATTGGAAAGCGTTTTGTCTTCCACCATTTAGAGACATTAAGATTCAGACATTTCTTTATGCCGGCCTTTGCCGTTTGTCACCCGCCATTCTTCAGCGCTGACAGGCAGGAGAGGATTGATTGATTGGTTGATTTGGGTTTAACGGCCCTTTGAGCCCTTTGAGACAATATTTCAGTCTATATCGGGCCGTCTCCCAGAGAGAGGGAGAAAATAGACGAGAGAAACATGTCCAGACAGCCCCACCCGCACCTACTGCAAGCACAGTAGGCAAATTTACCTTCGACATAGTAGTCTGTGGTATAGAAAACAAGATGTGCATGAAAATTTTAAATTGCTTTTCACAAGACTTTATCAACATTTTGTTTGTTGTCTCGCAGTTTAGACTGAAAAATATAAACAATGTCAGTGAATATACATTGATACGCTGACGATGTTCGTATACCTATACAAAACTATAGGCTTGGGATGTTTTTGTTTTTTTTCGATTCGGGATTTTACTTTTGATATTATTATATAGTTATTATTATTATTATTATTATCATCATTATCAGTATCCGAGAGTGAACATTATTTTCTCTAGATCAAAGCTGACAATTTATGAACATGAACTAAAACGGGACCAAAACTGTCGCCAGTCTCAACCTTTTATTACGCATCTGCGAATAAAAGATTTTTTCAATTTATTTAATTCGGTTATAAACGCAAACTGCACTTTTGGTGATGCATATTGCTCCAAAGAATCATATTTCTGGATTCCTTGCAACAAATATGCAGCTACGGTGGTTTTCCACACTATAAACATTCATATTAAAGTTCAATCACATGCCGTGTGAACCAGCGGGAAAAATCGTCTGACGTAACGTCAAACTTTGACGTCATTTATCTCAGTTTCACGTCGCGTGTCATAAGGTCGATTTCTATCTGGACGGGCTCACATAATTATTTTAAGTTTCATGCAATTCCATTCATTGGTTACTTAGTTCCGACTCAATTTGTTGTTTTAAACAAATTCAAGGGCAATAACTCATTGCTTACTGAAGCAATTCTGACAAAACATAAGATGCACCAATGTGATATGGTGATACATATTTAGTACAGGTTTCATAGATTTCTATTCATTGATTACTTAGTTATGGCTGAATTTGTCAACCTTAAATTGATTCAAGGGCAATAATTCATGCACTACTGAAGCCCTTCTGACAAAATTTTATGTGCACAACCATGTTATGGTGATACATATTCAGTTTAAGTTTCATGGAGTTTTGATCATTGGTTACTTAGTTATGACCCATTTTATTAATTTTAAGTCCATTAAAGGGCAATAACTCATGCATTACTGATGCCCTTCTGACGAAACTTTATGTGCATAACCACGTTATGGTGATACATATTCAGTTTAAGTTTCATGAAGTTTTGATCATTGGTTACTTAGTTATGACTCATTTTATTAATTTTAAGTCCATTAAAGGGCAATATGAAGTTTTGATCATTGGTTACTTAGTTATGACTCATTTTATTAATTTTAAGTCCACTTAAGGGCAATAACTCATGCATTACTGATGCCCTTCTGGCGAAACTTTATGTGCATAACCGTGTTATGGTGATACATATTCAGTTTAAGTTTTATGAAGTTTTGATCATTGATTACTTAGTTATGACTCATTTTATTAATTTTAAGTCCACTTAAGGGCAATAACTCATGCATTACTGATGCCCTTCTGGCGAAACTTTATGTGCATAACCGTGTTATGGTGATACATATTCAGTTTAAGTTTCATGAAGTTTTAATAATTGGTTACTTAGTTATGACTCATTTTATTAATTTCAAGTCCATTAAAGGGCAATAACTCATGCACTACTGAAGCCAGTCTGATGAAACTTCACGTGCATCAACACATTATAGTGATACATATTTATTTTAAGTTTCATGAAATTCCGTCCAGTGGTTACTTAGTTATGGCTCCGGACGGACGGACGGAATGACGGACGGACAGACAGAAGGACGGATGGACGGACATGGAGAAAACTATATCCCTCCGCCTTCGGCGGGGGATAAAAACAATAGTATTTACTGTAAATGCTGGCAGATGAATGAACAAGCTGATATAATACAAGGCCACTAATAGTAAATCAAGAAGCGGTTCTGTTTTGAGTATATATCAAACAATGTGAGCTAATACTTTTAACCACAAACTGTGTCTTTTTGTAAAATGAGCCGCGACGCTACAAAACCAACAAAGTGGTTGTGCGATCAGCCTGGGCATCCGCCAAATTTGATCAGACTCTTCGTTAAGTGCTCAAACGGTAGCTTAGGGCCTAAACTACATCCATGCAGACAGCGATGACTCTGATCAGACTGGGCGGATGCCCATGCTGATCTGAGTCTGCGCTGGACGCACAACCACATTGTTGGTTTTGTCGTGTTGCGGCTCAAATATATTTGAAAATTTCCCCTATTGTTAACTAATCACAACAGTTTTGACCAAATGGGACCCCAATGAAATATACTTACTGTAATATACTCGAGCCAAAGTCTTCTAAGAACTCTAATCTTCTTTGAGACATTTTGATTTTGGTATTTATTAACACATCATCGCTGTTTATTGCCCTATTAAATATTTCTAGAACACTAGGTACACTGACTGGCTGTTTCTGGTATTCAATGTCTAACAACTGGATATATAACTTCTCATTTTTCTGAAAATATGTACCATAAAAATTCTAAGTATTGGGACAGATGAGCCGCGACACGTCAAAACCAACAAAGTGGCATGAGCGCCCAGAGAAGACTCTGATCAGCCTGGTCATCTGCCCAGTCTTATCAGAGTCTATTCGCTGTCCCCATGAAGCTAGCTTAGACCCTTAGCTACCATTTTAGCACGCAGCGAAACCTCAGATTAGGCTTGGATGATGCCAGGCTGATCTGAGTCAGCGCTGTGCCCATATGCCACCTTTTTGGTTTTCTTGTGTTGCAGCTTAAACAGATCTGAGCAAACAAAAAAGACCCAGATCAACCTACACTGTTTGCCATTTTATCTGCATCTTTTTCGAAACATTGCTGCATTGTAAAAGCACACTGTTACATTATTAGGACAGCCAAGGTAATTATTTTTGGTGTTTCTATTCTTTAAGACTTTTTACTGTATTTAAGAAATGATACAGGAAGACACTTCTTGAAAGCCAAAATCAATTCACACATACCTTACATAAACAAAAACACAGCATTTTATTCATTTCTCCAGGGGCAGTCTACATTGAAAGCATATGAACACGCAACCATATATTCTACCATTTTCTCAAAGGACGGCAACTTTTGTGACTCCCTGTTTGCTTCCCTGACTGACAAAGCCCAGCCAAAACTGGGTTCTAAAGGGGAAGAATTTGCTCCAAGGGAAGTAAATTTTTTCTCATAAAGGTTGATCCCTAGTGTGAGGGAAGACAAAATGGCCCATTTGCTTCTCCAAAAACCATTCTGTCAATGTGAACACTGCACTGATGCTGATATGCTGTTATACATTATACTGACATTGATGCAACATAAATTCAATGCTGCATACCTGCTGACACTCTTCGAAACTGTGATATGGCATTTCCATTTTTCTTTTCTTCTGATCAGTATGTACAGTCAGTTTAAATCTTGAGTTATTCTGCCATGGCATAGATTGTATGTAACGATAGGGAGCAGGTTGTGGTCGGGAAATGGTGCTGGGTACCGGGGAATCCTACTAATTTGGATAATAGTAGGGTAAGGGGGCCTACTGTGCTTGCAGTATGTGCACAGGATAAAGACTAACAAGGGCCCAGTAGCCTACAGCCCCTAAATCTTGGGCTGGGCTCCTCAATTTTGACAAAATGCCCATACCCCTAATGTTAGATTTTGAATTTTGGCAGTGTGGGACCCTTAGTCTAAATTGTTAGCCTGTGTGCAGGTAGGGGCTGTTTGAACATTTATTTCTCTCCCCTATCATTTCTCTTTTTTCTCTCCCCCTCTCTGGGAGGTGGCTCAATACAGACTGAAACTAGAAATGTTTTTCAGAGAAAAACTGATGTCCCCCCACCAGCCCATTTCCCATCCCCTCTAATGAATAAAAAGCCTGTGCAAATAAAATATCTATGCAAGTTTGGACAAAATCCATCCACTAGTTCTAAAGATATCCTACATAGAAGACTATGTCCTTCAAAAATGGGTCAAGTTCACCAACTACTAAACATGTCTTAAACCTGTCACAATAATACATTCATGCAAGTCTGATGAATATCCATCCACTGGTTCAAGATATCTCATTTTTAAGAGAGAAAAATATGCATTTGTAAGATAGCTTTTGACCTTGAAAATGGGTCAAGGTCATCAAAACACATTACACTCTTGAGACTGTCTCATAGGTATATATGAAAGTAAAGTGGAAATCAAGCCAAAGCTTAAAGAGATACATCAATTTTAGTGAAATTTTCACAAGTCTAAATCCTCCTGTGACCTTGAAAATGAGGTCAAGGTCACCAAAATTTTGTTCAGCTCTAAAACTTGTCAAAATCATGTATCCACGAAAGTTTGGCAAAATTCCATCTATTGGTTCCGGAGATATTGTGGGTACAAGAAATTGCCATGTTAGTCCTCCAGTGACCTTGAAAATAAGGTCAAGGTCACCAAAATCTAAACAGCTCATACACTTGTCCCAATCATGTATCCAGGAAAGTTTGGTGAAATTCCATCCATTGGTTCAGGAGATATAGTGGGTACAAGAAATTGTCATCCAAGTCCTCCATTGACCTTGAAAATGAGGTCAAGGTCACCAAAATCTATTCAGCTCAGAAAGTTGTCGCAATAATGTATCCATGCAAGTTTTGTGAAATTCCATCCATTGGTTCAGGAGATGTAGTGGGTACAAAAAATTGTCATCTAAGTCATCCTGTGACCTTGAAAATGAGGTCAAGGTCACCAAAATCTAATCAGCTCTTACACTTGTCCCAATGATATATCCATGGAAGTTTGGTGAACTTCCATCCACTGGTTCAAGAGATATCGCGCATACAAGAAATTGGGTACAAGAAATTGTCATCTAAGTCCTCCTGTGACCTTGAAAATCAGGTCAAGGTCTCCAAAATCTAATCAGCTCTCACACTTGTCCCAATGATGTATCCATGCAAGTTTGTTGAAATTCCATCCATTGGTTCAAGAGATATCGCACATACAAGAAATTGTCATCTAAGTCCTCCTGTGACCTTGAAAATGAGGTCAAGGTCACCAAATCTAATCAGCTCATAAGCTTGTCCCAATAATATATCCATGCAAGTTTGGTGAAATTCCATCCATTGGTTCAAGAGATATCGTGCATACAAGAATCTGTCACGCCGACGCCGACGGGATCCGCACTGAAAACAATATGTCCCCCCTCACCTTTGGTGGGGGGACATAATACTGTCTCAAAGAGCCCTTAAACCTAGAACAACTAAACAACAATATGTGATTAGTATAATGCTGTATTAAAGGTCAACTTCACTGTGATGTAAATTGGAATTAGTTCACTCCTGACTGAAGAAGGCCTGTACAGGTCAAAACGTTCCAGAAAACAGTGCACATTTAATAGCACTATAACCCCTTTAGCTCAATTGATATACGAATCTTTTACTCACTGGATCTATTTCTAAGGCATCATTTAACACTTTCTTTGCTTTCATCTCATCTCCCACCACCTGAATCACAAAACACATATTAACACTTAAAAGTACCTTAAACAAAAATGGTTGAATTTGTAAACAGCATAGATCCAGATGAGGCAGCTCATAATAAGCTGCCTCTCTGGACCTACACTGTTTGCCCTCTTATCTATGCATTCTGAATATGACATAGCTCAGACAAACCTATTTTGAAATTTTGCAGTTGTAGTTTTTGTTGTCAGTTGCTTTAGTGTTTCAAGGGTAAAGCAAGTTAAACTGTTACATACAGGATTTTTACAGCTTCAATTTCAACCTAATTTTTATTCTCCATCAATATAACGTTCGCTACATGAAACCAGGACTTACAAAGTTGCCTTCCTAAATTAGCTTGAATATGTGAATTCTCATAGATATTATACGGCACAAAAATTGCAAAACTTTCTCATTCCTTGCAAACCAGTAAAATTAAGATGTATGGCTACATCTCCACATTTTCCCTCCATTTTTACAAAAGAGAACAACTTTTGTAACTTGTTGTTTGGATCTTCTCAAATGGGGTCTACTCCTTCATAAAGAGCAAATTTTATTTTTTTAAGAACTGATCGCAAATGCGCCCGGAGGCCAAACTGAAATGGCATAGTTGCTTTCCCTGAAAGTGTACTCTGATACCTTACAGTCTACACTCTTTGCCATTTTTTCCTGAAAGACACATCCTCATGTGATGAATGAGCTGGGCTAAATTATGGATGTATTACCAATATTTGGTACTAAAAATTCTCTATCAGAACCTACCTTGTATAAATATCTGGCATATTTGATGACATAGAACCCACGCACATTTTTCATCCCTGCTTTGTCAATATATTCTTGAAACAACATTTCTGTCTTCTCTTTGTCCCCTATTCGTCGCTCAAGACTTATCCGTCTCATAGCGACCATCACCATGCCTGGTACTGCCTCCTCTAACTTGCTTAGTATTTTCCAGGCATCTGTATGTTTACCTAGAAGAGAATCAGGTAAGACATGGGCTTCAAGTAATTCTTTACAAGCAATTCTAAGAGGTTTTCTTATTAAAAAAAATAATTTTCCCTTTACCCATAAATTAGCACTAATTAACACGTTGTTGGAGGGCAGATCACAAAATATTTATTCACGACGGTGAACTCCCAGTAAATTAATATTCATATCTGCCCAACAACACGTGGTAATTAGGGATAATTTACCGGTATGGTAAAATGTTTTCAGTTCTAACATTGTATGGAATGAAAATACAAGGATATTGTGAAGTTTTTCAAAGGACTATTTTGAGGGGGACGTCAAAAGAAGTACATGTTTACATCCGACATCATCAAATGTCATCATGCATACTGGCGTTAGCAACGTGATTTATTACAAATTTTCACACCACGATGCTTCCTATATGCTCAATACGCAAAGCGTAAAGGTCATGTTAGAATTCTTAATAAAACGTGCTTCTTCAACGAGATGGTTCTAATGAGGGGTCAAAACATGTTTTTATGAAGTATAAACACAAATTATCTCATCTATATATTCCTAACAGAACAATTCTGAGGTAACTGTTTTTATTGATGAAAATAAATGCTGCACCTGCTTGTTATCACTGCTAGCCTCATCAAGGTGATTCAGAAGAGGTTTCACAGCGTATGTTTTTATGAGACAGTGCATAATAATCCTCAAAATTCTTGCTACACGATACTTTTCTAACCTGCCGATATCTAAACACATTAGGGTACACCTACTGTCCATATACAAAGTTTGTTAAACTGACAGGATTTTAAGTGTTTGAAACTTGGGAGAAAACTGGCAAGAAAGAAAATATGAATAAACAGAGGAATAAACAAGCAAATTCGACGAATTTATGTCCCCCGCCTTGGAAACTAGGTCTCCACTGTATATACACTAAGTGTTTGAGCTGGAAAAGCGGCAAAGTTAAAAATGTGAAAAAAGTGATAAAAAAAATAATGTGAGGATTATATCCAAACCACATGCATATCTTCAGACCATGATCAAAACACCTGTGAAGTTTCAAAGGAATGGGCGTAAAACTGTAGGAGGAGTTGAACACACAAGGTACCCACTATCTATTCACTTTGACAGTAAAAATGTATGAAAAATGGCTAAGTTCAATTTGCGAAAAAAGTAATAAAAAATAATGTGAGGATTATATCCAAACCACATGCATATCTTCAGTCCATGACCAAAATACCTGTGAAGTTTCAAAGGACTCGGCATAAAACTGTAGGAGGAGTTGCGCACACAAGGTACCCACTATCTAGTCACTATGATACTAAAAACGCCTAAAAAATGACTAAGTTCAACTTGTGAGGGAAAAAGTGACAAAAAATAATGTCAGGATTATACCCAAACCACATGCATATCTTCAGACCACGACCAAAACACCTGTGATGTTTCAAAGGCATCGGCATAAAACTGTAGGAGGAGTTGCGCACACAAGGTACCCACTATCTAGTCACTTTGATAGTAAAAACGCCTAAAAAATGACTAAGTTCAACTTGTGGAAAAAAGTGACAAAAAATAATCTCAGGATTACATCCAAACCCCATGCGTATCTTCAGACCATGACAAAAACATCTGTAAAGTTTCGAAAGAATCGGCATAAAACTGTAGGAGTAATTGCGCACACGAGGTACCTACTACTTTTGGGGGACGGAAATAAGGACGGAAGGACGGAAAGCCGAAAACTATGTCCCTCCGCTTTTCTTCGAAAAGGCGGGGGACAATAAGCAATAGCAGCTGGTTTTGCATACACAATACATGGATCCATTGTCCATATGTATTCTATTTTTTTTTTATTCTATTCCATAACCTGACAAGGTCACTGGGGCACCTGACAAGGTCATTGGGGCACCACATATGACTTCAAAACGATGCCTTTCCACCTTGTCCTGTTTTCAGCTGCCCTAGTTGAGCTGGCAAAGTCCAATCCGGTCCACTCTTTAAATATTGGTTCCCACCTCTTCTACACCATATGTATACAAAGTTTAATCTTTCAAGGCTTAACAGTTCCTGATAATAGCTTAAATCAAATTTCAATCAAAAGCATTACCAGTATCCAGTAGAGCTCCACTACATCAAAGTGGAGCTATAAATATGAGAACTTAAAATTGTTTTTTTGACTATTGTGGATGAAAGGATGGTAGACTAATACCTTAATCTTAAAGAAAGGATATACTTGTAATTTATATGCAACAGTCACAGGGGTGTCATTAAGAGGCAGGGATTTTCCCCTTCTACTCCGGCCTTATTCCCAACCTATATTTTGGAAATCTGTATAGGAATTATGTGGAAAACGTATAAAAATCCCCCGCCTACTGCGCCTTTACCACTGGGTGCCAAAAAAGTTAATGAAACCCCTGCAGTCATGTTCAATTACAACAGAATACATACCATGTCTCTCTTCAAAAGCAGCCCAAGCCATGTGTATATATGGTTTCTTAGGGAGATGTATGGTACAGGCTCGCTTGTAGACATTTCTTACTGCTTCTAGGCTCTGTTCCTCACTCACTTTATTGGCCTGTAACACATATCAACAGAACAATTTCATGTACAAGATTATGAACTAGAAAAGGATATTGGTGTCAGTTAACAGTAATTTCGTATTTGCAAAGAATGTGCAGAAATACTCAGATGAAGTGGATTTTACTAATTCACATGGCTATCAGATATTTCAGAACCTGATATGAGCAGATTTCCCCCGGACTGACCACTTCAGTAGACTGATGTGAGAAAACAGACCATAAGCCATGTGTGTGCAACAATAACCAAAATCAGCCTGCACAGCTACACAAAGGAATTAGATTTCTTGGGTCATTTATTATTTGTGAAAGAGTACATAAAAGACTGATCATACTCTGCTGAGTCTAAGGTGTAACAAATAATGCTTGATTTTGCATCATTTGTTTAATAAGTAAACTAAACAGCACATGCCATTAATGACTGTCTGTGACTTCACAAGCTGACTGAAACTCTTTGATCTTTGTGACCAGTTTTGACAGGGACTATTATAAATGGTAGCTGACTTTTTTGTTGCCCCCCATCAAGCTAAATATTTTAGTCTGAAATATGATAGAGCTTCTTTTGTTTCTAAACATAATGCAAAAAGACTCTTCTGTTTGTCTGATGATGCATAATCCTGTTTTCAGAGGGAGTATTCTTGACACACCAACAACTGCAGGTGTATTTACCCATTTTTTTTTCGTCAAAAAAAGCCCTTTACCTAAAACTCTGTACATCCTTCATGATAATCCTGGGAATTTTTTTTCTTATTTTTCAATTCAATCATTAGGACCATCTTGTTGAGGAGGTTCTCAAGTGCAAGACATTTTATTAAAAAAAAAACAAAAAAACATAAAAATGATACTATTTCAGAATCACAATCCAAAACCTTGTTTTCATGCTATATCCTAGAAATGTATCAGAGCTGGAGAGTTTATCTGGTAATACTTCTGGTATCAGCTTTCTTATTTTTCCATAAAACACAAGTTGTGATTCCTCATTTGAACTATCTCAGCGAGAGAGTTCAAACAAGGGTTACACATGTTTTGATGACGAACTGACAAATATTATCCCAGACTATCACCCTTTATTCCCTTATTTCAAGCTCTGGAACTTATATGTAAAGAAATCTAGAAACTGGGACACCTGAATTCATTATCCTAACTGTCCAAAAAATGAAACAGCTTGGTTTTTCAATGCAGTAATGTGCCCAAGATATGCAGATTGAACAGCAAACAGTGTAGACCCTGATCAGAGTGCTTGTTCTTATCTAAGTCTGCACTGTTTGCTCAGACATATCTGTCCAAATATTTATTAAAATTACTATACATGTATTATCACAGGGTATAAACCAGTACGCCAATTTTCGCTTCCTGCAGAGACAGTCTTGGCAGATGCCAAATATGACGGACAGTCTCTGCAGGAAGCGAAACACTGGTTTATACCCTGTGATTATGGTACTGAAAAATCACCTCTTTTTTACTATTTTGTTGAGGAGCCTCACTGTCAGAGTCTGCCTTCTTTTTTCTCTCATCAAGAATGTGCTCTTCTAAATACTTTGCATACTGTAAAGGAAATTTTAAAGTTTATCATCATTTGTGTCATGACATGCTACACAGTAACAGTTGCTTTAAACTACATTATCTTCATGTACACAGAAATGCGAAATATTATCATCATTCACCAGAACCAGTATATCTAAAACAAAACTGCTAAAAAGTCATTAAATAAAAAGCTGAACAAGGTTCAATAATAAGGAGTAAGCTAGAGCTCTGACAAGCCACTTTTTCATTAAGGGGAATGGGTACATCCTGTGTTTTTATCCTTTCTATAAACAGAACACTTTTGTGACTTCCTAAAAATTTTGCTCTTTCACTATTCCATTTTAAAAGGGTCTACTCTTGAATGAAAGAATCTGCTCTTATGTTACCTTAAGCCAGAAATCCTCATAAAGAGCTGTGGCAATCATACATCTCTCAAACAACACAATAACACGTTCATGGCTGCCCTGCTGTATCTCAAAGTCAAGATAATCCCTCCAGTTCTTCAGCTGAGATCTCTCCAGTGGTTTCACATGGAAGTAAGGACGCTTTATCTATAATACAGAACAGCTCTGGTAAGGAGGGGTACATGTATGTAAGTTTAAGAAGTAAATTCTGAAAAGTTTAAAAAGATAGATCCTTTGAAAGAATAAACAAGACGAAACAAAATACTAGTTACAGATTCAGGTATAGAAAGAGTGCAGATGCTTTTATAGGACATTTTACCAAACAGTGCAATAAAACATGTCCTCAGTCAATATAAAAGAAAGCAAATGCTGAAATCAACTTACCCCTTCCTCAAATGCCCATCTTTTACTGATTTCTTCTTCGTTTTGTTTAAACCAAGCTTCTCGAACTTTGATGATCTTCTCTCGTAACTTCATTGCTTCCTCTGCATCTCCCTGAAAATACAGTCATATCATTATATTAAAGTAGTTCAGATCCCTACATCTTTATTTTCACAGCATTCTTTCAACTACAAAAACTGTTGCTGTTGCTAAACTTTATTTTTCATAATTCCATGTCTTTTTATTATTGGTATATCTATGTAATGGGACAGACAGATCTGAGCAAACAGTGAAGATCAGACTTTAGGAGCACTGCAGAGCCCTAGATAAGGGGAGGGGGCGGGGGGATGGGGTATTTTTGGTGATAAATGGCGATAGTTTTTGTTAAATCTGGATAAAAACATTATGTTGTGACACCTCATCTGAACCGTCTCGATGAGATGGTTCAGATGAAGGGTCACAACATATGGTTTCAATGAAAAATAAAGAAAATTATCTCTCAATTATCATCAAATACTTCCCTTATCTAGAGCTCTGGAGCAGTCTGATTTAAGTCTACACTATATGCCATTCTATCTGTTCACTGCATTACAAACCAAATTGTCCCATTTCAGGACTACATGTATTACGGAAATTAATTTAGGTGTCCCAACTTTTAGATTTTTTTACAGTAATTTCAAACTGTAAATCATCCATGATCTCTAATGCAACATCAGGCAAAAACACAATTTATATATACAACATGCAAACGCATTTCCCACTCCAAAATTTTCCCATAGCCTTGTGGCCATTAATTTAATTAGTTCTTTGACATTAACTGTATCCCGCAAAAGCAGGGCTCAATCCTCCTTTCACTATGTAGTCCAACTGGAGACAGAGAGCAGAGACTCTTGTAACCCCTAGCAAGTGCCATAACCTAAATTTGAGCAATAAAAAGGTTTAAACAAACTAGAATAGTTGTCCAGGGACAACTTGTTGAGCCCGCAGTTCGCTTTAGTAACCTATAAGTATGTCAAAACTAACTGCTTCTAGAAGAAGCCAAACAACATCATGCTTAGAAAGCATATTTCTTTTTTAAATTTTTCATTGTGGAAAGCAAGTAGAAGTAATGGCCCGGACAGGCTCAATTTATGACAATCTTATCATTTGACCTTCAAGTGTGACCTTGAGCTTGGACCAAACTGAATAAATATTTCGTATGACACCTCTACTTATCATGAAAACCAATTTGCTAAATTGTTTTAAAATTCATGCATAAATGTAGAAGTAAAGGCTAGGACAAGCTCAATTTTATCACTTGACCTTCAAATGTGACCTTGACCTTCAACCTACCTGAATGTTTCAAATGGCACTTCTACTCATCAAGGAGAACAATTGTGCCAAAGTATTTTGAATCCATGCATAAATGTAGAAGTAATGACCCGGACATGCTCAACTTATGACCATTTTATCATTTGACCTTCAAGTGTGACCTTGACCTTGGACCAACCTGAACAAATGCTTCAAGTGGCACTTCTCATCAAGAAGAACTATTGTGCCAAATTGTTTTGAAATCCATGCATAAATGTAGAAGTAATGGCCCGGACAAGCTCAATTTATGGCCATTTTATCATTTGACCTTCAAGTGTGGCCTTGACCTTCAACCTACCTAAACAAATGTTTCAAATGGCACTTCTACTGATCAAGGAAAACAATTGTGCCAAGTTATTTTGAAATCCATGCATAAATGTAGAAGCTATAACCTGTACAAATGCAGACGGATGCACACACTAACGCAGCACATACACCGAACTAAAGTTGTAACAACTATGTCTCTCTCAACGCAAGCTGGCTCAACTACAACGCAAGCAGGCTCAACAAAAATGTATGGTGACAAAACAAACAAACAGAATAATAACAAGACCTGTCCGTGTACAGGATAGCTCGCCTGCAGTGCCTTGCCCATCCATGGGTTAAGGAGATATGTCTTTAAAAAACTTTAACCAAAACTTCCAATCCGAACGCCGACGTGGACGCGGAAGCCGTGTTGACAACAATAGCTCTTCCTGAACTTTCGTTCAGGCAAGCTAAAAACTATATACCATAACAACAATATATGCTGTGGACATAATGAAGGTATCCATCTGGGACAACTGAAAGTTTTCAGTCATGGGGATACCACCTTCTGCACCATGGCCTAGGGCTTTAATCACTCAACCATGGAATCACAAGGGGGTGTAATTCATGTTAATTCAAATAGTATTATTTCAAGTCTCCATAAAGCCCCATTCAATCTTAAATGTGTGGTAAACCATGTAAATTGTGTTGGCGGAGAATTTATGAATAAAACACAATATCCAGGTATAACTTGTGACCATAATTATGCCCTCCTTATTGGTTCTCTGAAGTACATTTTACCAAAGCTCTAGATTAACGATAAGGAGTTTTTTTATATATAAATATGTGGAATCATTTTACTTATTTCTTCAAGAAAAGGGTCTTTTGTGACTCTTCATTAGAACATCTTGTGATAGGCTATAGATAGGACCTATCTTATTTATCTCAAGACTATCCATTTCTCTCAATTTAACTCCCCCCACCCTCCAAACCATAGAAATTGTTTCCACATGAAATTCCGAATTTACTTACCTTTCCACCCACACCTTCTTCCTCCCCTGGGGGCACATCCAGCCCTGGAGGCCTCTCATCCCCATCCTCCTGCAGACCAGGGTCCATCTCTTTAACAACCTCAGTTCTTAACTTCATAAACTCATCCAAGTCTAATATTTCTTTCGGGTGATGTGCCAGCACATGCTTCTTGAACCTGATAAAAGAGGAAATGAGCCATACCATGTGATTTAAAACGATGCGGCATCTGTGAAAAGCAAAATGCAGGGCAGTAAATGTGTAATCATGAGGATTTTCATATGATATTCACGATTTTATCGTTGGTTTTTTTCATAGATTTTGTATTTAATTGTCCCCTATGAAACATCCGAAACCGAAAAAAGGGTGTGTCACATGAATGATGTTGTCACTCCAAAACTGGGGGAGGTTTAAACGTGAAAACTTGTAAACCATCAGTAAAAACAAGAATACCAGTTTAAAGTACTTACAAGCATGCATTCACTGCGCTATATTCTACAAGAGTGCATTCGGCAACAAAGAAGTTGTTTTGAAAAATACTTTTGAAAAATACTAACCACGAAACAATCCTTGTGTTGGAATTCCCAATATTTTCTGTGACGGAAAACCACGTGATCATCCACCGTGAATTATTATATATATTTATTGTATAGTAATCTATTTTAAGCCTCAGAAGCTTTTGTACTGGTTCCATGGATGCAACATCAATGTCCTGTGCCCTAAGTAAAGGCTGCATTCCTGTTACCTGTCAAAATGATGACTGTACAGCTGCAGAGGTATCCTCGTCTGTCTATCGTAGATGGTGGTGATCCTTTTCAGGTCTGTTTCCCAGTTCAGGTAGGCATCCCACAGTTTGTCAGACCTGAAGTCAGTTCCTGCAGCAACTATAGCCCTCTCAAACAACCTGAAAAATATTCCATACGCTATTATAATTCAGTATTTTACACTAAAATTCAGTCTGCAATGCACAATGTAGCAGTGATGATCAAATCAGGCTCTTCCCAAGGTGCAGTCTGATCAGGATGTGAAGTGTTTGCTTACAGACTTCTACATATACTTCATATGCCTGGGGGCTAAAACAGTAACAAGTGTTCACAGTGCATTAGTGTATTTTAAAACACGCATGTATTTGTTTTAAAATTTCACTGCCACCAAGCCTGATTTTTCCATGAACTACTTTTCTTAAGCCACTTAACGAATGTTTGAATATTAATACATCTGTTCTTATTCAAACAATTATTTTGTGAACTTGAATCTCTGCAAATACTTGAGTAGCGACATGACAAAACCAACAGAGTGGCAAGTGTGCCCATGGCAAGTGTGCCCATCAAAGACGCAGATCAGCCTGGGTATCTGCCCAGTCTGATCAGACTGATCAGTCTGATCAGAGCCTTCGCTATCTGCATGGAGCTAGCTTAGACCCTTAGCTATCCTTTGCTTGCAAAGCAAAGATTAGATTCCAACACTGATCTGGGTCTGCACTAGGCACACATGCCACAATGTTGGTTTTCTCGTGTCGCAGCTCATATAATGTAATTAAACTGAAAAGACCCCAAATTCTACAGAATGCTGTTTCTCCCATGTCTTCACCTGGCCACAAGGCATCTCCTATACTACCTGCAGTGCTAATTCAGAAATCTTAACAAAAGTGGCCAATGCCAAAGACTAAACTGGAAAAGCAAAACCCATGTATCGTTTCTACTACATCTACCCTGAAGTGCTTTAAATAGTATTGAGAGACCTACAAAAACAATAGTTTTCAATTTGTCCCAAATGGAAAATTATTATGGTTTGAAAAGCTGTGTGCAATGGAACCCCTTTTATGGTTGAAGAGATTCCTGCCTACAGTGGGACTTGAACCCAAGACCTCTAGATCAGCAGGCCAGCACTTAACCTACTGAGCTACCGGGGCTCCTCTAGTCTTCGATTTCTCATTATGATATAGTTCAAATGGAATGTTTCTGAAATTTTGCAGATGTCTGCTTATATTTAAGTACCGTATACAAGATAATTTTCGCGGTCTTCCATTTTTCGCGGTATTTCAAGGTCAGTTAGAAACCGCAAATATTGAAGCCGCGAAATAATTTCCTGTTTCTTACAAAGTATATTCTGTTGACACAGTGTTCATATATTTTGCTTCTGTTTGCTTTGGTAATTGCTGGTACTTTTCACTTGAACCAGTTCTTTCATTAACCTGCGGCAGCCCTGCCGCAGGTCAATGAAAGAACTTGTTCAAGTAAAAAAGAAGTAGTTTTGCTTTTCGCGCATGTTGCTAACCGCGAAAATAAAAAATCGCGAAAATTAATGTTTATGTATTTGACACTTTACCGCGAAAATTTGAACCCCAAAAAATTACTGCGTATACAGTATAAAATGTACTAACTTTCTGATATCATCTTCTAGTAGAACAAACTCTTTGATGCAAAAATTGATATAATGGAGCCATAGGTCTGTACTTAGTGGAATGGCTTTTATCCCCTTCTCAAATACCTAAGAATAAAAGACAACGCTAACAGTTAACATCTAATCAGAAATTTAGAAATGGAAATTTCAGACAGTCATATCAAATCAGTCTACATTACGAGTTACAGTGAATACTCAAAATTCAACGCGCTGTTACCGTTCTACCTTTTCTAACTGTTTTTGTTCTAAGGTTGTTGTTTGACCCAAGGTTTCAATATCAGCTGTCGTATA
Source organism: Ctena decussata (assembly GCA_963989385.1). NCBI lineage: Eukaryota > Metazoa > Mollusca > Bivalvia > Lucinida > Lucinidae > Ctena > Ctena decussata. The sequence goes on from OZ022499.1 coordinate 98,163,684, forward strand.
TGAATAGATCGTCATAAAGCTGGATGATGTCCATAGCCCTGCACCAGAAATCAGCAAGCATGCTGACCCCAGTAGGGCTTAAAACCAAACTTTATCCTGCCATGTCAAATTAGACAGGACTTTGCCAGATTTAGTCTGCAAAGAAAAACATGTGAGTGACAGCAGGCTTCCAGAAGCCTGGTATATTTTAAGGAATTGTTAGTGTGTTACCACTGGCAATTACCTAAGTAATTTCAACTTAGACAAGTTGACGAGCTTAGACAAGATGATTCTAATAAATATGAATCAGTTATTAACATTAACCCCCCACAACCCGCCCCCTATTTGTTATGGGCTTGTTGATACTTAAATTTTGAAAGTTCCCTTGTCCTTAGACAGAAAGATTTATAGAACTGTTTAACTTAGCCAGCACTACTGACTGTTAGACCAAGACAAAATAGTCAAGTTTCCAATGACCTGCCCAAACAAATATGGGTTGATCGGTTGGCAAAGCCTTTGGATTTCCCATTTATTTTTCATTTTACCCCATCCAGGTCCAACTACTTCATCTCCTACTTAAAACTGGAAAGAAAACTACAACAATGAGAAGGACTTAATCATCTATGTTTCAGGTGCTTAAAATGCACTACAGACTCATTTCTGTCACCTGAGTGCAAGAAAATAATTCATATTGCTTCATGAGAGCTCAGCTGCCATGCTTTTTGAAAATTACTACATTTTACAGCAGAAACTGATGAAATCAGCCATAATAAATGACAACAGACTACTTTATTCAGCCAGAAGCAGCCCACCATGAACTGGAAAAGTAACTGTTTAGGGTCAGTAGAAAAACTATAGATTGGTCCGGTCAAGTGAAACACAGACTTTTTTGCTTTGATCTTATCAAAAAAAAAAAAAAAAAAAAAAGATTTTTATGTAGAATTAAATCACTTGTGCTACATGTGAACCTCTGACACCCAAAATAAAGACTTTATCTAACTGCTGAGCACTTTTGCTGTAGTCCTTTCAAAAACTACCTCTACCGCTTCTCATTTCTTTTCATTAACTAATTTCCTATTTTTTTTTTCCTTCCAAGAACTGATCTTATCTTTTTTTCTCTCTCTTTTCTTCCCAAGCAGCCTTGCTTCGAATTATAAGCCTGCATATCAAGGCTCCTAATAAAGAATATTTTTAACAATAATTAATCAACAATTCTTCTTCATTCTTCTTCTTCATTCTCATTTTAAAATTAAATCTCTGACCCCTTACTGGTTCTAATAGATGCCACACGTAAAATGAGAAGAAAAAATACGAAGGAATTTATTGTGTAATGATATTCAAACCCCTTCATCTTCACCCTCTTTTCAAACTGTTTCTACTCTATATGACTTTCCCCACTTGCACAGAGCACTCCAGATAAAAGGAGTACGGGTATTTGATGGTATTTGTCTCCGGAAAGCATCTAAATGGAAACCCTCACTGTAACTACAAAATACCCCTTACCATTTCTGAACACTTTTTCTTATAGAGCTTTGTACCACTCTAAATAAGAGCTCTGTCAAAATGTGATACCACCCTGAAACTGATGGTTTAAAATCTCCATACACCTGTCAGTCATTGTTTAACAAAATTTCTCAACCAAATTTTGAACTATCAAGTCTCTTTGTTGAACAACTATAACAAGTACCAAGATCATGCAAAATCTTATCTTAGGAGCTTCCTATAAGGATGGACTTAGATGATAGTTCTTAAGGTGAATGGGTATACTTTCAGGGGAAGCAACTCAGCCATTTTCACATTTGCCTTCCTTCTCAAAGGAGATAAGCTCTCTTTGAAGCAAATTCATTTCTTTAAAAGCAGACCATGTTTCAAAAGGCTTTCATCTTCCCGGAAAACAAACAGGAAGTCATAAAAATTGTTCTCATTTGCGAAAATGGCTGAAAAAAAAGGGAGTGTACCTAAGACCTTCTTGAAGAATTTATTTAAAATTTGTCCGAAAAATATTGTTAACCCTATTGCACTCAGAACGGCCAAAACTCCATACTTTTGGCTGCTCTGAGTGCAATAGGGTTAAAAGAAGCTCCGAAGCTCCAATCAAACTACATGCAAAATTTCATTTCAAGAATCAGAATCTCCTCCAGTTTTGACAAACATTTCCCCCATACCTCTACAGCCTTTGTGAGATCATTGTGTCGTTTTTCCATGTCCGCATATTTCTTCCAATAACCATAACAGTATGGATAATAACCAAAGAAAGCATCATAGGCCTCTCTAGCTGAGTCTATGTCATCCTGAAAACAATATAGCTCACTATAGTTACATGCGCCAAAGTTCCAGATAAGACGCAATTTAGAGGCTAATTCTGCGACAATTTTTCTTATTTCTCAACATGTTGTGACCCCTTGTAAGAACAGTCTCATAAGCAGCAGTGTTCTCCCCAGAAATTTCAGAAGGCATGTCACTTTTAGCATAAAATCAGATTTTGACTTGTTTGATCAATTTTTTTAAATCCCTAATATAGCAATGTTTGGTCAAAATTAGCCTAAATTTACATTATAAATAATTCACTGATGACCCTTAATGCATTTAAAACAACTTTACTGGCTAAGAAATGGAAATAATACCACTTTAATAAATTTTCATTGGAAATTAACCCTTAGAGTGCTAAGCGCGACTATAGTCACGCTCGAGGGGTAGGTCACTTTGAGAGCCTGTCAGGCACACTAGACATCAAGTGCCCCCCATCATATGCGGTTGTCCTATGCAGGAGGGAATCTGCTTTCTACTAGAGCAAGGATTTACCCACCTAACTGATTTGTTGACTTTAAAACTCAGAGAAAACGTCAAAAATTTATATTTTCAACATCAGCTTTTCAGGTGGCTACCCCTACTTACTTGATCCCAATTTTCTGACAACTAGACTTCATCCTTCCAAACTTTCTCTCTTGATAAATATTCAGCAATAACACCGGCCCTCAGACAAGCAATTACTTTTGTCATACAAAGCATATCACTGGCGCTAATATCTTGTACTATTTTTTTTAAGTGTCCATGTCAGTTCCTGCTTTATCATGTGACATCCAAATATGAAAGGTCACGTGACCTTGGTAACTTCCGGTTATGGCAGCGCCCACATCCTTGTTATTGATTGAAAATTTCAAGCAAATCGACCAGAGTTTGTGCAAGTTATGGCTTCTGAGATACCCCTACCCCCAATTTAGGGCCAAGTGAATTATTTTTCTGGCACTCTAAGGTTAACAGTAAAATTTTCCATCACCTCTTGTTCTGCATACTGCAGTAGATAGGTCCATCCTGTGAAGTCCATGGGGTTGGCTTTCACTGGCCGCCAGTATTTCTCCAGCTCCTTGGCCTTTTTGGATTTCTCTTTGTCACTTTCCGACACTGGTGCTGGCTTGGTTTCTTCGGACTCTGTCTCCATATCTGTTTACACGAAAATTTTAATTTATTATATACAGTCAAGGGTCAAAAGTAATTCCACATAACAGCTATTACAGTTAGATTAGGTACCTTTATGGATGCGCGAGCCCATTTTACAAATTCACACTTCGCGTCTTATCAGCGAATACCCCTCAAAATGACAAATCCTGTTAGGTAATTAGGTCATGGCCAGTTAATCCTTTTGACTTGCCTGTTGGTAAGTAGATACTGCAAAATGGACGGTTCAGAAAAAAATAATGATAGGAAAATTCAGCATCCGGGAGATTCTGCAGACTTTCCGGGATCGCCGGCAGGGCTCTCACACCCCTTTTTGGGAATGTAGGGCTGGAAAAAATCCACTCTTCCCCTCGCCATGGTGAGTGCCTCAAGCTACAGGACGAGTAGAATTTCTCAGTACTGCCAAGGTAACTTATTAATTTCACTATACATCTTGTGGCGCAGGAAGAGTGACAATTTAAGAAATTTCCAGCCCTGGAATGGGGCCGGGCCTTTAGAATTGGGAAAAATAGCGTCGTTTTGCCTAAACTTGGGAAATTTTACAGTGTTTTATGTCTGCAGTTTTCATTGTCAGACCAACAAAACTTACATTTGGTATTAATATATTTTCAGAGGAATCCAGTCAATAGGAGACATAGGAGATAGTGAATTCTAGTGGTCGGAATCGGTTAAATTTTCATGATCGATCATCGGAAGATGTTAGTGACCAATGATCGATCATTAATCGATCAAATGAAAAATTTGTGGTGGACTGAATAATTAGTCAGCTACTCTATTATTTTTCCTTTTTCTTGTTTGTATCATGTTTGTGATCAATAGATATTTGTTGAATGAATCTATTTTAGCCTTGCCTATCATTTTAGTTCCCTTGAATCAGTCCTGTAGAAAACTGCTTTCTCAGATGTACTCAATACTAAATTGAGCACTGAATGTGGGTGCTTGACAAAATTACCTTAATGGGGTGGTTATAAAGGTACTCACTAATATTTTAAGCAGAATTAATAATATTATATATTCAACGGCGACGACGACAATTTTTCAGGATTACTAATGAAGATTTACCTGCCATTGAACGCATACGACTTTGAGCAGTGGCGGCAAACAGCTCTACTCATGTCCAGGGTAGCTTTAGAGATCAGGCCATTGCATTTCTCATGAGGCCAAAGTGCTTCCACACGACAGAGCGGCTTTTTCCGCCTGGAAAATCAAATAGCTTGCTCTTTTCAGCCATTTCGGAAGTGAAAACACATCAGTCTTCACGAAACCCTGTCTGACCGCCTGACATGTCTGGTAAAAATTCATTTGGTCTGGTTTAGTTTAAACATATTTTATTGCCAAATAATCTGTACAGCAAATGTAATGCTATTCACTGGTGTTCTTCCACGAGGTAGGGGAGCCCTTTGGCATGCGCGGAAGCCTAGACAGATGTTATGACTTCCATTCTCTGGTGCTATAAACTGTTAAATCAAGCGAGAATATTGATCAGGCTTTTACAGCTGTGCAATCTGGTCTCGGCCTCGCTCTTCGCGTATGCTAAGGGACTTCTTGTTCATGGTGTGACCGAAGCATAATCTAGTGTCTGTAAATTTTCACTTTTAAATGCTTGAATTTTAAGCAAACAGGGGAGACTTGGATCAGACGCCGCGTTATGCGGCGTCTGATCTGGGTCTGCACTGTTTGCCTACGACCCTTTTATGGGGCGCTAGGCATGAATGGGTTTATTCTTATCAAACCTGTAGCCAGGGGAAGCAATTATAATTTGTTCAGTCACGCTTTTTCTACTTTAGTTGCTCCCCTTCTATAGCTTGTCACGGTAACAACAGACGCGCACGCACATGGCTGTGTAAATTTACAGATTTCCCATACCAGGCTGTGTTTATGACAGACTTCTCATACCAGCCCTATGTTACAATAATTACCGGAATAATAAATTAATAATAAACTAGTTTGGTCTGGTAAAAATATTCAGAATTTTCAAGTGCATTTTATTTTAATCATTTTACCAAATTCGGTCCTGTAAATTCTGTCAGACTTTCGTGAGCTCTGACACATACGGTTGCAGTAATAAAACGAGTCGATCAAAACTAACCGCAACGTCCAAATACTGTTAAAAGCTGGAACCGAGTAATCGAGTACGGAAAAAAATACCGATCATCAACTCGGAAGTCAAAAAACAAGCAATGCTTGACGAACTCGATTAATCGGCCGACCACTGGTGAATTCTAATAAATTTTATCAAATAACTGGGATATTAGATAATAACAACAAGAGCTGTCGCCTGACAGCATAGCTCGCCTGAATAAGTGCTTGCCCATGACACAGTTGCTATGGTGGTATGGACTGCTAGGCAGAAAACTTCAAACAAGCATGTCCATAATGACAACACATTTATAAACAAACGCTATCTCAGAAATAAGTCTTAAAATAAAATAAAAATAAAAAAAAATCCACATGAAATTTCAAAGTCCATGAGCTTGAGGACAAAGAACTAAGGGTAGAGGGGTAAGGGGTGGGGTGTGTGTGTGTGTGTGTGGGGGGGGGGGGGGGGGGGGGGGGGTGCTAGGATGTATCAAAACCTTGAACCATTATCCAATATCAGTCCAAGTATTAGTATCAACTGAGTCCATTGTGGCCCTGTAAAATTATGTCTTATAAATATATAACTTTAACCAAAATCTTGTAGACAAAATTCAAAGTTGATAACCTTGACTTCAAGGTCATCCAGTGGGGTAAGTATATAGTGTTTTGTAAAAACTCAAAAGTGTCTAACATCAGTTCAAGTGTAAACTAAATCTCTGTCAAGCATTATGGATCAGTATGCAATTAGAACACTTTAATAAAGACCAAATTTCCTAAGTCCCTGACCTTGACATCAAGGTCACTGAGCGGGGTTGGGGTAGTACTATGTAAAAGTTTATACTAATATATAACTACAGTGCAAATATAAAAAGAATTCATCTATGGGTTCAGGAGATATGTGTCTTTAAAAAACTTTAACCAAAAGATCCAATCAATAAAAGGACAATTTTCTAAGTCCATGACCTTGACATCAAGGTCACTGAGGGGGGTGGGGGTAGTACCTTGGAAAACTTTGAACCAATATCTAACTATAGTGCAAGTATCAAAGGAATCCATCAATGGGTTAAGGAGATATTGGGCTTTATAAAACTTTAACCAAAACATCCAGTCAAAAAAAACTCCCAATTTTTTAAGTCCATGACCTTGACATCAAGGTCACGAAGTGGGGTGGGGGTGGTACCCTGTTAAACTTTGGACCAATATCTAACTACAGTGCAAGTATCAAAAGAATCCAACCATGGGTTAGGGAGATATAGGTCTTTAAAAAACTTTAACCAAAACATCCAATCCGGACGCCGACGCTGACGCGGACGCGGACGCTGACGCCGACGCCAAGGTGACAACAATAGCTCTTCCTGAACTTTCGTTCAGGCGAGCTAAAAACTATTTGTGTGTGCTCAGTTTTTCTTTCTTCCCTTGAACTGGCAACTTCCCTATCTTGCCGCTCTCAAATTGAAGATAAGACTGGGACCCTTGATTTAAAACAAGATATCAGAGGTATCACAGACACCTCAGAAGCCCTGGTTAGGTTGCTGTTACTATGGAATAGGAATCTTTTCTACTACCAAGACTGGCTATGTAGAACAAAGTACCATAGTTACCAGTCTTCGCGAAACCCTCTGAAGAGTCGCAGGACAGCTGTCAGACAGTCTAAAAAAAATTGCAGGACAGAACAGAAATTTGCAGGACAGATAAAAAAAAACATTCGAGCCAACAAAAAATTTTAGTCATAAAAAATGGGAACCATTTTTTAATTATTTAAATACTGCTTCATTTTAACTTTAATTCCCATTTAATCATTCATTCGCCACTTCATTTTAATTAAATACCCATTCTTAAAAGCCTCTGCTATATCTTTTATTCATCTACGCATAGGTTGGGGATAAACTCAAAAGCTTTTTTCAAAAGCTTAACTTGTTCAGAAAAAAATGTTTTGATTATTTCCCTTGGTTCGGCCCTGTACGATTCACAAAGTTCGGCCATATAAAATTCGCTACCAGTCTATCTAAGAAGCAGCAAAATACAGCAACAGTAAGCAGAAAAAACCCTGGCGCAGCAGTTATTAAACAAAATAATATGGGTAAATAGTTAAAAGTTCACATCATTTTAGCCGAGTCATCGGAATTAAAATAAACAAGAGCTGTCGCCTGACAGCATAGCTCGCCTGAATAGGTGCTTGCCCATCACACAGTCGCTATGGTGGTGTGGACTGCTATGTATAAAACTTCAGGCAAGCATGTCCATAATGACAACACATTTATAAACAAAAGCTATCTCAGAAATGTCTTAAAAAAAAAAAATCCACATGAAATTTCAAAGTCCATGAGCTTAAGGTCAAAGAACTAAGGGGTAGGGGGGAGGAGGGCAGGGCTAGGATTTATCAAAGCCTTTAACCGTTATCTAACATCAGTCCAAGTATTAGTATCAACTGAGTCCATTGTGGCACTGTGAAATTATGTCTTCATTAATATAAAACTAATCAAAATCTTTAAGACAAAACTCAAAGTCCATGACCTTGACATCAAGGTCATCCAGTCGGGTAAGTATATAGTGTTCTGTTGTGGTTCTTTGTTGCCTGTTTTTGGTGTCAGAGTTTCTGTGATGTTTTACCTTATGTATGTTATTATTATTTTTGGTTCGGTTTGGGTTGCTGAGTGACCACCTTTTGGGAACAAGCTGCTCACTCGGTTGGCCATATGTTCTCTGTATCTTGATTATTTGTAATCTTAGTTGTTTCCAACTATGGTTTGAGGGCTGGATTTGGATTTTGATTGTTTCAGTTCCTGGTCTTTGCATACTTTTTACTTTTTGTCAAAACTCAAAAAAGTGTCTAACATCAGTTCAAGTGTAAACTAAATCTCTGCCAAGCATTATGAATCAGTACGCAATTAAAAAACTTTAATAAAGACCAAATTTCCTAAGTCCCTGACCTTGACATCAAGGTCATCGAGCAGGGCTGGGGTAGTACTCTGTAAAACTTTGGACTAATATCTAACTACAGTGCAAATATAAAAAGAATTCATCTATGGTTTCAGGAGATATGTGTCATTAAAAAACTTTAACCAAAACATCCAATCAATAAAAAGACAATTTTCTAAGTCCATGACCTTGACATCAAGGTCACTGAGGGGGGTGGGGGTAGTACCTTGGCAAACTTTAGACAAATATCTAACTACAGTGCAAGTATCAAAGGAATCCATCCATGGGTTAAGGAGATACTGGGCTTTAGAAAACTTTCACCAAAACATCCAGTCCCAAAAAACTCCCAATTTTCTAAGTCCATGACCTTGACATCAAGGTCAAGGAGTGGGGTGGGGGTGGTACCATGTTAAACTTTGGACCAATATCTAACTACAGTGCAAGTATCAAAAGAATCCATCCATGGGTTAGGGAGATATAGGTCTTTAAAAAACTTTAACCAAAACATCCAATCCGGACGCCGACGCCGACGCGGACGCCGTGGTGACAACAATAGCTCTTCCTGAACTTTCGTTCAGGCAAGCTAAAAACGAAGATGAGATTGATATACATTCCGAGACCGAAACCAAACATTGCGAACACTCTTTGGGCCGAAAACTGTAACGCTTGAAATCATTGGTTGTATATAGATAGTAAGGTATATATTGACCAATCAGGTGTCGCCTTGCATAAGCGCTGTTGTAAATATGAAATGGCGAAACTTTCGTTTTTGTTTCGGCCAAAAGAGAACTTTTCCGACTTTTATTTGATTTTACCGAGTTGAAAAATGTCAACTTTTGTCAGTGTCGGACAGTGCGACCGGCGCCCTGGCAAAATTCGCAGGACATTTTCCGAATTTGCCGGTTTTGTCCGACAGACCGACGGTTTTCGTGAAGACTGAGTTACATGTGGCAAAGTATGTGAAGTTGAGAGAAAGTGGACTTTCATACAGCAGAACACGACAAAACTTTCAGCCCTGCCAGTACAAAACCTCCACCATATGTCACTATCAATATAATAACTCTTGGATGTCCCGTTTATCCTGTTTCTGAGTTTAGATTATATGGCCGAAAATGTCTGTGAAAATTGATCCAGGTACGAAAGGCAAAAACGGCTGAATTATCCACCATTAGTGAAAACTCCGATCAAATTTAGTATTGGACAGTGCTCCAGATAAGCAGCGTATTTGCGTAAATACCCAATAAAATAATTGAAAAACACAATTGACCTTTTCCTGTATGCGTACCAATACGCAGACAAAATTCCCGGTACGCAAAGACCCAAAAGACAGAAGCGTAACGACGGTGTTATCCAAGGCTGTCATGTGTAAACAAAAGCGCCAGGTGTAATTCCTATGCCGCGTGTTCAACTATCTGTGTTGACCTCACAGATTTACCGCAGCGTTATTTATAGATATACTGGTACTCGTTCTGTACATGGTGCGAGAGAAATGGCGGGAAACAGACTAAACACAGCGGGAAAGAATTTTAAAGTGCACGAACCGAAAAAATCAAGTCACCGGTTTCCGGGAATTACAACGACTTGGTCTTGCTCTAAATACAGTATAATTATATTTGACGACCGCTTCTAGCAACTTGAAGCTACCGGTTGCATTTTCCAAGTTGAAAACTGAGTTAACACACGTGTTATGCCCGTCGAGCACAGCGCACGTACGTAATACAAACAGTCAGGAAATGAAAAACGTGCCTCAGAAAAGGCTCATAACTTCGGCAGGCAACCTAAAAATCTTTTTTTTCTCGTGAAAGATTCTGCAAACTCTTTAATGAGATTGGAGTTTGCCGAGTTGCCCCTCTCGGGTTCATCCCTTTGGCCGTGATATACCGGTAATATAATTTCAATTTGCTGGTAAAGCCACTGTAAAAGTCTCGCCTTCTGACAAGCTGTCAATTATTGCGATGCGATACTTCTAAAGACGTAAACTGACCAATCAAGTGAGGCGGTAGATCTAAGACAAAGATACCGTGTTGACCCAATATTCGTTTATTGATCAAACAGTGATCAAGAAAGTGTGAAATACTGACAAGTGCCGTATGCTACTGCTGATTAACGACATACGGTAGATCTAGTGGGGATTAAGAAGGTGTGAAATTCCAGGTAAATGTGAGGTGGCATTTACGATGATTTTATTGATTTCTGGTTCAAATAAACAGTCCCTCTGTAGCTCTGTCAAAGGTGCGAGCAATGCGTGGCTTCTTCAAAACTTGCAACAACTGACGTTTGAGGAGATTTTAAAGAAGTGCAGCCGGCAAAAATAACGCGTCCGCGGGAATCCTCGGAAAGCAAATATTGGCGTCCGGGCCGAAATTTTCGCGTCATGGGACGCTGAATTCGGCGTCCCCGAGATCCCTGGACTATATATATAAATAGATACCGATGCAAAATCATGGTGATGCAAAATGTTAAGATTGCAGCACTATTGCTAACTCCAGTTTTACCAAATTGCACAAATAAAAATCAGAATACCCAATTAAAAGCAAAATCAGTGGGTAATGCAAGTTGCATTACCCAATTAAAATTCAGAATACCCAATTAACAAAAAAATCAGTGGGTAATACCCAATTAACAATAAATTCTTATCTGGAGCCCTGATTGGAAGGCTTTAATTTAAAAATTATGTCAAAATATTGTTCACCACAACAATATTGGCCCTTGAAGTAAAGAAAACATTAACATATTGCAGCCAAATCATTAGGCAATTTGCCCTCTATCGAAAAGGAAGTAACTCTAATAGTAAATGATAAAACCTGGTACCGATTTCCAGTAACAAAAGATGATGATCGTGATTGAAAATTTATCTAAACGCTTTCTGAAGTTATAAATTATGTTAACATTTTAGTTTTAGGTGGTTTTTAATACATTTTGCATTGATACAACTAAAGTATTCTTGGAACCAACAGACTTGGTTAGATTGGTACCGATTTCCCGTAACAAAAGATGATGATCGTGATTGAAAATGTAAACGCTTTCTGAAGTTATAAATTATGTTAACATTTTTAGTTTTAGGTGGTTTTTAATACATTTTAAATTGATACAACTAAAGTATTCTTGGAACAAACAGACTTGGTTAGATTGGGAATTTTTAAAAAAAAACATACTTTTTGGCATTGGGAATGGGGCCAAATTTCGATGATCTATCTATTTTCCATTACATCTTAAGTTCTTAACCCATGAGGGGGACACAGACGGTGTACTTGTGTACAGTCTGATGATCGTAAGCCCTGGCCGGAGATGGGCTTCATTGCCGGGAGACTCCCGATGATCTGAGAGACATCACATGTATGCTCTGTTTCGCAAAGTCGGGCTAAAATCTGGTGCATTTGACCATCGGGCCAACACAATCTTGGGGCCTTTCTTTCTTTGTTCCTATACTGCTACACCCTCTCTCGAGGATTATGAGTAGGTGTACGATGTGCACCTCAGTTTTGCAGGATGAACCTCCTTGTAGCCATGTAACTATAGAAGGGATCTTTCACCTGCTCAGGGGATGTCTCTCCCTGCACAGGGGGCCTCCAGTTAAAGTCCCAATCCGATGGACCGCACACTTTTTTAATTTCATCCCTGCAAATGACATTAAGGAAGCGTGTTCGAACACCGAAATTCAAACGCCGTTACCCGGGTTCGAACTCGGGGCCTTGAGCATCAGAGACGTGCACTAACCACCGAGCTACCACGCTCAGCTACCTGCTGCACAACCGGATGTCATTCTCTTCAGGTGAGTGTTAGAGTAAGGATTACAAACTGACAGATGAAACATACTGTCAGCTGTAATCCTTACTTAAAGTCTAATGTACATCAAAGGATAACAGCAGTTATCCAGGCATATGTTTACTTGAACTTCAGTTCAGAGCGGTAAACTGATTTGCGCTTTCTTCGGAAAATTGCGCAATAAATTAGGAGCACTTCAAACTCTCTAAAGATAAATTCGAAATAACTGCTCGTGTATTTATGCAATATTTCTCCAAAACAGCCAGATTACCCTGATTTGCAGTTGAACTAGCAGAAATATCTGCGGACGCCATTTTCGCCGGAAACGGAAATATTTCTTTTCGTTGGTTCCCGACATTAGATGTTGGTGCTCCTGAACACCGAAATGTGAGGTCCTTCTAAACACTGCTAAGACACATTATTGTGTTGTAATCCCGCGAAGTAATATCATTATATTTACATACTTGGTGTATTTACTGGAAAGCCCTATAGTAAACCGATGGAACGTAATGTTGTTTACATTCCAATAATTACATTGAGACACGCGACGTCAGTGACGTAAAGATAAACAATGGCTCTGTACAACCTGATTGGACGTCAGCAACGTGATGACGTCATGCATGCCGTTCTGCTGTTAGCAGAAAAACTGCGTTTACATGTTTTACTGCTTCAATTCTAGCGCTTATATAAGATTTTTCATGAAAGATTTAATTGAAATGAATGTAAATATAAGCAATGAACTTAATTTTTCTGAGATTTATCGAAATGTAAACTACATTGGGTCACTAGCAAAGTTTACATGAACCCCTTCGGGGTTCATTCACTTTGCACGTGACCCAATGTAGTTTACACTTCGATAAACCTCAGAAAAATGAAATTCATTCCTTAAATGAACCTGAATAGGAAATATTCGGGAACTAACACAATTCAATCCCAGATCCCACCCAAGACACCATGTGGGAAAAAGACATCATCAGCGGCAGCCATGTAAACAGCCATTTCCCATGTAGGTGGTCGCCGGGCTAGCCTTAACATCACAATCAATATATAAAAAAAACAGACATAGCTACAAACAACACATGAAACAACCAAGAAGAACCAAAATAGCAGAACAGAAGAATATGATTGTCATGTAGGTGGTTACATAATTGTTTGAAGACAAGTCTGTCAAAAATCTTATCTTCTGAGTTCAGCAAATATCATTGCTCATACTTTTTTTTATTTTATGTATTTATTTTTTTTTTCAACAATGGAAAAGGGCTGGAAATTAAAAACTTAAAATAACGCATGTATAATGAAGCATCATACGATGACAGCGTTTTATCACGTGCAATTAACTTGAAGTATGGAAATCGTGTCCGCTCTATAACTTTAAACCCTTGAAAGATATTTTCATGAAACTTTGTACAAATATGAAGCCTCATCCGAAAATATGCAGAGAACAAGAACCGTAACTACATCTACATTTAATCACGCAATTATGCCTTTTTGAACTTTTAAGTATAGAAATCATGTCAGCTCCATAACTTTAAAACTTTTGAAGATGTTTTCTCATTTTTTTGTACAAGTATTATACATCACCACAATGTGCAGAAAACAGAAGCTATAACTCAGCATATACTTATTACAGTATTGTGCCCCTTTGTAATTTTGTGTATAAAAATTTTATCCTCTCTATAACTTCAAATCGTCAAATATCTTTTCATGACACCGTGTACAAATATAAAGCAATATCAGATGATGTGTAGAAATTTAGAGTCATTACTCCATTTATATCTTTTACGAAATTATGCCCCTTTGTAATTTTCAGTATAGAAATCGCGTCGCTTCATAGCTTTAAACCAGTTGAAGATATTTTCATGAAAAGCATTACAAGGCAATGTGAAGAAAACAAGAATCAAAACTCCAATAAATTTGTTACAGATTAATTCCCCTTTGAAGTTTTAAGTATGAAAAAGTAGCTTCTCTATAGCTTTTAACATGTCAAAGATATTTTCATGGAGTTTTATACAAATATGAAGCGTCATTAGATGATTTGCAGAAAATAAGAACCGTAACTACACCTACAGCATTTACGGAATTATGTCCCTTTGTAATTGTCTTTAAAGAAATTGCCTCTGCTCTATAGCTTTAAAACCGTGGAAGATATTTTCACAAAACTTTAGGCAAGGTTATCGTTATCATAAACTTTGCAAAAAAAAAAAAAAAGAAGTTTTATCGTCGTGACAGTGGGTTGGTAGAAAAATATAATGTAGGCCCGAGGAAACTACTGCAACAAGGAATATCGGAACCAGAATTCTGTGATGAAAGTGTGTACAGAATAAGAAAAATTGTGGACGAACCTAATTCTTCTGAACAATTTCGAATACATTAAGCGGTATAAAAGACAAGAATTTCGCGGAATGCTATGTCGCACCAGCTTTTTGCTTTCTCATTATTAGACACCATGGATAGAGGAAAGTCTACACCAGGTCTGATGAATTATAGTGTAGAAATTTGAGCAAGTTGGACTTTTATATTTTACAAACTAGAAAAGATGCAGTTCTATACATAAAGCTATACAATCAACAGAGTTAAAAATACAGGTCAAAGGTATAAAGTAGTCAAACAATCGAGGACACCAGCTTAAGAAAAGATTTTATGCCATGTCTGATGATCGTTGGTGGAATTCTATTCTATTCTATCCAATAACCTTACTAGGTCGTTGGGGCACCACAGATGACTTCGAAACGATCCTCTTCCACCTTGTTCTGTTTTCAGCTGCCCTAGTTGAGCTGGCAAAATCCATCCCTGTCCACTCTTTAATATTGTCTTCCCACCTCTTCTTCTGTCTATCTCTTCTTCTTTTTCCTTTCACATCCCAGCAGCAACCCAGAAGAATCTTCAAGACAGGTTTGGTGATTACACCCTTTGTATTTAAAGAGAAATGGACTCAAACTCTAAGGTCGACACAATTTTGGGATCTGCCATTTACTGTCCTATATATCTGTAGGTGCTCCTAATTGTAATAAAATTCTTGTGTCTTGTTTTATCTTACAAAGGTATACCCATCTTTGAAATTCCTGAAGGCAGGCAAGTTCCAGCTAGCCTGGGAAGAGTCACCAACAGCTTAAAATAGATGGCTTGTGATTTTACGTCCTTTTCAGTAGTATTTCAGTCATATCAGGACGACGAGGGGATGATAATGAAAGGCTGTGTGCAATGGAAACCCGTTTACGGTTGGAAATTTTTTCCGCCAGTGGGAATCGAACCATAGACCACCAGGTCTGCAGGGCAGCACTTAACCCATTGAGCTGCAAGGCTCTTCAATTGCTTAAAGCCACAGCGGGCAGCAACAGGGCAACTGCTTGAAGTCACATCGGGCAGCCACAGGGAAGTTAAATGGTTATATCTTACAAAGCAGTAGTACAACCTTCGACCAGAACCCAAATTTAACATCAGAAGATATATATTTGGTCCAGTTCAGACAGTTACGGCTCTGTTCGCACTTCATGCTACAAGATACATTCGGCTAGCGATTGCACCAAGAAAAAAGAGAAATAAATTTAGTACTGGTTGTTGAGTCTGTGGTACCGCCCACAACAAGACATTTTCGCAAATAGTTGGATCTAGACAATTGAAATGATTCAACCCACTGTTGTTGCTGTATTATAGAGGTCTCCCGCTTATCTATCCGGGACACAAGCCTTACGACTTTAGGTTGTTAAGGGGGTTTTTTTTGTTGTTGTTTTTTTGCGGGGAGGGGGGTCTGACCGAAGCTAGGGTCTCACTCTGCCTCGCATCGCCTGGTTTCCCGGTAAACTGAGTAGATGCGGAAAGTCTTATTCCAAGACTTTTGCGCCATCTTATTTTAGGGTTATGGTCCTTGGCGGTCATCCTGTGTATATGAGACATATTGGAGGAAGGCAGATGTAATTCGCGCAAATATATCCGATATATGTGAGTGTGTTTAATATGTATATATCGGGGTATTGGTATTTGAGGGGAGGGGTGTCTGACCGGAGAAGAGGTCCCATTTTGCCACACGGTGCCCACATACCCAGTTAGAGAAGACATCGCGGATCGTCTCACCCCAAGTGTTTTGCGTCCCTCTTGTGTAGTATTTGGAGAAAATGACTCCCATATAGGCACCGTAAATTGTTATTGTATATTATATGTTGGAACAGTATATGTTTGCCTTTACAACACCTTTATGTATTTATGGCGTTATTATTTATTCAGATCAAATCGCGCGCGTATGTCTTTACTCCAGCAGACAGTAGCCGGATTAAGCAAGAACGCATTAAATTTTCGGGAAGTAATCTTCCCTTTTTCAATTGCCATAAAGACAAAGATGAACACCGTGTATTGTGTTCACAAGTAAAAGGCAAGCTTAGTAGGTGTTAATGCTACCGTATTGATATGAACATAAAATATGCCCACGTGAATACATTAAATTGTGCAGTATAGATCAACGCGTCCTCTTGTGCTTAGCTCCCAGACAATACGCTCTAATATGTATGTCTATTATATTCTATTCTATCCCATAACCTTACTAGGTCGTTGGGGCACCACTGATGACTTCGAAACAATCCCTTTCCACCTTGCCCTGTCTTCAGCTGCCCAAGTTGAGCAGGCAAAATCCATCCCTGTCCACTCTTTAATATTGTCTTCCCACCTCTTCTTCTGTCTGCCTCTTCTTCTTTTTCCTTTCACTGTGCCCTGTACAATATTGCATATTCTCCAATGGCTGCTTGGATCTTCCTGCGAACCTCCTCATTGGTTATATGGTCCTTGTATGAAATGTTCAGTAACCTTCGGTAGCATCTCATCTAAAAGGCCTGCGTTCTTTTCTCTAACTCTGCTGTCAAGGTCCACGATTCACAGGCACACAGAAATATGGAAATGACAAGGGAGCGCATAAGTTTCACCTTTGATCCAAGAGATATGTTGTTATCTCCCCAAATTGATTTCAACTTGGTAAGAGCTGAAGTAACTTGTGCAATCCTTGAGGAGAGAACCTCCTGTTTTTAGCCATCATCTGAGACAACTGCTCCAAGGTATTTGAAGCTTGTTACGGTACCCAGCTTCTGTTCTTTTACCTTGATCTCCCTCTGGATGCCATCTGCGCTGTTCGTCATCAGTTCGGTCTTCTCAGCACTGATCTTCATCTTATACCTTGTGCAGGTTTGATCGAGACTTTCAACTAGATCTTCTAGTTCCTGCTCTTCCTCAGCTAGAGCGTCTATGTCATCGGCAAACCGCAGATTGGTAATATTTCTGCCGCCTATGCTAACTTTTCCGTCATGTTCTTCCTTCTAGAGCATCAGACATGGTCCGTTCGAGAAAAATGTTGAAGAGAGTGGGTGACAGAAGACATCCTTGTCTTACTCCAACTGTTGTTCTGAACCATTCTCCTGTGCTGCCATTTATCAGGACTGCACTTGTAGCCTTGTCGTATAGCTGCTCAATGGTGCGAACTAGGTTTGCACTGATATTGTACTTCCGCATGGGGGCCCATAAGGCTGCATGCCATATCCTGTCAAAGGCCTTTTTTTACATCAATGAAGACATGGTACAGATTCTGCTGATGTTGGACATACTTTTCACACAGGATTCTAAGGTCGAATATCTGTTCTGTGGTGCTCCTTCCTGCTCGGAACCCAGCCTGTTCCTCAGCGCTTATCTCTTCGGCTTGTGGTTTAAGCCTGTTCAAGCTGACTTTCAGCATAACTTTGCTTGAATGACTGATGAGGCTGATGGTTCTGTAGTTCTGGAAGAGCTGTATGTTGCCCTTTTTAGGGAGCGTAATAATCAGCGCGGTAGCCGAGTGGTTAGAGTGGCTCTGTTATTGTGAAGAAAGTCACCGGAAGGTCGTGAGTTCGCGGCTCACCGTCGCCATCCGATGACTGGAAAACATTCTCTGTCAACCCAGCAGTAAATGGGTACCTTTTTCGAATTAGGGAAGGATAAGGCAGCGAAAGGAGAGGGATGGGCTCCGCCTTTCATCAGCTGTGCCCAAGATACAGTGGGTCTCTAACCCCCACTGCCCCTACGGCTATTAGGCTATGGGAAACCTTTACCTTTCTTTAATAATCAGCGACTGAGTCCATGGGGTAGGCCATTCTCCTGTTCTCCAGATCCTGTTACAGATATCTGTTAAAACATCAATCATGGTCTCCCCGCCAGCTTGAACAAGTTCTGCTGGTATATTATCAACTCCGGCAGATTTCCCCTTCTTCAGTGCTGCTATTGCAATCTCAACCTCCTCACGAAGGATCGGTTGTTGATCTTCTTCTGGGGGCTGATTGCAGCCCAGAACCGCACTGTCACCGTAAGCCTCATGGTTGTATAGTTCTGAACAATATTCTGTCCATCTGCTGAGAATCTCTTGTTCCTCTGTAAGGCATTTCCTAGACTTGTCCTGGATAGCTGTGATCTACCTTGTTTCTCTGAAGTTAGATCCTTCACCAGCTGGTATGCTTTCTTACTATTGTTTTTGTTCAGGCAAGCTTCGATCTCCTCGCACTGACTAGCTATCCAGTCCTCCTTCGCTTTCTTCATTGCCTTATGAATGCTCTTGTTTGCTTCCCAAAGATATTGTTTAAATGTCTTTATGTTACTAATTATGTACTTCCTTTACAGCCTTTTTACTCTTGTTGATACTTGCTATACATTATGTTTGTCGGAAAATAGCTATTGTAGCTAATGTTATTTGTTATGTGTATTCCGACGTAAAATAAAGTTTCTTGTATCTTGTATCTTCCCTGTATTCTTCTGCTCCTCCTGCTTCATACCTCTTCTTCTTCAAATTTCTCCTCTCATCACAGAGGTCGAGAACATCTCCAGTGACCCAGGGCTTTTTCCTGCGACGTTCCTTCCCAAGTATCTCACTGGCTGCCTCAGTCACTACTGTATTGTAGGTGGTTATCATGGTATCTATGTATGTAAATATGTGTGTAAGCAGTGAAGTAGGCGGATACAAGATACTGGCTTAACACGGTACCGTAAGAGTGTATTCTTATATTCTGTTAGTATATATTACAAAATATATTTGTACACTATATTGAAAACGCAGTCAGGCTGGTCCTGATAGAATTGGTGTTTTCCTAAGCAATGTGGGATTGGTACCCATTTTTTTATTTTCTCTATTTCTATGGCTTCAAGATCTACCCTGTAAGCCTGTTAATCTATTCTGCAACGTGGAAGCACGGCCCGGTTGATACTGACAAGGAAGAAAGCTTCCTGAAGCCTCCTTTTTCAGAGTGATTAATTCAAAGAATCTTTAATGTTGTTAGCAAAGCACACTATCTTTCTCCTGCGAGAAAATGCATGTGAGTTGGTCAAAGTTTGCACTCTGCCGGGTGTTTTCAAAGTTCAAAGCTGGTGAGTGTTTGTTTTACATGTGTTGTAACATATTTACAGTTTGTTTGTTTTTTTCTTTCTGTCGGTACTGCACTCGGTCAGTAACTGGCCATGATGGTAAGCGCGGGGTGTGGCGCATAAATTTCAAAAAAATAAAAGAATGGTATTTGCAGAACCTATGACAAAGCCACACAGATTTAAAACTATATTTACAAGAAGTCCTCAGGGATAGGTATTACATGCTCTATCCCTGCCCTACCCGAGGTTTACACTATTTTGGACTTAAACCCCTTAACTGTGTCCGCAGAGATAGCTTCAGTTGTGAGCCCATTCCTAGCTGCAATTGACCTGGGGAAGAAGGAATGTTTCAAACCGTCTAAATAAGCAACTGGATGGTGATACTGAAAGGGGTGAGATCTTGTTCTCATCTTCCCTCTACCGGTCTCAGACAGGTACATATCCTTATTAATTATTGCCTGGTAATTATGAATTTTGTAGAATAGAGATAGAGAAGCCTGTTGCCGCCGATCCTGCCATTCAAGTTCCTCTAGCATGCCACTTACATGGCTTTGGTTGCGCCAGCGTCTACAGGCCCAGCGCGCAGCAGTCCTCTGTACTTTCTCCATTCTACCAATCTCAGTCTGATGATAGGGGTTCCAAGCAGGTGCCGCATACTCTAATTGGGGCCGGACCACAGCTTTGTATGCAGCAGCCTTGATATCCTTGTGAGCAAAGGCCAGGTTTCGGCAAAGGAAACCTAGAGTCTTCGTGGCTTTGCTGGTAATGTTATTTTGTGTTGACCCCATCCGAGGTCATCAGTAATCGTGAATTCCAAGTATTTGGCAGAAGGAACGTTGATCAACGTTCTCCAAAACTTGGTTGTGTAGAACATAGCTATGAATGATCTGCTTTGAAGTGGGGTGCTTAGTCACCCTCATGGTGTGACATTTAGCAACATTTAACTTCATGAGCCATGCCTCTTCCCAATGGGCCAGTTTATCCAAATCTTCCTGAAGTAATTGAGTCGGTAAATAGCTATGAGTCGGTAAATAGCCATTGAGTCGGTAAATAGCTATACATAGCTAATGTTTTCACTGTTATAACATGTCCGACTATAAATAAAAAAAATTGTATTTGTTCTTCAGACCTTCTAATATTTCTATAAAGTTCAGCTGTCCTTGAGTACAATCACATGGTTATGAAATTCTTTTCAAGACTACTATGCATTTCGTAGTCTGTCTATGTACTCCCTAGTATATAGTTCAAGCAGTGACCTATATCTATATAGGTCACTGGTTAAGGCGACCCCAACTTGTCTTGTCTTGTTGATAGTATTCTCCTTTCTATTCAGAGGCACCACACGTCTTGTGTTGATATTAATTTGTTTAAAACAATAAGTTTCTAACAAATTTTAAAAGCTCCTTGCTCAACACTAAAATTATCTTTTATTTACACAGAGTGGGGTCTCCATGGGCAGCCATTACTCATATTGTTGTTTACTCAAAACAGTCATAATGTTGTTTACTCAAAAACAGCCTCTTCAAATGGAATTTATAGAAAAGGTCTCTAGATAGCTCTTTAACAGAGATGACCACACTGGATAGTTCCGGAACCATAGGGCGAATATTGTCAGGACAAGTAATGATTTTCAAAAAGTTCTCCCAGCTATTGAAATGAGAGTTCCATACACTGGTATCAGTATTGTCAATAACCCAAACTCATGAGCTCACTGACAGTAGATGTTCGTAAACTGTGAAATGCCGGACATCGAGTCATCACGTGCCGAATATCTTCAACATCTAGCTGACACAATCGGCAGGTTGTATCAACAGTCCTGTTACTAAACACATGCCTATTAGACTGGCGTATATAGACACCAGTGAGAAATCTGGCTTTAATAACACCTTTCCTGACTGCTGACACTGATTCCACATTCTGCCATACCAGATGAGTTCGACCAACACGTAAATCACACACTGACAAGTACTTCAAAGTTTTTTTAGACTTTATATCATTCACGTACAACCTCGTCCAAAAAGTCTCTAAAGCTTTTCCCCAATTTCTCTACTCCTCAAGGAGGTGCTCCATTGAGGGAGGAATTTGCAAGAAACAGAACAGCTGGGTACCAGTAATGTTTACGCCCAGCGCAGCCATGCGTGTCAATTTGTGATTTTTGTTAAATCAAAGTTTTTACCCGCCCACCTGCTTAAACGAACATTATGGGTCTGGGCAACATATTGCTTTTATCAGAAGTGACACTTTTTCTCCTCACACTCATCTTATCATTCCTGATTCTTGTGCCATTGGCGATCAATAAGCAAGAGTTTGATGGCCACTGTTTACTGTATGCCTCAGGAATCTGGAAGACCAATGCAACAGGAGGGACTGCAGAACTCACAGACGTTGACTGGGGTCCCCACAGTGCATGTGGCTTTAATATTTTTACGGGCGTTCTGATTTTGCTCACTTCAATATTTTACACTGTGAAAGATTCCATAGACCTGTTCAGGAATACTGATAGGTAATAAGGCTACTTAGAATCTGATGATGGTGCGGGTCCATCGAATTACCCCAAACCACCCCAAACCGCCTGAAAACCACCCCAAATCGCCTGAAAACCACCCCAAACCACTTTTCTCAATTCTGTTTCAGGTTAAAATAGCTTCTAAATGTTTTGTTTATGCTTTTTGAATAATTTCAAAACTGTAAAATAAAAAAGTATTATCTTTTTTATGCAGAAACAATGATTTTCATATGGTATGTGCTGATAATATGTTATATGTATGTATGCCGTTTGTACGTATGTACATATGTAGACACTAAATATGCTTGCATGTCTGCATATATGTTTGACAGCATATGCATGTTTACATGCGCGTGTAAGTATTTGCATGTAAACATCAATCAGATTCAAGGAACCAAAGATACACAAATATAGCCTACATATTGGTAATGACAATTCTTTGTAAATGTAAATCAATTATCATTAATTATAAATATTTTTAGCAGGAGCAAACATTTCTGAAGCATTGTGAGTTCCTGCAAAAATACCTAAATCGGTTTGGAGTGATCTGGTTTTGGTGGTTTTGGGTATTTTTATTAGCGGTTTGGGGTGGTTTGGGGTGTTTTGGAGTGGTTTGGGGTGGTTTGGGGTAATTCGATGGACCGGATGATGGTGCCATATTTTGAGTCTATAATGCATGCCATAAAGCCTGCTCATTTTCCCATGCGTAATGGGCTGTAGAAAAGCAGTATCAACAGTGGCAGATCCAGAGAGGGTTGAAATGAACCCCATCTCCAGCCTGATTTTTTTTTTCATTTTCTTTCTTTCCATCGTTACTGTCTCGGTCAATCATGACCATGATGACAGGTTTCTGGTGTGGCGCATAAGTTGTCACAAAAAAAAAAAAAATGAATTTGTGACAAAGCCACCAGCAGGTTAAAACTATTTACAAGAAGTCCTCAGGGGCAGGCATTCCATGCCTAACCCCTGCCCTACCCTAGGATATTAAATTTTGGCCTTAAACCCATCAACTGTCTCCGAAGAGACAGCTTCGGTTGTAAGGCCATTCCAAGTTGCAATTGTCCTGGGGAAAAAGGAATTCTTAAAACCGTCCGTGTAAGCGTTTGGACGGTGGTACTGGAATGGGTGGGACCTAGTTCTCCTGCTCCCTTCTCCGACCTCAGATAGGTACTTATTCTTATCTACAATGGCAAGATTATTATGGATTTTGTAGAATAGAGACAGAGAAGCCTGCTGTCGTCTTTCCTGCAGGTCTGGCCATTGGAGTTCTTCTAACATTTCTCCCACATGGCTTTGATTGCGCCAGCGCCTACAGGTCCAACAGGCAGCAGTCCTCTGTACTTTTTCTATTCTGTTAATATCAACTTGGTGATGGGGCATCCAAACTGGCGCTGCATATTCTAATTTGGGCCGGACCAGAGTTTTATATGCAGCAGCCTTGATTTCCTTCGATGCAAAGGTCAAGTTTCTACGAAGGAAACCCAAAGTCTTAGTAGCCTTACTGGTAATTTTCATTTTCATGGGGAATTTCTGGAAAAATTGGTCAAACTGCATAAATCGAACCCCTCTCAGCTAATTTGAACCGCCAATCCAAAATTCCTGGATCCGCCCCTGATCAAAAATATCATAATTTAATCAGAGGCAAAATGTTGCAACAGGTGAATAGCTATGGCTGATATTGAGTTTCACTGCCATTCAGGGTATCACCAGTAAACAGTTCTGATCTGACTCTGAGGGCTCCATTGCCTTTTATTTTCAGTGGTAAAAGAATATGCAATATTTCATCGTAAGGTATCACTACAAGCTTTGCTGTACAATTTCTTCATAATGTAAATGACTGTGATTAGGCAACTTTAAATGGATAAAACATCCTCAAGTTTCACATAAAAAGTTTGAAAAATAGTTTGAGCCATCTAAGTTGGCAACATAATTGACCTAACTACTTTCAATATCAGAAACTGTAATAAAAATGGTAAAAATACAATGTACAGGCTTGGGGACCCATTCATTGTTCGGCTTTTGTTTACATAATACATTGCATCGCTGTACAGGGAGCCACAGGTTTCCTGGTGAATGATTGTCCTTGGACATATCACCAGTCTGATTATGAAGAAGTTGTCAGTAGATGTTTTGTCAAGCAATTTGTCATTTCTGAAAAAAAATGTTTCAGATATTCACACAAGAGAAGCACTTTGAACAAGGTGATTCAGTTGAGGGTGACAACATGCATAATTTTTCAAGCAGAGATAAGCATTTGGCATTATCACATTATCATGTGATACTTCCTCTTATTTAGAGCTATAGATTCTGCTACAATTCATAAAATTGGGACAGCTAAAATATATATTTTATTGCACTGTAAAACCAAACTGTGTCATTTCCAGGTCAATTACATTGATTGCTCTGGAAATGACACAGTTGAGTTTCACAATGCAATAGCGCGTCCAAAAGGTGCAGCAGAATGGTAACCAGTATACACCCTGATAAGACACTGATCTTGGTCTGCACTGTTTGCTCAGACCTATCTGTTCCAATATTTAGGACTTATATGGTATTTACTATTAGAATATGTAGAATCTATTTTCTTACAGTTCCTGGTTAAGTGCCTTTGTAACAGCAATACTTTCCTTTGTCATCCTGCTGATGCTGCTGGCTTCCTCTCTCACTCTGTCAGTGGGCTTCAGCAAGTGGTGTGACCTACTAACTCAGCCAGAGACACTTATATCGGAGTAAGTTATCTCCCTTAACATACTATCATTGGTAGAGATTAATATGATGTAGTTGTCTATCTGGGAAATATTTCAGGAGACTTTCAGAGAGCATGTTAAATGTTACTTGTACTGAGTTGAATGGCAAACAGTTCATCTTCTATATGCACTAATTACACTGATCCTTTAATGTCAGCAGCCTGAGTTGGGGCACTGTTTACCCACGCATGTCTTTCCCATATATTTAGAGTTGTCGTATCTGGAAGACTTCAAGCAAATACATTCTTTTTCTCTTGTCCTGAATAGCCAGTTTTGCCATTTTATAGCCCTTTCAACACTATTTGAGTCATATCAAGGCAATGAAAGGATGAGAATGAAAGACTGTGTGCAGTGAAACCTCGTTTGTGATTGAAAAGATGTTTCCCCTTTAGCGGGAATAGAACCCAGACTGCTAGCTTTGCAGGCCAGTGCTAACCCACTGATACCTTTCTCTTGGTCCACTTGCTATTTATAAGTCAGTTTAGCATAAACATTTGGTAGTTTTTCACTTGTTCCCCCGCAGAAATTCTGGATTTCAAGACATTTTTCTATGGCATGCCTCATTACTGTTTATCGCTGTTTAACCCTCAGGTATCAGATATAAGTAGTATCAGATATCTAAAATATCAGGTAATATGAGGTATACATCTTAAATATATGGCAAGCCCTTTTACTATTTATCCTTTTAAATAGATATATGATATAATATATGAGATATCTAATGGAACATATATTACTATCATATGATATGTAAGATATCTGATATGTCATATAAGATATCTTATTCATAGATATACCTTATATATCCTATTAGATATCTTATAAAGTAAATAAGTTATCTGAATTAAGAAAGACTCTATCTTATTATAGTATATAAGATTCTAAAATATATGAATATCATATGAAATATAAGATCTTAAATATTCAGATGTCTCAGATTTAGAATTTTAGATATCCTATCTATGAGAAATGTCATAAGATCTATACCAACAGATATCACATATGCATATGCAATAAGTCATCAATACAATTGAGAGGGAAAATAAAAAAATGAGGGAAGATGAAAAAAAAATCTGTATCAAAAAAATTTGCCCCCTAAAATTATATGTAGCTCCTAAAATCACCAATGTATTTTACTTTAATCAAATACATTTAGTTATTTTTCATTTTCAGCAACTTTAAGTCTGGTTCCAGCAAAATCAGAAGTATAAGGGTTTTTTCTATTCTTTTTTTATTTCAAAAGAATGACTTGAATACTGATTTTAAAACCAGGTTTGATTTAATACAGGTGCTTGGCCCTACCCCCAAATGAATTTTTTATGAGCTGCCATTAACCAATAACCAGGGGAAATTTTTGCAAAGCTTGCCGAAGGCTTGCAGAAAAATATTTTTATGAATATTCATAGAATGTTTTTGACCATATATGGTATGGCAGTGCTCTCACAAAGTTTGCCGGAGATCTGCCAGAAGATATTTTATGAATATTCATAACCACCATTCTCCATATAAGGAGTGGCAATGCTTCGGCAAAGTTTGCCGCATGTTTGCCATAAGATTTTAATGAATATTCATGGACTGAATGATGTGCCGAAGCCTTACCAAAACCAAATATGGAGAGATGCTCTATGCCTGAATCATTGCTAGTGGCCCATAAGCATAAATTATCTTGCCGCAAAAGTGCGGCAACCTTGCAGTAAGCTTGCAGCAAACTTTATTTGCATCTTAAAAATACACTGCCGCAACCTTGTGGCAGTGCTGCAGCAGAGCAGCCGCAAAGTTGCTGTAGGGTTGCTGCAGACTTCGCCACAGGCCTGTTTTTATACCACGCCACACTTTAGTGGCGGGGTATTATGTTATACCTTTCGGTGTCCGTCCGTCCGTCCATCCGTCCGTCCGTGCTCACCATTTCCGATCGATAACTTGAGTATTTATTCACGGAATTTTTTCAAATTTTGCATACATATTGTTATCGGCGATGAGTGGTATGGGATTGTTAATGGGCAAAATCCGTCCATTTTTAACGGAGTTACTGCCCTTTTTCGTATTGGAAAAATGGTTTCTGGCCTGTTATTCCTTTACTGTTCATGATATCTGAATGAAACTTCACAGATATGTTGCACATCAAAGGTTACATATTGTGACTAAGGACCGTCACTCTGACCTTCCCAGTTTGTGAGTTATCCGCCCTTGATAGGTCTGAAAAAAGGTTTTTGACCTATTGTTCCTTTACTATATGGAATATCTGAATATAACTTCACAGATATGTTTCACATCAAAGGTAACATATTGTGACTAAGAACCGTCACTCTTACCTTTCCCGTTTGTGAGTTATCCGCCCTTGATTGAATTAAAAAATGTTTTTTACCCGTAGTTCCTTTACTATGTGGAATATTTAAATGAAACTTTACAGATATGTTTCACATCAAAGGTTACATACTGTGACAAAGAACCATCACTCTTACCTTTCCAGTTCATGAGTTATCTGCCCTTGATAGGTCTGAAAAATGGTTTTTGACCTGTAGTTCCCTTTCTATATGGAATATCTGAATAAAACTTCACAGATATGTTTCACATCAAAGGCTTCATATAGTGACAAGGAACGGTCACTCTGATCTTTCCGGTTTGTGAGTTATCCGCCCTTGATTGATCTGAAAAACGTTTTTTTATCTGTAGTTCCTTTACTATATGGAATATCTGAACGAAACTTCATAGGTATGTTTCACATCAAAGGTTACATATTGTGACAAAGAACCATCACTCTTACCTTTCCAGTTAATGAGTATTCCCCCTTGATAGATCTGAAAAATGTTTTTTGACTTGTAGTTCCTATACTATATGGAATATCTGAATGAAACTTCACTGATATGTTTAACACCATAGAATAGGAAACAGAGTCTCTCAGCTCAAAGAAATGCTTTACAGCCTGATCTAAATCTACACTGGTCAGAATGCTCCACGTTGTTGGGTGGTTTATATTAATATTTATTTACAGTAAGGACATCATATCCCTGTCTATTTCAGTTCTGTGGCTCTTAAGCTATTATATATCTCAAAAAATAAGTTAGGATGCACAGCAGTGGCGGGGTATCATGCAGTGCCTGCGGTGCTTTTATTTTTTTTGGAAAGGGGATCCCTTTCCACCTTGCCCTGTCTTCAGCAGCCCTTGTTGAGCTGGCAAAATCCATTCCTGTCCACTCCTTGATATTGTCTTCCCACCTCTTTTTTCTGTCTATCTAATGATTACTGATGGTCATCTTTAAAAGACTATGCTACGTACAAAGCTGGCTGTTATTTTGAGACACATGCTACACGTTTCTTTCTGACTTCAGAAAAGGAAACATTATTAAATAAGAGGATATATGAAAAAATGCCTAAGAACTGCAGTATCAGATTCTGGTGGTTTTATAAGATTGACATATTGGTGCAATTTGATATTGACACTTACTCAAAATAGATGTACATACTGTGGACAAATAGAAAATTAATTAATTTAGGTGTCCCAAAATTTAGGCACACTACAATAGTCATCATAATTTGGTCATAAGATAGGCTTTTCTCTTCCACAAAACAATCCAAAAATTTAGATCTCTCTTCTAGATTTTTGGGATCGTTTTGGCAGGGAAAAAATCTGTATTATAATTGAATAAATACTGTAGAATATAGATCTCCTAGGCGTAGAGAAGTTTGGGCCCTTTTAAGGATTTCAGGGAGAATTTTGGTCTAAATTTTGGATTTCTATGATGTTCTATACATTGTAACATCCCCTCTCCCAAGCCCTGGCTCCAAATAGGGAAAATTCAGTCAGCTTCGGGAGACTGTATCTCTCAACCTAAATATGGAAGAAATCACCAACTACCAGTTAACCACAGAAGACATCCAAGGCAAATTAGAAGTCCTACAAGACAAAATGGAAGTGGAAACTGTGTGAAATGTGGTGAAAGTAACCACACAACATTTGAATGTAAGCACAAAGGACAAATTAAGTGTCATTCATGTGGATATCTAGGACATAAGCAGCTGAAATGTCCCAATACATAGGAAACGGGCTATGAGGCCTCATTCATTCATTCTTCAAATACATTTCAGTGCTATTAGAGGTATGCAATGAATGTAATAACCAACAGTGTTCTTGTTCTAGCAAGAATTCAATGTTGACAAGTGAAGACTATGAATCAGATTCAGTTAATCAGCCATGCCAAAAAGATACTGTACAAGTAAATGCCTTTAGCCAAGAAACAATTTTAAGCTTAAGGAGCAACTCTTCGAGAGTTGCCTATGATGAAACCACACAAAGTGTGAATGACTCCATCACCATTGATACAATGTACAATGTTTCTACTGTTATGAATTCTTCTGTGCATGAATATGATTTATCTCCCTTGCCGGCCCAAAACAATGTCTTTAATTTAGGCCTTAGAGGTAAAGGAATGCATATTGGACACCTAAATATTAGAGGTATTAGGTCTGGAGAAAAACTTGACCAAATCAAAATGATGTTGCAGTCAAGTGATAACAATATATGTATGCTTGGACTGAGTGAGAGTAAGCTTGGGAGTGAAGTACCAGATAATTTTTTGCAGATAGAAGGTTTTCAGTGCTTCAGAAAAGACAAGATACAAGGCTCGGGTGGCTTGTTAGTTTATGTAAGCAGTGACATTGTATGTAATCGGAGAAACAATTTAGAAGTTGACGATTTTGAAAGTATGTGGCTCGAAATATGTCCTAAAAATAGTAAATCATTTCTTGTGGGCCATTTTTATAGAAATCCTCTCTCCACAGTCTTATGGAATGAGATTTTTGATGAGCAACTGGAACAAATTATGGATGAAGGCAAAGAACTTTTTATTTTAGGTGATATTAACAAAGATCTATTAAATCCCCAAATTAAACAAAACTGGCTAGACTACATGGGCAGTCATGGATTAGTTCAACATGTTAACGAAGCAACGCGAGTAGTACCAAATGTCAGTAGTACTTTGATTGACCATATTTATTCAAACTTATCTGATAATATAAAATATGTTGACATCCCAAAGATTGGCATGAGCGATCACTATCCAATTTTTTTCACCCGAAAAGTTAGCTTACACACACCTAAGGCATCTCATCACACTATCAAGTATAGGTCCTTCAAAAATTTTGATGAAAATAAATTTAGTGAAGACCTTCAGTCTGTTCCCTGGGACATAATAAAAGTTTTCGACAATGTTGATGATGCTTTAGACACTTGGTATTCTCTTCTTTTTGAGGTTATTGACAAACACGTTCCTTTAAAGCTACACAGGGTAAAACATAAAAACCAACCCAATTGGCTTACTCATGAAATTATTGATAGCATTAAGTCACGAGATAGATTTAAAGCTGTAGGGAATCAGGAGCAATATAAGATATGGCGTAATAAGGTTGTTGATTTGATAAAAAAGTCTAAAAAGTTCCATTATGAAAATCTTATTGAGGAGGGTAAAAATCAGCCAACAACAGTATGGAAAATTTTTAAAGAACTCAGTGCTGGTAAACAGAAAAATGATAAGGGAAACAAGGTTAGTTCATTAAAAATAGGCAATCAAGAAATAAACCATCCTGATGATATAGCCAATGCATTTAATGACTTCTTTGTTGACATAGCAGAGAATATTAAAGAACCAACAGCCCCTTCTGATCATGAAAAGCTTCAGGAATTTTGCAAAGAAAAACTTCCAGCTGAAGCCTTCTTTGGTATACCACTTGTAAACAAAGACAAGGTGCTTAAATTTCTTCAAGGCTTAGATATTAAAAAATCAACAGGGACTGACAATGTTGGGCCAAGACTGCTGAAAATAGCAGCTCCATTTATTGTTGACAGTTTAACATATGTTTGCAACTTGAGTATCAAAACAAGCACATTCCCTGAAAAATGGAAGGAAGCTAAAGTGAAACCATTACATAAGGCTGGTCCGAATAATGATCCAAACAATTTTAGACCCATTTCCATATTGCCTGTGCTTTCAAAACTTATAGAGAAACATGTGCATGACAAACTTCTAAGTTTCCTGGAGTTTCACAAATTATTGCATAGTACTCAGTCAGGATTTAGGCCAAAACATTCCTGTGAGACAGCCCTAGTTCATATGACTGACAAATGGCTAAAAGCACTAGATAGAGGTGATTTGGTTGGTGTAATCCTTGTTGATTTTCGTAAAGCATTTGATCTTGTAGACCATGATATCTTGCTTAAAAAGATGAACATTTTTCAAATAAATCATGATGCATTAAAATGGTTTACTTCGTATCTTACAAATAGGAAGCAGAAAGTTTCATTTGAAAACAATATGTCAGATCAAGGGCAGATAAAACACGGAGTCCCTCAGGGGTCTATTTTGGGGCCTCTCTTATTTCTTCTCTTTATTAATGACCTTCCTCTTCATACTGAGGTCTTTACAGATCTATATGCAGATGACACAACTCTCTATGAAATCAACTCATCAAAGCAAGAAATAGAGCTTCAGTTACAAAATGCCCTTTTTGACTTAGCAAATTGGTGTAAAATTAACAGTATGGTAATTAATACTGAAAAGACTAAGGCTATGTTGGTAACTACAAGGCAGAAAAGATCAAGAATAGATGATAATTTGCAAGTATCACTTCAAGATATGCCTCTATCAGTAGTTTCAAATGAAAAAGTACTAGGTGTACAAGTTGATAATAATCTTTCATGGACACAGCATGTGAGTAAAATATCAAAAAAACTATCCACAAATATTTGGCTTTTGTCCAAGATAAAAAGCTACTTATCTGTTGAACATAGAATTGTTTTTTACAAAAGCTACATTCAACCTCATATGGACTATGCAAACATTATTTGGGGGAATGCCCCAAAAACTAGTCTTATGCAAATTGAAAGACTACAGCGATGGGCATGTAGAGTAATTCTTAATTATAATGTTGAAAATATCCATCAGTCTATGAAAGACCTTAAAATAATGACACTATCTGAAAGAATATTTATCAGGAAGGCAAAGTTTATGTTCAAAGTATCAAACAGCATTACCCCCTGACTACATAAACACCATATTTACAAAACATCAAATTGTTGATCATGATGGGAATGACTCTCACATGTTACGCTCTGTGACTGCTGATAATTTTGTTCTTCCAAAAGTTAATACAGTTCTATATAAGAACAGCATGGCCTTTTCTGGACCTGTAGTTTGGAACTGTTTGACAAAAGAAATAAAAGCAGCCCCCTCCCTTGAATCTTTTCACTCTAGATGTGTCAAGTGGATGAAAAGTTGAAGTCATCATGATTTTCTTTTTTTTTCTTTTTTTTTTTTCTTTCTTAACTTGTACATATATAATTTTATATTTTATATAGATATGATGTGTATGGGTGTGTGTTGTGTGTGGATTACAAATTTAACTCATATGTCAATTTTTTTTTTTTTTTTTTTTTTTTTTTTTTTTGTATATACATAATTTTGGATTTTCCGAATATGGAATTCACCTTTGGATAGGGACTGTGAGGGTTGTGGGAGTGGGGTGGATTACTGGAATATTTGTCTGTGCATGATTTGGGGGATGGGAACTTCTTTTGTGATAAAGCTTAGGTGTTTCCATTCGGTACTGTGCCTGGGGATGGGTTCTGGGGCTTGCTTGGTAGATCCAATAAAGTGCTTTCCATATTTGGAGAATCTGATGTTTATTTGTGCATACATGTAAATATTTGAGGGCCGCAAGGGAGATTAGTTTTGTACTAATTGTGTTACCCTCTTGAAATAAAGTCTTTATTATTATTATTATATTATTGTTATCAAGTAGCTCTGTAGGCTGAGCCATCAAATGTGAAAATGTCCAATGGTGTTTTTTGACCATACACTAAACATTTCCGTAATTCACCTGTGCAAAAGTACATTAATGTTGGCATTTGCCCATTTATATTTTTTGTTGGAGGTAGACAAAGGGGGTGGGTGGGGGGAGGGGGGAGCTAGGCAGAGGGGGGAGGGGGTCCAGGGGGGGGGGGGGGCGGCAGGTGAGGTGGTGGCAGGTTTTATCTGGCCTGCAACTAGTTAACTAATAGAAATGAGACATAGGTATTGCTTTTCTGGTGGTTTAAACTTTCATAGGGAACGTCTTTTGGTGTAGCAAGATGTTTTGTAAGAATGTGCAGACAGGCAAGACACTGCTTCGTTCGAAATGCTCATTAGTTCCAGATGCTTGCCCTGAAAAAATGACTTGTCAGAGAAAGTTCTGATTTAAAAAATAATTTTTCCATACCCGTTAATTATTGCTGATTAACATGTTGTTGGAGGGCAGATCACGAAATATAAATTCACGGCAAAGCCAAAGTGAATTAATATTTGTAGCTGCCCAACAACGTGTTCATCAGCGATAATTCATGGGTAAGGAAAAATTATTCCAATCCTAACATTATTTATTATGAAATGCAATTATATTACAATGTTTTCTAAAGGACTTTTTTTGAGGCAGACATCAACTGAAGCAAATGTTTACATAGGACATCATCAAGGCGTGAAACTGGTTTGTCTCGATGTTATCAACGTGATTTATCACAAATTTTCAGACAATGCTGCTTCCTGTGCGTTCAGTGGGAAAAAAGTTAATGTCATGTTTGAATAGTTCACCACTTCTTGGCTGTGTGTGCACTAATAGTATGGACAAAATTTTCCAGCCCCTGTAATATAATTCAGCTATAAGACAGAGCTTTTCCTAGTTTAGAATGGCTTCTAATAACACACTTACTCGTGTAGTTCTGTAGTTTTTCTCCTCAAAAAAGAAAAAAAAAAAGAAGAAAAAAAAAATAGATCCATCTTATGTGATAGCTAGATTTGGAAACAACCCAGAAATTTAAATCTTAAAACACTAGATATTTTTTGGTTGTTTTGTGTGTGTGTATTGTGTGTGTGGTGTGTGTATATGGGGTGGGGGATGGCGGGGTTGCAGGGAGGGAGGAACCAATCATGCTATAAATATGGTAAACCCCTATGTCACCATTTCTGCCTCTGCCTCATAACCAGATTTTCCATGCTAGTTGTAATGACCTAACAATTTCCCCAATTTTATTTTCAGTTGTGCCACTGCTGATTTTATTAGTTTTGCTGAAGAATTGAAAGATGTATACACCAAAAACTTTTACACTGAGTTTAAGATGGCAGAGGTAAGTCAGAGCTGTAAATAAGGAGGTTTATGCGATAATTTTTTTCTATCATTTTTAGGGATTGTTTTCTTATTGTGTTTTCACAGCTCAAGGTGATTTTGAGGAGGGCTACAACCTTAGCATATGGAGACTGAACAGGCTATCAGAAATTTTATATACAGTATTTTTGCAGATTAAAACATCTTTTTTCTAAAACAATCCCAACAAAAATCTAGAGATTTCCTTACATGTAGTCTTTTGATATTCGATTAACTCTTTAAGCCCCATGACGAAATTAGCAAAATTTGCAAACAGCGTAGATCCGGATGAGGCGGCTCATAATTAGTCACCTCATCTAGATCTACACTGTTTGCCCTCTAGTCTTTGAATTCTGAATATGAAATGTCTTGGACAAGGCATCTTTTTAATTTTTGCAGACGTAAAATTTGTCGTCTGCTTTTTGGTGCTTCAAGAGTTAATTAATATTCCTTTATCTTTTTCAACAGTTTGGACTCTGGACATGTTTTGTGTGCTGGATATTTTTGACTGTGTTTTCGTTAGTGAAAGTTTACAAATACCAACAACATGAGAACTTTATGACAAGTCTAGACAGAGAAAGACAAAGACTGCTACAGAAAGTAGGTCACCAGCGAGACGCCACAGTGTAGAGAGAGGTTTTTATACCCCGCCACAGGTTAGTGACGGGGTATTATGTTTTCCCGCTGGCTGTCCGTGTGTCTGTCCGTCCGTCGTACGTACGTCTGTCTGTCCGTCCGTCCGTCCGTGAGCACTTCGTTTCCGTTCGATAACTTGAGTATTTATTAACGGATTTTCTTCAAACTTGGCATCCCCACCACACGTTAGTGACGGGGTATTATGTTTTCCCGCTGGCTGTCCGTGTGTCTGTCCGTCCGTCGTACGTACGTCTGTCTGTCTGTCTGTCCGTCCGTCCGTCCGTCCGTGAGCACTTCGTTTCCGTTCGATAACTTGAGTATTTATTAACGGATTTTCTTCAAACTTGGCATATTAATTGGCCTTGGGAATATCTCAGTTGGGATTGTAAATGGGCAAATTTCGATATCTTATGACAGAGTTATTGCCCTTGTCAGTGTCACAAAAGTAGTTTTTGGTCTGTTATTCCTTTACACTTTGAAAGATCATGATGAAATTTCACAGAAATGATTTAAATAATATATTTTTTCTGTTGTTAGCAAAATTTTGTCCACCAGGGTTATCTTCCCCTGCCCCTGGGCTATATACATGTATAAAATCATGAAAAATTCTGTATAAAATCAGGGTTGAAAGTGATATTCGTGAAACTTGCTATAGCTTATCGAAACAATAAAACCTTTCTGTCATGACCAAAATTTTGTCCCCAGGGGTTATCTGCCCTTGGCACAGGGCTATATACATGTATAAAATCATGAAAAAAATCCATATTAAATCTGAGTTTTGATATATCTTTATGAAATTTCACAGCAATGATATGAGTAACATTAGCTTTATTTTACAACCAGAATTTAGTCCAGCAGGGTTTTTTGCCCCTGCCACGGGCATATATACATGTATAAAAACGTGAAAAAAAAACCCCTATCAATCATGAAAAAAAAGCTATGAAAGGTTTGCAGTGGCGGGGTATTACGCAGTCGTTTACGATGCTTTTATTATTATCACGTAGCAAAGTGTGCTTTCATGTCACCAATTCAGTACACCTGATAAGTAGTGGTAACACTTACAGAGGTAATTTAGGGATAATTTTCCCTTTTTTTTCCATAAAAATATATTTTGTGACCTTTTATTAAAACCAAAGATGGTTCTAATGAGAGGTCACAACATATATTTCCATTGGCTGAATGGATGGATAACTTGTGATTTTACGTCCTTTAAGATTCCTGCCTGCAGCGGGGCTTGAACATCGGACTGCTAGATCAGTAGGCCGGCGCTTAACCCACTGAGCTACTGGGGCTCTCTATTTCCATTGAGAAGTAAGAAAGATTATCTCCAAATTATCCGCAAAACCCAACCTTATTTGGAACTCTGCCAATTCCCTGTGTAGAGAAAGACTGATTTCTGCACAACTGTGAAAAGCTAAAACTTACTTTTTAGAAGAGTTTGGCAAGGCCCAGATAAAATGAGCATCTAAAGGTAATTTCTGTGAATTCTCCATAAAAACCTAACTTGTGACCCCTCACTAGAACCGTCTTGATCCAAATGAGGGATGACAATATAGTTTTTTATGAAGAAATAAGTAAAAATTATCTCAGAATTCTCACTGAATACTCATCTTAATCTGGAGCTCAGGTTTATCATGTAGAGCTGCAGATAAGGGGAGAGCTGTTAACCCTGCTTATGTGGTAACCTTTATTAAGGGGCCACATGTCTATTATGGGGCCACCTCCTTTTATGGGCTCCCTTTAACAAATACATTGTACAGTGTAAATGTGCATTTGATAATTCAAGAAGTCATCAGTCTTTAGCAGTCAGTCATTGTGTTCCGCTTTGGTGATCCTTTCAGACAGGATTGACTGTACAAGTCTTTGGTAATATATCCAAGACACTTTTGTTTATTCCTCATGTAAATACTGTTACTTTTTTTGGACCCACATCAGAACAGCCTGTTTGAGGTGGTTCTAATAAGGGTTCAAAACATAGCATAACAGTTTTATGGAGAAATAGATTAGTCATTGTGGATCCATGCTATGTTTTCATATTTGGAGCTGTGCACTACAAAAGGCAATTATCTTGTTGATAGCTAAGTCATTAAAGTTTAAGGGCATTATAGCTGTACGTGTATTTCAGGGCCAAGTTGTTCAAAGCATCTTTAGCCTAAAGAGCTTGTTAAGAGGTCAACTCGTTAAGTGTTTTACGACTTTAATTATAACCAAATACGCTGATATTTTTTTTGTTGAAAATATGTGAGAAGCTTTTGCAATGCAACAAAAAATATTGGAGTATTTGAGAAGTTTATGTTTGAAAGTTTAGTGTCTCGTTAACTAACAATGCAGTGGCGGATCCAGAGGGGGTTCGAGGGGTTCAAATGAACCCCCTTCTCAGCACAAATTATCTTATTTTCATAGACAGTTCTGGGCCCAGTTCTTTTCAGCTGGAGAAATTGTGTATGTGTCTGACCTGTGTGCAATGAAGTCCAATAAAAGTTTGAAAATAAACTATGTTCACTGCAATTAATTGTTAGGACTTCACAATGGCTTAAAGTGAATGGGTATACTTTCATGGGAAGCAAGTCTAACATTTTCTTTTAAGCCTGTCTTCTCAACTGGGGTCAACTCTTAAAGGACAGAATTTGCTCTTTTCTTTACCAGTGGATCCCATTTTGGAATAACTACATGGCCCTAGTAAGCAAACAGGAAGCCACAGAAATTGTTCCTCTTTGTAAAAATGGTGGAAATAATGACAGTGTACCAATGTTCACACAAGTAAAGTTTCTTTGTCACAAAAACCAGAGCTCTATATAAGAGGGAGTATTTGATGATAATTAAGGATGATTTTTTTTATTTTTCGTCGAAACTATATGTTGTGACCCCTCATCTGAACCGTCTCATCAAGACGGTTCAGATGAGGGTCACAACATATCTTTTTATGCAGAATTAACAAAAAATATCCCTAATTATCATCAAATACTCCCTCTTATCTAGAGCTCTGAAAAACAGTAGTAAAGAAAGTTTGCCAAACATCTTGCGGTTCACATGGAGCAAATTATTTCTCATAGAAAATGTAACAAAGTATCTTTGTCGGATAGACTTTGGCAATGAAATATTTGCTATGGTGTTCACACAAACAAAGATTTCTCGTCAAAGTTACCTGGACATAGAAACCATACCTGTGTGAACGGCCAACCATGCCATATTTTCTTTAATATACTTTGTTCAAAATCAAACTGATTTGATTATGAGCAAAGTTTTCAGTATTCATCTCCATAGCTAGTTTCTTTGTTACATGTTCTATGGCAGATTTTCTGTTCACACGGATAACTTCAAATAAACTTTAGAATATTTTGGCAATATATATAAAAAAGTTTGCATTCACTGGAGCACCTTTTTCTATTCCAAACCTACTTTGTCACACAAAATTTGCCCATGTGAACGAAGCTTAAATGAGCCATGGAATAAATTTTCATAATGCCGTTGATTTTCTGAGACCTTGTGCCACTCAGTGGATCTGGCCCACAGAATCAGAGGTGCTCTGTTTAGGGGACACAGCATCAATTTGTCTTATACTTTGTAAAAGAAGATAGGTTGTTAATATCTGTAAAGTCAATATCTGGGCCCGGTTGCTAATGAGACTTTAAATTTTCAAACATATTGTACACAAAAACACTGCCAGTTTTGCTGCAAAAATGTGAAGAGCTTTTGCAATAAAAAAAGCTTCTCACATTTTTTCTGCAAAAAGTATTGCTGCACTTGATTTTATGACTGCTGGAAGACTTAAAGAATCCTTGAGTACGACTTCATTAAGATAAGGATAAGGATGCTTCGAAGAACTGGACCCAGATATGTCATGATTATTCTAAATGTTGGGACATCTTTTAAGGTGTATTGGAACACTGCCATGCTTTTCCACTATTTTAACAAAGGGAAACAACTTTTATGACTTCCTGTTTGTTTCCCTGGGCAATGGAAACCTTCCAAGAGGGGTGTACTCTTAAAAGAAAATTTGCACGTAGAGGAGCAAATGCTTTCCTTCAAGAGTTTGCTGATATTGAGAAGGGAGGTGAAAGGAAAATGGCACAGTTGTTTCCCCTAAAAGTGTATCAGTTCACCTTAACCAATGTCTGTTATTTGATTTTGCTATAGGGTTGAGTTGGGTAACTTCGGACAGAGGGTAAATTTGGACATACCATTGCAAACAGTGAAAATCCAGTCGAGACAGCTCATCGTGAGCCGTCTTATCAGGATTTTCACTGTTTGCCCAGTTAATTTTGTTTTAATTCCAAACAACTGACATATAAAGGAAACAATGTCACTGTCCGAATTTACCCACTGTCCAACTTTACCCGACTTTACCCTATTGGGACTTTGGGAGGTGTTAAAACATGCTGACAAGGTAGCAACCAATACAGACCCTGATAAGACTGATCTTGGTCTACACTAATGCTCAGGCATGTCTTTTTTCAGAATTCAGGGTCTTTATGGTACATTGACATACATTTACCATGTTATAATTATTCTGTGTTGAAGATGCTGTAATTCAACATCCATGTCTTTGAAAAAAAAATGTGTTACTTGTAAAAGTTAGTATAAGTTGTTTCATGCTGCCTACACATGAAATATAACTGAATCTAAATGAAATTATATTGCCTGTATGAACCTCGGAAAAATTGATGTTTCCATTCTCATTGCGATGTTCCCCAAGAGGCTCAGCAGGACACGCTCATGACAACGAGGTTGTCCATGCCTCTGAAAAATTCAAACAGCTCTCACTTTAACCATGGGCTAGTTTACAATATATTGATATTTAAGAAGATCATGATCTGCTTTATATAATAACTAGCATTAATGAACAGTAATGCATGCTTTGATACATAATAGCTTTTTGCCGCATTTTTTTTCTCTCATGTTTTTTATACAAATTGAAGATCTGATCAATTTTATAGAATCTGAAGCCTAAACAAGATATTTTGTTTTACGTTGGATTTTTCGTCTCGTGAGACAAAGGTATTACTTTTCCAGCGCATTGGCTGTAGATCTGTTTTGTGACAATGCCTAGACAGGTGAGATATTGCTTTTCGCAGGCTGTGTACAAAGTTACATTTACTGCATACTTTTTTTTTCTAATAGAGGCATCTCCAGTATTGCTCTATTATAGTAAATTGTCAGTAGCTTGCACAATTTAGTATACATTTTGAAGGGGTTCTTATTACTTGTGTTAATGTCAGAATATGTCTGTATGCTTATGATGCCTTTGCAGAGTAAAAGAGTGCTTATACAATGCTCTTTTTGCATAATCTTTGTCAGTAACTGTTGTAATAATTTAGAGTTAAGACAGAGTATTTCCTCCTCTAGAATGCCAAAAGAATCTGAATCAGTCTTGTGTAATTCTGCTCTCAAATTGGGTTTCCTTTCCAAAACAAACCAAAAAATCTGGATTCATCCCATAGGACCAGAGCTCTAGATAAGAGGGGTATTTGATGATAATTGAAGGATAATTATTTTTATTTCTCATTGAAACCATATGTTATGACCCCTCATCTGAGCTGTCTTGATGAGATGGTTCAGATGAGGGGTCACAACATATTTTTTTTATGCAGAATTAACATAAATTCTCCCTAATTATCACCAAATGCTCCTTCTTATCTAGAGCTCTGAGGACAGATCTAGATTCTTAATGTGTATGGATTCACTTCCAGAAAGTCACTGAATAAGGGACAGGGGCTACTCCTAAAGAAGAAAATTTGCTTTCTCTAGAAAGCAGATTTGTCTCTTTTATTGGAGACCCCATTGAGAAGGGATTTGCCTTCCACGAAAGCAGTTACTATTCTGCTAAAATTGTATCTTGTAAAATTGGCGGCTCACTCAACAGAATAAGGTAAGCTGCCATAAAATGCACTTCCTTGCCTTTTTACAGTTTTAAGCTCTTGTCATATGTCTCTGAGAGAGATTGTTTTTCTTATGTATGATACAGCTTATTAATAATATTTTGTTATGATGATGCATTCTTATTTACTAGAGAAATATTTATAATAAAAGCATGTACATTTGCTATAAAGAACAATTTGTATGAATCTCAGGAATATATGTCTTGTCTCTAGCTTAGTCTATATTGTAAGGGTTGCTTTTGGTGATCATTCTGAGGTAATTTCTGATTATTCAGCCTGATTAGAGTCTTTGCTGTCAGCATGGAGGTAGTATATACCTTAAGCTACCCTTTAAGCGCAGAGCGAAGACTCTGATCAGATTGGGCAGATGCCCGGGCTGATATGGGTCTTTGCTGGCACACATGCCACTTTGTTGGTTTTGTCGTGTCGCCGCTCAAATCATCACAGAATTATCATCTAAATCTTTACTGTCTGCCTGTCCCTGATGCTGTTTTGAGGTATGGGAACAAGCCTTATTATGCT
Organism: Ctena decussata; assembly: GCA_963989385.1. NCBI lineage: Eukaryota > Metazoa > Mollusca > Bivalvia > Lucinida > Lucinidae > Ctena > Ctena decussata. The sequence continues at coordinate 98,204,702 of OZ022499.1, forward strand.
GACTATTTCTGCAGTTCTATGAAATTCAAGTATGAAGTTTGTGAGATCTGTGGAAATAGCAGCTGTATACTTTCAAATATTTTTTGTCTTCCAAAGTATTGTTGAAAAGAGATGTTAACCCTTTTTAGACTGGAAACCCATTTTGGGGCCATAATCGAACAGTGCAGACCCAGTTCAGATGCCACAGAAGGTGGCATCTGAGCAGAGTCAACACTTTGCTTACTGGAATTTCTATGCAAAATACAAAAACAGTGAAAGCATTCTTTGAGAAATGCCTAAAACTAGAAATGGACTCATCCAAATGATAAGGATGGACAAGTCCACTGGTCAAAAATGGGTTAAGCAAATATGCATGCGGTAAACACTCAGATCAGCATGGGAGTTTGTACAAACTGGCCCCGAGGTTATAAAACATTTTTCATGCTGAACTCAGCTGAGCATGAAATTTTACCTGCTAATAAATAGCAAATTACTGATAAGTACAGTTGTTTACTTGCTCAGATTAGCTGAGCATGGAATTTTCTCTGCTGATAAATATGAAAATGCCAACTAATATGAAATTTTCTCTGCTTATGAATATAAAAATGCCAACATTAGTTGGCATTTTCAAATTTATCAGCAGAGAAAATTTCATGCTAATGTTGGCATTTTCATATTCATAAGCAGAGAAAATTTCATACTTAGCTGAGTTGAGCATGAAAATAGTTTTATAACCTCAGAGCCTGGTCAGGATCTTAAGTTGTCACTTGTCACTTTTTGGTTTCCCTAGAATTCATAAAATGTACAATTGTACACGCAAAAAGGAAAGACTTATCAGACTATGCTGAGACCCGTACTGATCTGATCCATTTCTGTTTGAACATGCCATAAGGTACCTTATCACATAATGTCAATCACAGGGTTTTTTTTGTAACCTTTTGCAGTTAAACTTTTCTAGATTTCTTGTCTTCCTAATGTCTGCAATACCGCAACTGTTTTATGACTTGCTGCTGTTCATATTGAATATGTGCTATTTTTAGCTCACCTGTGGTGAGCTTATGTATAGCCTTGGTCCGTCGTCCGTCGTCGGCGTCGTCCACACTTTTAAACATCTTCTTCTCAGAAACCACTAGGCTGATTGAAGCCGAATTTTGTATGGAGCCTTAATAGGATGGGGGAACTAAAGTTTATATATTTGGCCCAGGTCACATGACCAAGATGGTCGCCATGCCCATATATGGTAAAAACCTTTAAAATCTTCTTCTCCAGAACCACTGGGCCAATTGCCTTGAAACTTGCTATGTAGCATCTTGGACTCTAGTAATACAAAGATTATATAAATGGTGACCTTGGGTTGACCTTGACCTTTTTTATGGCAAAGTCAAATTTGCTCCCTTTGGCTTTTGAATGGGAAAAGCTGAAAAAGTGCATTTTTCTGTTGCTGTTGTGCTCTGTGCTATGGAAATGCTGTCAATTTCAACCCCTATGAATACTAGAGGTCAAGGTCATTTAGTGACCTTGGCCAAAGGTCATTTGTCTGTTGTGTGTCAACATTTTCAAAGGACTTCTTCTCTGAAATTACTAGGCCAATTTCAATTAAATTTCACGTGCAGCCTTCAGGCAAAGCAGGAAAGAAAATTTATATATTTGGTCCAGGTCACATGACCAAGATGGCTGCCATGCCCATACATGGTAAAAACCTTAAAAAATCTTCTTCTACAGAACCACTGGGCCGATTGCCTTGAAACTTGCTATGTAGCATCTTGGACTCTAGTACTACAAAATTTATATAAACTGTGACCTTCGGTTGACCTTGATCTATTTTATGGCACCGTCAAATATGCTCCTTTAGGCTTTTGAATGGGAAAAGCTGAAAAGTGCATTTTCTGTTGCTATTGTGCTCTGTGATGTAGAAATGCAGTCAGCGTAAACCCTTACGAATTCTAGAGGTCAAGGTCATTTAGTGACCTTGGCCAAAGGTCATTTGTCTAATGTGTGTCAACATTTTCAAAGGACTTCTCCTCTGAAACTACTGGGCCAATTTCAATTAAATTTCACATGCAGCCTTCAGGAAAAGTGGAAAAGAAAGTATATATATTTGGTCCAGGTCACATGACCAAAATGGCCGCTCTGCCCATATATGGCAAAAAGCTTAAAAAAATCTTCTTAGCCGGGACCACTGGGCTGATTGCCTTGAAACTTGGTAAGTAGCATCCGGGGCTCTAGTACTACAAAGTTTATTTAAATGATGACCTTGGGTTGACCTTGACCTGTTTTACCTCAAGGTCAAATTTGGTCTCTAATGCCTTTGAATGGAACCATCCAATCCTATAGAATTGCAGCCTGTTTATCAGCCTACCTGAGCCGAAAGCTTACATTTTGGCCAGTTGAGCATATACTGGCAGGTGAGCAATCGTTGCCCTTGGGCGACTTGTTTCTATTTGCATTTACTATTTACATTTGTTTTTTTAGGGGGAGTGGGATGGGGGGGTGTAGAGCTCCATTGAGAGGGGAAGCAAACAGAAAAAGGCAGAGTTGCCTTTACATGAACCTGATTCAGTGATATCAGCTTTTAAAATTTAATAGGAGTGTTTTGTTAACTGGACAAAACTGACAGTAAGAAACAACACAGTGTTTATGCATGAAATAGACATCACTTGAAAACTGCAGTGATTATTGCAGGGTCTGACTGAACTTATAGTATTTTTATTAGATTTTCAGTCTTTCTGGGATAATGCATGGCTAAATGATCAACGTGATCAAAGAGAAAACTTAAGTTAGAGCAGAGCTGAAATGAGAGGGAATTTGACATTTCTGAGAACATGAGAATCGTCAGCTTCTTGGAAAATTTTCCATTTTTTTTAGCTCACCTGAGCCTTAAGGCTCATAGATGAGCTTATAGTATAGCCAGGCATCCGTCGTCCGTCCGTCCGTTGTCAACATTTTCAAACATCTTCTCCTCTGAAACCACTGGGCCGATTGAAGCCATATTTCATATGGAGTCACCTAGGTCGGGGGAACGAAAGTTTGTTCGGGGTATCTGGGTCACATGACCAAGATGGTCGCCACGCCCATATATGGTAAAAACCCTTCAAAAATCTTCTTCTCCAGAACAAAATGGCCTATGACCTTGAAACTTGGTATGTAGCATCGGGCATGCCGGCCCATCATATTTTGTACAAATCATGACCTTGCGTTGACCTTGACCTAATTTACGGCATGGTCAACTTTGGTACGTTAGGCTTTTATATGGGAAAACGCTAAAACAGTGGATTTCTCAGAAACTATTTAAGTTTAAGGAACAATACTTGGTATACATGGTCGACTAAATGACCAGATGAAGATATATGTCACTAAAGGTCAAGGTCATTCCGTCGGACCATCCGTCCTCAAGATTTTCAAACATCTTCTCCTCTGAAACCACTGGGCCGATTGAAGCCAAATTTCATATGGAGTCTCAGTGGGATGGGGGAACAAAATTTTATACCTGGGGTCTGGGTCACGTGACCAAGATGGCCGCCATGCCCATATATGGTAAAAACCCTTCAAAAATCTTCTTCTCCAGAACCAAAAGGCCTATGACCTTGAAACTTGGTATGTAGCATCGGGCATGACGGCCCATCATAGTTTGTACAAATCATGACCTTGCGTTGACCTTGACCTAATTTACGGCATGGTCAACTTTGGTACGTTAGGCTTTTATATTGGAAAACGCTTAAATAGTGGATTTCACAAAAACTATTTAAGTCTAAGGTACAATACTTGGTATACATGGTCGACTAAATGACCAGATGAAGATATTATGTCACTTAAGGTCAAGGTCATTCTGTCTGACCATCCGTCGTCAAGATTTTCAAACATCCTCTCCTCTGAAACCACTGGGCCGTTTGAAGCCAAATTTCATATGGAGTCTCAACCAAGATGGCCGCCATGCCCATATATGATAAAAACCCTTCAAAAATCTTCTTCTCTGGAACCGAAAGACCTATGACCTTGAAACTTGGTATGTAGCATTGGGCATGCGGGCCCAACATAGTATATACAAATGATGACCTTGTTTACGGCATGGTCAACTTTGGTACGTTAGGCTTTTATATTGGAAAACGCTTAAACAATGGATTTCTCTGAAAATATTTAAGTCTAAGGTACAATACTTGGTAAACATGGTTGACTAAATGACCAGATGAAGATACATGTCACTAAAGGTCAAGGTCATTCCGTCGGACCATCCGTCGTCACGATTTTCAAACATCTTCTCCTCTGAAACCAGTGGGCCGACTGAAGCCAAATTTCATATGGAGTCTCAGTTGGATGGGGGAACTTTGTACCCGGGGTCTGGGTCACATGACCAGGATGGCCACCATGCCCATATATGGTAAAAAACTTCCAAAAATCTTCTCCAGAAAAGGCCTATGACCTTGAAACTTGGTATGTAGCTTTGGGCATGTGGGAAAACGCTTATATAGTGGATTTCTCAGAAACTATTTAAGTCTAAGATACAATATGTGGTATATATGGTCAACTAAATGACCAGAGGCAGATATTATGTCACTGAAGGTCAAAGTCATTTTGTCGGTCTGTCCGTCATCAAGATTTTCAAACATCTTCTCCTCTGAAACCACTGATGAGATTGAAGCCAAATTTCATATGGTGTCTCAGTGGGATAGGGGAACTAAAGTTTATACCGGGGGGCTGGGCTACATGACCAAGATGGCCGCCATGCCCATATATGGTAAAAACCCTTCAAAAATCTTCTTCTCCAGAACCAAAAGGCCTATGACCTTGAAACTTGGTATGTAGCATGCTGGCCCATCATAGTTTATACAAATCATGACCATGCGTTGACCTTGAATTAATTTACGACATGGTCATCTTTGGTACGTTAGGCTTTTATATGGGAAAACGCTTATACAGTGGATTTCTCAGAAACTATTTAAATCTAAGGTACAATACATGGTATATATGGTCAACTAAATGACCAGATGAAGATATTATGTCACTGAAGGTCAAGATCCTTTTTTCGGTCTGTCCGTCATCAAGATTTTCAAAACATCTACTCCTCTGAAACCACTGGTCTGATTGAAGCAAAATTTCATATGGAGTCTAAGTGTGATCAGGGAATAAAAGTTTGTTCTCAGGGTCTTGACCAAGATGGCCACCATGCCCGTATATGGTAAAAACCCTCAAAATCTTCTTCTCCAGAACCAAAAGGTGTATGACCTTGAAACTTGGTATGTAGCTTTGGGCACTCAAGCCCATCATAGTTTATACAAATGATTGTGCGTTGACCTTGACCTAATTTATGACACTGTCAGCTTTGGTACATTATGTAGTCTTTTATATGGGAAAATGCTTAAACAGTGGATTTTTCAGAAACTATTTAAGTCTAAGGTGCAATATTTGGTATATATGGTTGACTAAATGACCAGATGAAGATATTTTGTCGTTAAAGGTCAAGGTCATTCTTTGACTTTTGTACAAGGTCATTGAGATTCTGTCACCCGTCAACATTTTCAAACATCTTCTCAGAGGCCACTAAGGTCAATTGAAGCCATATTTCATATGGAGCTTCACCGGTTTAAAGGAACCATAGTTTGTTCAGATGGTCTTGGTCACTTGACCAAGATGGCCACCATGCCCATATATGGTAAAAACTCTTCAAAAATCTTTTTCTCAAGAACCAAAAAGCCTATAACCTTGAAACTTGGTACCGGTATGTAGCATTGGGCACTCAGGCCCATCATAGTTTATACAAATGATTACTGTATTTCATATGGAGCTTTAATACTGGGTCAAAGGAATCAAAGTTTGTTCAGATGGTCATGGTCGTATGAACATGGTGGCCGCCACACCCATTTATGATAAAAACCCTTCAGAAATCTTTGTCCAGAAACAAAGGCCCAGTGACCTTGTGGCTTGGTATATAGAATTGGGACTCAACATTAATCCCCAAGGGAGGGGGCCCCTGCCCTGGTGCTATATACATGTATAAAAGCATGAAAATATATACCAGGACCAAGTGTCAGGTGAGCTACAGGACCATTGGTCCTCTGTTTTTTTTTTCTTTTTTAAATTCATGATTCCAACTTGCAGATTCAGTCTGATCTGTCCAGATCTGATATTTTTGGAGGGGACTTGGGGCGTTTCAGCTTTTTCATTTTCACTGACTCTGTGTGTAAATGAGAATCCATTTCAGTGAAAAAGAAAATACTGAGATCCCCTAAACCCCCTTCCTAAAACACCAGACCTGGAAGAACAGCCTGAATCTGCAACAGTTTGGAAGCTGAAGATTATCATCTCTGGACTTTTGGTGGAAATTACCCGTTTCCATAAAAAATATATGTTATGGCCTCCAGTCATTAGAACTGACTCAGCAAGGCAGTTCTAATGAGATACCACACCATATGATCTTATGGAGAAATTTACAGAAACTACTCCTTAGACTATCATCAAAATCCCTCCCTGTCGAGAGGTTTGGTTTAAATTTCTGCTGGTATGTGACCTAGCTTGAACTTGTTGAAGAGTGAATGGTGCTATTTATATCAGATAATGATACATTAAATAAATTTATCATAAAGATTGAAAATAAGAAAGTATTTCTTTTGATTTCTTTCCTTGCAATGCATATGTATGGTATAGCATGGTTCTATTTCATTATGTCTGACACTGACAATATGTTCATACTACAATAAGTGTTTCACTTATGACTTATACAGGCCAGTTAGTCTCACTGAGACAAATCCCACGGTTGCCTTTAAATACTGAAAGCTAGTTTCCATGTAATTTTCATATGTCATGCAGTTCTTGTTTAGTTATTCTCAAATGTAAATCTGGACGGAGTAAACCATCCAATTTTACATTTTAAGAACTAAAAAAGAATGTATATTTAAATGTTATGTTTGTTTCTTTCATAAATCACTAGTAAACAAAGGTTACAAAATTAGATTAGCTTGCAAGAAGTTTATGAGACTTAACTTGAATCCGAATGAAAAATTGTCATATCTCACAGATTTTGGCATATATAATGTGACCACCATATGCACAGACCAAAGAACAAGGTGTAGATCATATTAATCATAAAACTGTCTGATAGCCTGTTGGCCTTATAAAGGAGGGTAAGTTAAAGAGGAGTGCAGCTTTAGAAAGGCAGGGCATGGTCCTCTCCTTTTGCTCCTGAAATTAATCAAGTATCAATATACTGCAAGATGAACAGAGCTTTTCTGTAATTGACTACAGAATGTGACCAGCACCATAGCCAAATGCTGTGAGAAAATTCTCTGACCTGTCTCGTGCTTCCGCTGATCCATGTTTATACCCCGGGCATAAGGAGTATGTATCAAGGAAACTTTTCAAATTTGTTTTGATTGTAGCAAAGTAATTCTTTGCTGATCTCGTGAGGCTTTATTATAAATAAAAATGTTAGCACAAACATTAGCAGGGGTGAAATTATTAGCATTAATAGATTGGTCGAACATTACCTAAAAATATGTAATTAGGGACCGACCATTTGATATTCTGGGGGGGGGGGGGGGGGGGGGGAGGGAGGGAGGGGGGCTTGGTATTCTTGATGGAGACAGAACAATTTATTTCACTGGCCTCTGGAAACAATTTCTTCTTTTTTTTCACCTTGAGGGAGCTAATTTCTTTTTTTTACAAACTAACTCAAACAGGTTATTTTTTTTTTAATTTTATAGGCTAAAGTATCAGCTAGATCCTTGTTTACTTGACCTTTACATCCTTTTATTTTACCCACTTCAGTATTTTTTACACCTTTTTTTCTCACAAAAAGAACATGGTGCTGTCTTTAACCAGGCTCAAAGGGCATGGATTAGCTTGCTTTTGCAAACCAGTGCCTGGAGCATGTTACTCTCTTCATCTAAGGTACAGATATAAACATCCCTGTGTGAGTTTGGCAAAAAATTAGGCCTTAAATTAGGGATATTTTGGCCAAAAATTAGGGCTATTTTTGGCAAAATTTTTAGAGCTAACATTAGGAATTTAAGGGTTTTTTCTAGCTCAATCATTTGCCCAAACATGCTTTATTCGCATTTCAGAAAGTTTGACAAATACTTACTGATAGAGTCATAGGATGTTTTTGCAAATGTATGCACATGCTGGCCCGCTGGTGTAAAACAATTGTAGATAATATTAATATATTACTATAAATATGGGGGTCTGGGGGCTGTGCCCCCCCCCCCAGAAGCTAGAGACATTATATAACTCAATTCAAATGGAATTATCTGCAGACAATATTTTTTTTAGCTCACCTGAGCCAGCGGCTCCCGGGGAGCTTATAGGATGGGAAGGCTCCGTCGTCCGTCTGTCGTCCGTCCGTCCACAATTTCAAACGACTTCTTCTCTAAAACCACAGGGCCGATTGTAACCAAATTTCATATATAGCCTCCTGGGGTCTTAGGAAAGAAAAGTTGTTCAAAGGGTCTTGGTCACATGACCCACATGGCCGCCATGCCCATATACTGTAAAACACTTATATTTGGCGGTCACTTTATTTTGGCGATATTGGCGGACAAGATAAAAATCGCCAAATTAAAATGCCGCCAATTCAAACTGATGATCGTGCAAGAAATAACTATATCTACAGTCGAGCATATAATTTATTCCCTCGACCATAATATCAAAGCCAATACACATCTATATTTGTGCAATTAAACAACAAGCGGGAGGAAAATGAGTGTGAAAATGTTGATTATACATGCCATACTAATTAGTACCTAAGCCAATTTGATTAAATCATAATGAACACAAAAATCTGTTTACCGTATACAGTTTTATTACGCAAAATTCAACATGATTTCAGCAAGAATTGCAATTAATATACATGTATTCACAATGACAACGTTTAACTCGGACTCAAGTGGCCAATATGACGTCAGCAGAAATTACTTTTTTTTTCGGAAATCACGAATCCGCCAAAATAAAAATCCGCCAAAAGGTCCATTTATAAAAACCGCCAAATTTTGCTGCCGCCAAATATAAGTGTTTTACAGTATGGTAAAAACCTAAAAAAATCTTCTTCTCCAGAATCAATAGGCCATTGGCCTTGAAACTTAGCATGTAGCTTCGGGTATGCGACTACTACCAAGTTTGTTCAAATATTGACCTTGGGTTGACCGTGACCTTTCTTACGGTCATGTCAAATTTGCTTCCTTGTGCTTTTATATGGGAAAATGCTAGAACATAAGATATATTTGAAACTATTGAAGATTTTGAGCTAGAAATTGGTATCTACAGTCGTCTTAATGAGTACATGAAGATTTATGAGTTCAAGAGGTCAAGGTCATTCTTTGACCTTTGACACAGAACTCTCATATTTTGACAATGTCAAGCAATCTCCTTAAAAGCCACCAGGCCAATTGAAACCAAATTTCATATAAAGCCTCCAGGGGTTGAGGGAACGAAAATTAATTCATACGGTCCAGGTCACATGACCAACATGGCCGCCATGCCCATATATGGTAAAAAGCTTTAAAAATCTTCTTCTCCAGAACCAATCAGCCAATGGCCTTGAAACTTGGTATGTAGCATTTGGTACTGGAGTACTATCAAGATTGTTCAAATTATGACCTTGGGTTGACCTTGACCTTTTTCAGGGCAAGGTCAAATATGGGAAAATGCTAGAACATAAGATTTCATGGGAAGTTTTGAAGATTAAGGCCTGAAACTTGGTTTATGCAGTCATCTTGATGAGTACATGAAGATTTATGAGTACAAGAGGTCGAGGTCATTCTTTGTCCCAGAACTCTCATATTTTGTCAATTTCAAACAATCTCCTCAAAAACCACCAGGCAAATTATAACCAAATGTCATATAGCGCCTCCAAGGGTTTAGGGAATGAAAAATTTGTTCAAATGATCCAGGTCACATGACCAACATGGCCGCCACGCCCATACATGGGAAAAACCTTTAATAATCTTCTTCTCCGGAACCGACTGACCAATGGCCTTGAGACTTGGTTTGTAGCATTGGGTACTCCAGTTCTATCAAGATTGTTCAAAATGATGACCTTGGGTTGACCCTGACCATTTTACAGCAAGGTCAAATATGGGAAAAAGCTAGAACATAAGATTTCATGGAAGGTTTTGAAGATTAAGACCTAAAAATGGGTAAATACAGTCATCTTAATGAGTACATGAAGATTCATGAGTACAAGAGGTCAAGGTATTTCTTTGACCTTTGACCCAGATCTCTCATATTTTGACATTTTCAAACATTTCATCAAAAGCCAAAGGGCCAACTATAAACACATTTCATATAGAGCCTCCAGGGATTGATTGAACAAAAATTTGTTCAAACGGTCCAGGTCACATGACCAACATGGCCGCCATGCCCATTTATGGTATAAATCTTTAATATTTTTCTTCTCCAGAACCATTACACCTATGGCCTTGAAACTTGGTAAGTAGCATGGATTACTAGAGTACTACCAAGACTCTTTAAATGATGACCTTGGGTTTACCTTGACCTTTTTAGGGGCATTGTCAAATATGGGAAAATGCTAGAACATAAGATTTTATGGAAAGTTTTGAAGATTTTGGCCTAAAAAATGATATATATGGTTGTCTCAATGAGTACATGAAGATTTATGAGTACAAGAGGTCATGGTAATACTTTGACTTTTGACCCAAAACTCATATTTTGACAATTTCAGACATAAGAAAAAGCCTCTTTGCCAGTTGCTCAGGTGAGCGGTTCAGGGCCTCATGGCCCTCTTGTTTGAAATTATGGGTGGAGCCAGGTTATTTTTTTCACTTACTTTTGAGGCCAGATTATTTTTTTACCCTTTTATCCCCCCCCCCCCCCCCCCCTTATGAGCCAGGTTATTTTTTTCTTGTATATCCAAAGACAGGGATTTTTTTTTTTATAAACATACCAGCCCCCCCCCCCCCCCCCCCCCCCCCCCCCAGAATATCAAATGGTCGGTCCCTTATTGGTTTACAAAGCTTTTTTTTAGCTTATAAAGGGATTTTTAAAAACTACAAGTAGTCATTTTTGATGGTCACGTGTATGAATTACGTGACTTCTTTCTCTTTTTCCTTTCTTGTCCATTCGTTTATTCTTTATTTCCTTTCTTCTTTCTTTCTTAATAAGACAAGATAAATATTCTTCCTTTCTTAGTTAGATCATTAAATCACATATATAAATACATAAACAAAACACGAATACCAAGAAATGAAGTGGTGTAAGCCTTTGAGCAATACCGGCGGATTTGGACTAAACTATTTGTAACTATTATGAGCTAAGTTGTTTCGAAATGCGACTTTCTGTATGTTTAGAGATCGATGGAAGAAACTTATAATATACTTATTTTATAATGAATAACATCAACGTAAACCTTGTGAAAATCTGTCAGTGGTGATAACTTATAATAGTTTTATAGAAAATCCGATCAGTTTCAAATTTTAGGCTGAACATCGCTTCTTAGGCATTTTCGACATTATTCTTATATACCGGTAATTTCATGTGACTGGAGCTTCAAACTTCAAAAGCCGATGGAAGAATCAAAACTTGAAGTTAATTTGTATATTTTTAAACCATATTAACGCACAAAGACTGAAGTATATGATCATAACTTAAAAAAAAAATTGTCGTAATATCATATATGTATTTAATTTCTCATTTTACATACCTAACATTCCTATGTAATTGCATGTAACACTCGACATTATTTGAACAGGTAAGCTCTCGGGTAAACCCGTAAGTCGCTATCGGTAGTTTCCGCCATATTGAAGCTTTAAGTTCCCTATGTCAAATAGCTCTTCAACAGGAAGTGACCTCATAATGACAGTAAATTGTATTTATGACATCATGTTCTGTCATCCAAACTGCTGAAACTACAAGATGGCATCAGATGAAAAATAAAAGTTTCAGAGTGTTCTCTGGTTCACATTCTATTAAATGAAACACTTTTTAAATATCTCAAATAATGGAAGAAAGTCTGATAAAGGGCAAGGACTAATTACTATATTATTAGGTGGTGAAATGGGCTGTTCATGATTAAACTGGAGAGTTAAGCAGGGAAAATGGAAGCGGCAGGCCAACAAGTGCATTTTCGAAAAATCATGAAAGAATATTGGAAAGGTCAAAGTTCTAAATAATATATTATGTCCTTTTCTTTTAAAGACCGGACTTATCTGCCGGGGGTCTGGTTCCCAGCACAAAGCTACCTTACCTGCAGGTAAAGGTGTGAAAATTTATTCAACCAATCAGTGAACCAGGATTACCAAACATGATAATTTCATTGGCTGACTGGACATGTTGACTCTGTGATCAAGAGAAAGACTGACACTATGTTCAGTTCAGTTCAATTCTCCTAATGACATTCCCCAGGTGGCTAAGCAGTACGTAACCAAAATTAAGTTGCACGCACTTGGCGCCGAGTGTCCGTCCAAGAATGACACTATGGAAGATAATCCTCCTTATGTAGTGCCACTCCTGTCTTTAAGTTTCTAATATATAATATATATATTCTATTTTTTGTAAAAGCTGAACATCTAGCTTCCATATATACTTCAACATTTTTTTTTCAATTTCTTTAATGAATTTTGAAGATAACCTCATGACGGCCTGCAGTCTCTCTGCTAAGCAGCAGTCGACTACTCTGTTTTCACTGAGAACAGACCATTCCCTCACCCAGTTCTACTCAGAATATCCATTATCTCAGATAGGGTTAATCCTTCTTTCGTTACAATATAAGCCCAGAAACTCCCAGAAACTGAGTTAATTTCTCTTGACGCCAGTTTGTAGTTTCAACACATGTGACTTCAGACAATGATTTCGTATAATATAATTACAACATTGTGACAATTTATTCTCTGTTAGCAGCGCCACTACATAGTAAAAATATTAATGTAGGGCAAAGGAGTATCACATTGCTACAACCATACAAAATTCTGAAAAGTTTCCTTGATAAAAGGTCCACATTTCTTTAGACTCCCTGTATATCAACCGGCCCGATAGCTCAGTGGTAGAGTGTACGTCCACTTCAAGAACAGAAAGTCGTGAGTTTGATCGAGTCCTGGCCGTGTCATACCAAAGGCGTGAAAAATAGTACTAGGAGCTCCTTTGGCTGACGCTCGCCTTTTTATAAAGGGTAGTCCTAGGAAGATATAATATGTCTCGTCTACACAGGGTGATCGCCAAGGACCATAACCCTCAAAAAATTAAATGGAAGGGTGCAAAAGTCTTGGAATGAAAAGTTAAGTCATCAGGTAGGTATAAATTGTTACTGCATACCTTATTTGTTGCAATAAAAGCTCAACAGAGCTTATGTTGTCTGTTTCTAATATGTGACGTTAAGTAAAGCTTCTTTATCTATTTTTATCTAACCAAAATTACTAGAGTTATTGCCCTTCAAAAGCATTACTGCTGACCTTGTGGCAGATATAGCTTGGCCAACAGTTCTTTCTGATTGAACTTAAAGTTGGCAGATGGTAGTTAGCAGTTGGCAGATATGGAGCAGTGAATAGTAACACTGAGACTTCTGTCAACAACATTTGGTTGATTGATTGATTGATTGATTTTTATTTGGTAAAAGCAACATACATGTACAACAATAATACAACAATTACATAAAAAATGATTGAAATTTAAATGTTTAAAAGATATATGAATAGATTTATATTAAACAAAAAAATGCACTTTGTAAAAATATTTTTTAGAAAATAATATATATGTGTATAACTATCTGTAAAATAGGAAAATAAGAATTTACTGTTTTTTATAATTTAAAATATTTAAAGTCATATCACATTTCTGGATTTTCGTTATCACAGCTCTGTTGATGATCACAGTTCATACGGAAATGACTAGAGTTACATATATTATAAAAATTTAAATTTTGGTGACTTCAAACATAATTGAAAATAACTTTCACCACACACATTCGCGGACCATGGGAAAAATCCAGTGAGTCGTCACAAACAATACTTACTCATCGATGGATCTGGCACCGGAGTGTTACCGTCAGTGAGGCTTCTCCACGAGCCACCCCCATCTCTCGAGGAACAGTGCTCCCAGAGCAGATGGTGGACCATGAATGTGAATGGTGAAAATCAAAGTCAATATCTGAAATGCCGTCAACGGTGAATTTGGAGGCCAAAACCGAAAGGAAACTATGTACGAGCCCTAAAATAAAATACAGCTTGAAACTAAGTACCGACAGTATGTATGTTGAAGAAACCTAGGATAACCCATGAAAGCCCGTAGGCTTATTTCCAATGGGGTCCTAATTGGTTAGATTCAAGGTATGGGGGGATACGGACTGGGAATCGACACAAACCTAAGTTACCTACATACAAATGAAAGTGATCTAATAATAGCAAAATATATTGTTTTCCATAAGCTGCATTTGTGAGTTCAAATGTCTTTTAACTGAAGTTTTAAACATGTTGAAACTTACATAAGTTTTTATTTCAGAAGGTAAACTATTCCAATCCTTAATACCATTAAAGAAGAAGGTTGAAAACGCCTGATTAGATACTCGAGGAACAACAAAATTTTCAGAACTGCCTCTTGTATTATACCCATGAGATTCTGATACCTTATGAAAATGATCCGATAAGTATGAAGGAGAAGTGCCATTGGAAATCTTAAACACGTGATTAAGTCTGAGTTGTTTGACTCTGTTTTCAACATTGAGAAATCCAACACTGGTCAGTTCTGAATACCCAATATGAGAACGAGGTCCCAGTTTTTTAATAAATCGAACCACTTTGTTTTGAGAAATCTGAAGTTTTTTCTTCAAAGTTTTAGTCAAACCAGCGTACCAGGATGAACACGAGTAGTCTAGGTGACACTGAATCAATGCAGAACATAAAGACTTCCTAGTTTTTTCATTCAAAGATGAACATTGCCTATAGAGGAACTTTAACCTAGAGTTAACCTTTTGAATGATGCCATTCGCAATTGTCTCCCCTGATAAGAAATTGTCCAAGTTTACGCCCAAGTATTTGACTGAAGTTTGAGCTTGAATAGAATGTCCATTACAATCGATACCAAAATTCTGAACTTTTCTGAGCTTTTTTCTTGAGCCAAACAAAATACATTCCGTTTTACCAAGATGCAGAGATAACTTATTATCAACCAACCATTTACTGCAAGATTCCAGTTCTGAGCTTAGTTTCCTCGAAATCACTTCAGGGTTTTTGTGCGAAAACAAGATAGCGCTATCATCAGCATATAAAAGAAGTTTACACTCAGAACTAATGCTAATTTCCATGTCATTTACGTAGCAAAGAAACAATAAAGGTCCTAAGATGCTGCCTTGGGGAACGCCACATGTTATGGGGGAAGAATCCGAACTTGTGTCATTTACTTGAACAAACTGATTTCTACCTGAAAGGTACGACTGAAACCAATCAACAGAACACACACCCATTGCACGAAGTTTGTCACAGAGAATCAAATGGTCAACAGTATCGAAAGCTTTCTGAAGATCCAATAAAACCATTCCAGTGTACAAGCCTTTAGATGTCTGAAACTTAATGAAATCTGTCACATACTTTCGTTTCTCCTTCCGCTGATTCAAGAAGGGCAGTTGTCAGTTACTGGCGAAAGTATGTGCACTTAGTACTGGTTAACCGCTTAGGAGGTCTAAGCCTGCCCAGGAATAGTGTGGTTAGGTTAACTGACCGTCCCGACATGACCTTAGTTGTTTACCGTGGACGTTAAGCATCAAATCAACAACAACAACAAATCAGATATGTCAAGCAAGTATCTGTAGAAAATCTACTCCGAAAACCTGACTGAAGTTCATACAGTAAGTTGTTTTTTACCAAATACCCCTCCAGTTGAACATATACAGATTTTTCCAAAAGTTTTGAAACAACAGAAAGGACACTAACAGGCCGATAATTACTGACATCAGATCTCTTATTCTTTTTGAAAAGCGGGACAACTCTTGCATCTTTTAAAGCGACCGGAACAGTACCTGATTGGATCGAAAGATTAACAATGTGGGTGATTGGCTTTTTTAAAACTAAAGCTGCATCCTTAACGAATCTAGCCGGGATATTATCAGAACCTGTACCTTTAGAAGAGTTTAACTGGCACAATTCCTTGAAAATGAAATCTTCATCAACAGATGCCAAAACAAATCCATCTTCTTGTACGTTGCGACTGCGATAAAAATCCTGAAAATTTTGAGATCTAGTGTCAAATAAGTTCAGAGAAGTGGGTAACTTTTCGACCAAGGTAGATGCAATGCTCGTGAAAAATTTGCTAAAACAATTTTAGAGTTACTGCTCCTAAAATGTTTGTTCACTGTGAACTGAGTTCCTGATAACTACTCCTCAGATTGTTCTGTTTAGCTGATAAATGGTGGAGCTATCCATCTTTAATATAAGGTTATAGGAAGCCAATTTTTTGTGGTTACTGGACTTTAAACGTTATCGTACGGTTACCCTAAATAGCGAAATGGACTTTTATTTGCGAAATGGACGAAATGGAGATTTTTTTCCGAAATGGAGTTACAAAATTCGATTTCATTCGTTATCTGGAAAAATTGTTTATTTAAATATCAAGGTTAGTGACACATAACATGTACATGAACTATTTAAAGTATTTCAAGCATTTTTGTTTCCATTTTTAAGAAATTTGTGGCTGTTTTTCTTTACGAAATGGGGTTTCAGTTTACGAAATGTAGTCAAAATATATGCTTTCCCTAGAATCTAGTTTACTGTTTTACTATATCAAAGTTAGACACAAATAAAACTTAATTAAACTGTTTTAAGAATACTTTGCAGATTTTTCCATGTTAAAGAAATAATGGGATTATTTTCGTCACGAAATGAGGTTTCATTTTAAATCTCTTTTCTTCTGACATATAGGTTACTATTTCCTATTTGTTATAATATCAAAGTTGGACACAAATCAAACTTATATTAAGATTACTTTATATTTTATTTCTATTTATTTATTTATTTCATATTCAGGGTAATCACGGGATTCTTTTCTTTACGAAATGGAGTTTCATTTTTACGAAATGGAGTCATAATATCTATTTGTTTCACTTTTACTTTACTGTTTTATGTTAATATGGCAAAGTTAGACAAAAAAAACCTTATTCAAACTATTTTAAGATTCTTTTAAGATTAAATATTTTTTGCATGTTCACGGGATTATTATCTTTACGAAACTGAATTTCATTTTACAAAATGGAGTCATAATTATCTTTTTCTCTGACATTTAGTTTACTGTGTTACTGTTATGTTAAAGTTAGACCTAAAGTTAATTTATTCAAACTGTTCAAGAATACTCAGTATTTTTCCCCTTGTTTAAGGGATTCTTTTCTTTAGGAATTTCTTTCTAATATTTAGCGGATTGCAATATTGAAGTATGAAAGCTAGCCACGTACATGCGTTAGCGTAAGCGTCCCACTTTAAAATTTTAGGACTAAAAGTTTTATGTGATGGGGACAAGGCGCTGTTAGGCGAAGTATTCTGTACAAGGACAGGTCTTGTTTTTGTGTGTGTGTGTTTTTTTTCAAGAAATGGAGTTGTGTTTAATCGTGAGGTATCCCTGCAAGCTCCTCACCATACTGTCGTCATTGTATATGACCGTATTAGCAAAAGCATACCTGAGTTTCACATGAAAATGTTTGATAAATGATAAGGGTCATGTTAGTTGACAACTAAAATGACCTTCTTCCAGACTTCCAATAGCATAAACCTAAATAAAGTGATAAAAATACAATTTACAAGCGTGTGGGCCCTATTTAGTTTAAATTTCATCGCTGGAAGGCAAATCAGGAAAGAAAGTGTTTTGGAGCGAGCTGTCGCATTTCAAAAACAACCCCCTGCAGTTTCCCAGTTGGATGACTCTAATATAAGCACATCAACCCACATTGTATCACCAAATGTGAAGGTTGAAGCGCTTTTCATAATGATGTGTGTTTTTGCCATTTAGAGTGGACTATGGAGACTGTAATAATGTGAAGATTGTCTTATTCCTAACTTCAAGGAAATAATGTGCATATTTGTGCCCCACCCTCCCCCCATTCTGCCTCATATTTCCTAACCCTCCCCCCCCCCCCACCACCCCCACCACCCCCGCACACACAATATTAATCCCTATACATCCACTACAAGGAAACTTTTGAAATACAGTGACGGAATTTCTATTCGATAAGAGTAAAGTTTGTGAGCGAAATGCAAGAGTTTTTTAAAGATTTTAAAACACGCGAGTTAATTTCTGGGATAAAAAAAATAACAACGGTTGAATATAAGAATGAGAAATGGTTAAACAGGGCGATGCAACATCCATGCCTGTTCTAACGCTTTCAGAGAGAGAGAGAGAGAGAGAGATATGTTTTTCCGATATATAGAGTGGGTAAGCATAGTAGAATTTCTTATAGGGATGCCTAAAATACGAGGCATATGTATTTTACAAACAAATACAGTAGCTATAAAATAGAATATTTATCTTTTTAAAAACGAGGTCTGAAAAGAGGTTTGTCATATCAGCTGACTGGGAGCGCGTGCTCGTTTTATCTTTTATTTATTGGCTCATCATTGACCTTTAATTGGATAATCCGTTAAAAGAAAGTTGTGAGAATCAAATAATATAAATGGATTATAACACCTAACCGATTACTTAAGTGACAAAGATTAACACCTTTTTACACGGAAGCGTGTCCATCAAATCTTCAAAGATCTTTTACCGACTTTAAAAATCTTCAACGGAAAAATTAGTAGTTCGAGTAATGACGTTATTATTTTTTTTAAGCATGTAGATGTAGCTATAAAATAATTAACTTTCAATGGACATACCCCTCCCCACTCACCACGCCAAGCCCCGCGCCCCCGCAGGCAAACGTTGATTCAACATTAAATCAACATTTCTCCGACGTCATAACATCGAATCAAGATATCACGTTGAATCAATGTTGATTCAATGTTGATTTAACGTTGTGTGCCCAGTGGGCCCGTACTGGGAGATGCAAATTATGATTTACTTCCTTTTAGCCTAATGGGGAATATCGTTGCGAGAATTACATCAAAATATAATTTACTTTCGCTGAGCGCCTAGTCTAGTGGATATGGTGTTCACCTTTCACGCATGGTATCGCGGGTTCGACTCCTACGGGCGGCACATGTCCGATCGATTATTCCAGTCCTGAGAATAATTTTAGCTTCATCATTTTGTTGGTTGTTTTGGGTTCAACGGCCCTTTGAGAAAGTATTTCTGTCCATATCGGGCGTTCTCCCAGAGTGAGAGAGAAACAAAAGAAAATGATAAATGAGAGAATAACATCCGAACAAACCCCACCCGCACCTACTGCAAGCAGAGTAGGCCCTTGCCCCTCTGTTATCCAGATTAGTAGGACGCCACAGCACTGAAAGTTACCCAGCACCATCGCCCGACCCGGACATCCCCTTAGAACTGCTCTTAAAACCACATAAAAGCCTTAATTAGGTCGTTCTAATGAGTCACAACATATTTTTTTTATAGAGAAAGGCTTATTCTTATGTTGAAATCGTCTGGATGCTGCTAAACTATGATCAAGGTCTCAGATGTAGAAATTTGTGTAATTTTGCATTGGTCACTGACTTAAAAAATCATATCATGTTGCTCTGAAGTTACATTTTAAGTTTGTTTTCAGAATGATGCTATACACGTTGTGACTAACATATGATGCTATATCAATATATCTAAATACCTTTTAACTTTCTTTCTTCAAAGTATACTCCTAAATGCTTAAATACTATTTTATTCTGTCCAATGTCATAAATCAAATAGAGAAACGAACATCTGTCGGATTTACAAATGTTGATTCTGTGACTGTGACTCCATTTCGTAGAAACAAAAAGCTCCATTTCGTTAGAGTAGTTGTAGGTAAAATGTTCATATTCAACCAACTATGGGCATAAAAAAATCTTTAAAACGCCTCAAAGGTTCCATCCTTGCCTTCTATGTTTATGTTGAACTCAATTATTTTAAATGAGTCGGAGAAATAAACTTTTGATTTTGTGAGTACATTTCGTAGCAAACAAACTCCATTTCGTGAGAGAAAACTGTACTTTGTATCCGAAAACTCTTTATTCAACTCCTTTTGGATAAAAAGAAATAGCATTTTCTTTTCTGAATTTTTATTCTAATCATTGTTTTACTGAAAATTGAAGTTATAATTTATAAATTTTGCTTCTGTTAGTCCATTTTGTAAAGACAAAACTCCATTTCGCAAGAGAAAACTCCATTTTGTAAATAAAATATAATTATTCAGATGCATTTACAAACAAAATACGCTTGCATTCGCTTCAGAAGTTGCATTTAGTATTGGTCATTGTCTGACTCTAGTAATAAAACAAGAAAATAAATTCTTGAATACCAAATTAGGATTTTGTGACTCCATTTCGTAAAAAAATCTCCATTTCGTCCATTTCGCAAAAACAGGTCCATTTCGCTAATTAGGGTAACCCGTTATCGTAGGATAACTGAGATTTTATTATCTTTTTTAAAAAGCTAGTGCTTGCTTACCAAACGGCGTAGGCTGCACCCGATATGACGGCGTATGACCTACTACAAAAAACAAGTTAATCATTTTGCCAACGGAGCATATTTCTCTGGAATTTTAGACAGAATTTACTATCTTTTTGAAGCAGACAGAGCGCTATACAAAAACTGTTTCATTGCTATTTTATTTAGAAATACGTAGACACTGTAATAATGGACTCCCCATCAGGCTTTAGGCAGCGTAAGTGTAGGTGACGGTTTGTTTTCAAAGGTGTTGTAAACCGTCTTTCTTCATTCTATTTTTCTTGAATCATTCTCAGTGTTGTCAGGTTGCATGTATTTATTTTAAAAGTCAGTGTTGTGAATATTGGGCAATATACACTTATTTGACCCGCCTATATTTCCGCCTCCTCCCACCAAACCCTCCCACTCTAGGTTTGTTTGACTTATAGAATTTTACTTACGGAAGCGAATTTGCATATTTTAGACCTAATTTGCATATTTAATTACCTCCCTTTAGATGCGGTTTATTCCGTCGGATCAAATAAGTGTATATTGCCGAATATTGTGTCAGCTTCCATATAATGAACCATGGTCTGTCTATCTTTGTATACTGCCCATGCCCCCTTTTTTTTTTTTTTTTCCTTTTTCCATTTACGCCTTAACCCCAGAAGGGGACACAGACGGTGTACTTTTGTACACTCCAGTGTTGCAGGATGAAAGCCTACATATAGCCATGTAGCTATAGTAGGGATCTTTAACCTGCACATGGTATGTATCTCCCTGCACAGGGGGCTTCCAGTTAACGTCCCGATCCGAAAGACGGCACACTTGTTAGCATCATCCCTGCAAATAATGCTAGAAAAACGCGTTCGGACGTAGGAAGATTTCACCTCGGGTGAGGCTTGAACCCACGACCTCTGACTTCAGAGTCAAGTGCACTAACCACTGAGCCACCGCGCTTCTCGCCCTTGCGAGCATTCTTAGCATGTCTGGGAAAGAGTTAGACCTGAGACTAATGACGTTACGTTCCGCTATGCTTCACTACAACAGAGTACATGCCGGCCATCTGGAAGAAGTCTAGGAAAGAGTGAGAAGCGTGGAGGTTCAGTGGTTAGTGCACTTTACTCTGAAGCCAGAGGTGGTGGGTTCAATCCCAGGGGCGGATGCAGGAATTTTGGATAGGGGGTTCAAATTAGCTGGTGAGGGGGTTCGATTTGCGCAGTTCGACCAATTTTGGCTGAAATTCCCCATGAATATGAAATAATTTAGGCTGATGAAGGGGTTCGTTTGAACCCCCCCCAACCCCCTCTGGATCCGCCACTGTCAATCCTCAACCAGGGCGAAGTCTTCCTATGTCTGTATTTCTAGCATCATTTGCAGGGATGATGCTAACAAGTGTTTTGTCCTTCGGATCGGGATGTTAACTGAAGGGCCCCTGCGCAGGGAGAGTCATTCCTTGTGCAGATTAAAGATCCCTACTATAGGTACATGGCTTTCATCCTGCAATACTGGAGTGTACAAAAGTACACCTGCTCATCCCTGTTCTCTCAATAGTTTTCCATCCTGTGGGATTTTGGTAGAAAGAGGAAGACTAATCAGGCTGCATAAAAGTGCAGGTTGATTAAGGTAAATGGGTACACCTCCATATGGTTTGCCATTTTTACAAATGGGAACAACTTTTGTGACTTTCTGTATGCTTTCCTGGCTGACAAAACCATTTTAAAAAAGGATCTGCTCATAAAGGAAGGAATTAGCTCCTTGAGCAAATTCTTTCCCAGGGAGCAAATTATTTCCTTCGGGAGTTTGCCCCTATTGAGCTTTCCCAGGGAGCAATTCTTTCCTTTGGGAGTGTGCCCCTATTGAGCTGGGAGGCAAAAATGAAACTGGAAGAGTTTGTTCCCCTGAAAGTGTACCCAATTGCCTAAAGTCTTATCAGTTTCACATCATCGTGACATGCCATGTGGAATCCTATGTCAGGCCTCAAAATTATGTTCTTTGTCAAGATTATAAATATGTATGCTTAGAATATGTATGCTTAGAAATGTGAACAATTAAGATGTAATAAAAAAACAAAAAACCTTTTGTTGAAAAAACACATTTCAACTGCATTAGTTCATGGATTATGCTATATGTTGGCGCAAAGAATATACTCTTCGAACAAGGTGTATACCATTGTTAAGTCTGCAAACATTTGCTCTCTGTCATTGCACTCATTTGAATGGCATTCTATGTTCTTGTCAGTAGAAATAAATTTGTTTATAGTATCTCAAAAACAAACACAGTTCTTCGTGTAAAACAGGTGCGTCAAGAATGGTTCAGGTGCAACAAAGCAAGACTGCCAGAAACCATGTACTGTTGTCTGGTATAGAAAAATATTGTAATTTTCATTTCAGCTGCAACTGGGAAAAGAAAAAGTGGAAAAGGTCGGGGTCACACTCCAAAGCCTCAGATGTTTGAAGACACCAGTGCCCAACCTCAGGCCCCACCCCAGTATGGCTACGGTCCACCTCAGGGAGGTTATGGTTATAGTATGCAAGGTATGAAATAGAACTCCACAGATTCAAATTCCTAGGGTCCAGTTTTCAAAAACTTTTTGTGTGTTAAACAAACCCTTGAGTGGGTTTACTTTGTTTAGAAAAACTGGTCAATATGAAAACAGTTTTTGCAGCTACTCTGATCTATCCATTAACTTTGCAAGGGCTGTAGTCTCTAAGGGACTTATCATCTTTGTTTTGAATTTGGTATGTAAATTTGAGGTAGATTTGCATATATGTAGATATTATCAATATGTAGTTATATCAATACTGGTTTCATTTTAACAAGCTCCCAAGGGAATGACAAAATCTGAATGTTTGATACAAAATGCTTGCTTAATACATATATTTAAAAGATTATTGGCACATATCAGTATTCTCCCCAGACCATTAAGGCATGTCGCTTGCAACATGCCTTCCTCTTCAAATTACCTTTGCAACATGCCTTAATTTCCAATGAAAATTTATAAAAATTCTATAAATTTCACTAATAGCCAGTAAGTTGCTTTAAATGCATTAAGAATCATCAATAAATCATTTATAATGTAAATTTAGGCAAGTTTTGACAAAACTTTGCTATATTAAGGATTTTAAAAATTGATCAACAAATCAAAATCTGATTTTTGTGTTAAAAGCGACATGCCTTCTGAAATTTCTGGGGAGAACACTGCATATGAATACAAGATGTTGACTTCATAAGGCAGGTTTATTGCTTTGGGTGGCTTAAATGCAGATTTGACTGTACACGTATAACAATGCTTTTCTCCTGATATTTTTTTTTTGATTTTTTGATATGACACTGATGACATTGTGTTTTACAGCCTTTTCAAGTATATTTCACATATATTGAGCTGATCATTTAGCAGAGGTGGGCAAAAACTGGAGCTCCCAAGAGAAAAGACACTTGACCTGCCGCTAGTAGAATGTGGCATGCTCAGTTGTACACATAGGTAGGCTGAAACCCACAGGCAAGAGCGACCTAATATTTACAGTCAGTGCTCTTACCCACTTGGCCTCAGAGCCTGTCTTTTCTGATGCTTTCTTAATCATCAAAATGTTTTCCTTTGCACATGATCATCATTTCTCTCTAGATAATCAGTATGACCAGTCAGGTGCTCATGGAGCTCAGATGTGGGGTCAAGGACAACAGTTTGGTGGAGAACAATTGCCAGGTCAACAGTTCCTGAATGATCCAATGGCTAACATGGCTATGCAGTATGGGACATCACTCGCAGGGCAAGGGAAAGATATTGTACATAAAAATGTAAGATATATTCGGTTGTGCCAAGGGAACATAAGCCATGACACAACAAAACCAACAAAGTGGCAGTTACACCCAGTATAGACTCAGATCAGCTTGGGCATCCACTCAGTCTGATCAGAGTCATTGCTGTTAGCATGGAGGTAGCTTAGACCCTTAGCTACCATTTAAGGGCAGAGCAAAGACTCTGATCAGACTGAGTAGATGCCCAGGCTGATCTGAGTCTTCTCGTGCACACATGCCACTTTGTTGGTTTTGTCATGTTGCGGCTCATTTATTTCTTTGTCTGTGCAAACAGGAATGACCCATTCACCATACTTATTTAGTTACAATACGGGTGCTTTTCTGTGCAGAAGGACCCAAATGGCTTAATCAGTCTTGACACATGCTGCTATAAGATGGGTTTTTCCCACCCAAAACAATCTCAAAAATCTTGATCCATCTTTTAAGATGAATCCGGATCAGAGGGGAAAAAAACTCCTGTCCAACAACCAAATAAATACAGTTTGCTGTGAGATCAGGATCTTCCAAGATTATTATGTAGATTTTACCAAGAGTAGAGTTCATATATGCATATAGTAAAGTCCCTGCGCAGACTAGCTGAGATCAAAGGCTAATGTGGATCTTCACTGTTTACCCTTTTTTGGAACATATTTGCTTGGTCAGTAGAAATATCATATACTTCATTGTGCTTTTCTCTAGCCTGGAAAAAGGCAGGGTGCCGGCCAGGTTAAAAAAAAGGTTAAAAAAGGTTTTGTATACCTTATTACAGAGAAAATCCCTCCTTTTTACAATTAAATGGGATATTTTGTTTATAGAGGAAAAAACAGCAGCCACCTTTGCCTTAGAATAGAATATCATGGAAAAAAGGAAATGAGCACATATTAAGAAGAGCAACACAGTGGGGATTTAGGACAGCCGCATTTAGCATCCTGCTGTATTCTTTAAAGGGAAACACTAGTCACTCCTCTGCTTTTGGTTTTGGGCAAATGGATTTATAAGAAGCATTTTCCAGCCTTGTACACAATTAAAACAGGTGAAAAATTGATCACACTGACTAATCTAGGTGTTCATGATTTGCAAAACATACCCTTATTACTTGCAACAGACTTAGTGTTTAAAGTAAATTCTGATTGACAGAACTGTTATTAGAATAAAACTTTGCCTATTAAATCATGCTTTTCATTCAGAAGCTTACTACATGTTCCTATGTTCTTTATTTACTTTCAGCTAGAGAAATATGTGTCTACATCTAAATTAAAGTATTACTTTGCAGTGGATACTGCTTATGTCGGCAAAAAATTAGGGATGTTGGTGTTTCCTTACACACATTCAGTGAGTATACTTTTAGTTTTAGAAGTCTTTGTGGACAAGTATACAGATCTTTATGTGTCACATTTGTAACATGGTAGATCTATCATTTTCTCAATATGTTTCATCTGTTTGAGGTCTGGCAAATCTTGAGCTACAAATTATTATTGAAGTAGGTTAGATTCATGATAATTTTCTGGGGCAGTTCTTATGAGAACCATAAAAATGCTATTATATATATTATTCTATAAGACAGGTTTATATCTCATAAATATTTATTTAAATCTTGTGTAATTGTACTATAAGACGGATATTTCTGTTCTTAAACAATCCCAAAAATCTAGACCCCTTGTATTAAAGACAGATCTAGAATTTTGGGCGTGATTTAGAGGATCAGAGCTAGGTCCAGATATAAGTTTCATTGACACGTACTGGACAAATTATTCTAAAGCCAAAAGGGTATCCTAATAAGAGCCTAAACAAGCTTTTCACAGAAATAAAATGCCAGGGCCTTTCGAAACTAATGGTGTTTGTAGTTAACAAGACATTAAATTTTCAAATTTATTGTATGCAAAAAAACAATGTCTTTTTTTTGACTGAGAAACTTTTGCAGTGCAAAAGCTCCTCACTTTTTTTCAGCAAAAAATATTAGCACACTTGACTATATGTGTACTAGAAGACTTAACAAGTCGTTGAGCTAAACATGCTTTGAACGACTTGGCCCTGGTAAATGTGCAATTCTGTTCCCACATTTTTGAAATTTGAAATTCTAACTTTTGGGACTGGATTAAAAGACTGGTGGAGTTATAGCGAAACTTCAGTGATATGAAATTTTAATGCTATAATGTTGTGACACATCTCTCTTAATACAGATTTGTGAATGATTTCTGTTTTAGGATTGGTCAATAAAGTATGATCAAGACCAGCCTGTAGCACCAAGATACGAAGTTAATGCACCAGATTTGTATATACCAGGTACTGGAGATACTCTGATAGATATTCTTACACCTTTTAAACAGTTTTAATGGCGTACCAGTCTTTCAGTTATGTTACGTTAATTCTGTATGACAGTATTGTTTTTGCTTATATGGCTTACATAACAATAGCACATTCTTGCTACTTTGAAGGCATCCATGTGATTATCATATTTTCCCTAATATTTTGGCGGAAATCCTTTAGCAAGCAGTGTAGGCCCAAATCAGTCTGTTAGCTCCAGATAAGAAGGTGTAACAAGGCTAATGAAAAATACAGTGTGACCCCTCATAATAACCGTCTCAGCAAGACGGCTGTAATGAAGGGTCACAACATATGTTTCTGTGGAAAACAAGAAAAATTATCCCAAAATTATTATCACAGTTACTCCTTCCTATCAGGAGCACTGGGAGTAGTATGGTCAGTACTCATTACCAACCCTTCATGAATCATTTCCTGATAGGACAGAGACAGTTGTACTAATTTAGGGATGACATACGTAGTTCATTAAAGGCTTGTCAGATTCAGATGTCAGATTTATTGATGCCAGAATATGGGTAACCCGGTAAGAAAATCAAATAGTTTGTTCTGCATTTTACAATTTCAGATCATTTTCAAGTTCCTTGGGGAAAGATAGTTTGTACTTGTTATTAAGCAAGTTCTGTCTTGTTCATCAATATTTTCTTACATTTCAGTTATGGCCTTTGTAACATATGTCCTTGTCTCTGGAATTGTCTTAGGTGTACAAAACAGGTAAGTGTTACTGTAGCTGATTAAACATGGTTTGAACTGTCTTAAGCGTATGTCTGCAAGTAGCAAAGTCAGACCAGTCCAGGGTTGCCACAGTCCGGGAAAAAACATCTGGAAAATGAATTTCTTTCCAGGTCAGGTAAAAGTCAGGGAATTTTGTGGCTGGTCAGGGAAATTTCGAAAGAACTTGAAAAGTCAGTGAGAAGTCAGGGAATATGAAAATTATCTTCCGAAAATATATACTTATTCTGTTCAAGAGGAAAGGATTTACTTTCTACAGAGTCCAGGCAAATCTGCCCACTCATTGGGGCCTACTCTGAAAAACATAGAACTTGATAGAAGAAGCAACTGCCATTTTCTTTTTTGTCTCCCTTCCAAATGGGGATCAACTCTTAAAGGAAATAATTTGCTCCTGAAGGAGCAAATTTTTTCCTTAAAGAGTAGAACCCAATTTGGAAGGGCTATGTTGTTAAGGGAAGGAAACAGGTATTCTCAAAAGTTACCTCCCTTTGCAAGATGGTGGAAACGTGGAGGTGTACCAATACACCTAAATACATGCAGTACTCATTACTGATAATCATACTCTAGATAAGAGAATGTATTTGGTGATAATCAGGGGCCGTATTAGTGGTTGCTATGCTGTTGCTATGGCTGAATTTCTATGAAGGAGATTCCCTACAACTATGAAATTTGCTCTGGAAGAACAGTCTGAAACTGTTCTTCCAGAGCAAATTTCGTAGTTGTAGGGAATCTCCTTCATAGAAATGTAGCCCTAGCAACAGCATAGCAACGACTTAAGTCGTTTTATAAATAAGGCCCCAGGATTAATTGTGTTTAAGTTGCATGAAAAGTTAGGTTTTGCTGAGCTGCCTAGATGAGAAAATTAGTTTTAAAGGTGATCATAATTACTTTCTCTATCAAGTTCTCTGTTACCATATGAGCAGTGACACAACAAAACCAACAAAGTGACATGTGCCCAGCAAAGACTCAAATCAGCCCATTCAAATCAGAGTCTTTGCTGTTGGCATGGAGGTAGCTTAGACCCTTAGCTACCCTTAAAGTGCACAGCAAAGATCTGATCAGACTTCTCTGGAAGCACATGCCACTTTGTTGGTTTTGTCATGTCACAGCTAATTTAATCTTTCTGTTTCAGATTTACGCCAGAACAGTTTGGTATACAGGCTAGTACTGCCTTAGTGTGGATTATTATAGAACTTCTTGCTATAATGCTTAGTTTATATATAATGAACTTGTCAACAGAACTCAAATATATGGATATAATAGCTTACACTGGATATAAATTTTTAGGGTAGGTGACATTTTCATTTCCATACCATAGTTTTTCAACTTAGAGAAAATTTGTCACAAAGTTTTATACTTAAGCCATTGCCTGCTATATCCATCATAGAAATTTAATGTAGATTACTCTTTCTGTGATTTGAGGTGTTTCAGGGATAAGCCTGATTCATTTTCTGTGAAAACTTTTTGGAGATAGGCTTAATCTGACTTCATTTTTGGCTGTTCAAATCTGATGTTAGTTTTATTCTAAACTAGATAGTAAGGATTCTTGGGCCCATCAAATAGTCCAAAGGACCCATCATAATTCAGTGAGAGAGTGAGTGAACTCGGGTTTAACGTCCCACCAACAACTACGGAGACAAGACCTCGGTCTATAGTCTCATCCAAAAGACCAGAGAAGCGGGGGATTGATCTTGCGATCCCTGGATTGGTAGTCCAGCGTGTTTTCCACTTTACTACTGCTGCTACCCAGAATTCAGAAGGCCCTTTAGAATCTTGAGTTTTGTATGCAGATGGCTGGGAAATGGACATTTGGCCCATTTTATAGGGCCCAACATTATATTGGGCCATTGAAGAATATTCCTGAACTGAGATGTAATTATCATTTAGCCTTCAGCAGGTTAGAGGACTGAGAAAGGTACTTGGCACTGCCAAGTAATTTACTAGGTTTTGTGTACATATACAGGTATTTTCTTCTTTGATGCATTGATTTAGAAACATTTTTCTCAGCCAAATTTGCTCTGAAACTTCTTTTCTGGTGACAGAACCTTGGGTTACTCATACATAGACTGCTAGAATTTAGCTTCTTATGCAGAAAAACTTAGCCATCTTTTCATAAGCAGAATTTGCCTTCTGCTGTAAGATTAGATTTTCCCTTCTGAATCAATTCCAAAAATCTAGCTCAATCTGATAAGATGGATATAGATATTTAGGATTGTTTGGGAGTGGAAGAAATCCCTGTCATAACCAAATAAATATAGTACTCTCGTCAAGCATTTCTGTCTGACAGTATTTGGGGTCAGTAAGATAACTAATATCTGCTTTTCTTTACAGGATGATATTTAGTTTACTTGGAGGACTACTATTTCAAAGTGCAGGGTATTATGGTGTGTTGGCATGGTTTAGCTGTTCTATTGTATTCTTCTTGGTAAGTGTATAAAAAAATAATAATAACTAAAATAAATAGAAACAAAAAAGAAATTTTTACTTTCTAAGCATTATTTATCCAAAAATTGCTCATAGAGTAGAGTAATGTATGTTCCCAGGGCTGATTACGGCAGTTTAAACCTCTTGTAGTCAAATGTTAACACCTGGGCCCAGTTGTTCCAAGCATTGTTAACTTAACAAAGTGAATATGAATATACTTTAACTCAAGAGCTGGAGACTCCTGTCAGTAATATTTTCGTATCAATGTGACTAAGAAATTAGAAAATGCAAAAAATTGTATCACTTTGTACTTATTACTATTGTACCATCAAACCTTTCACCTGATCTGCATTCCTAAGCATGTCACAGTTTGATTTAATCTTCATTTTCTATTTTCATTTCAGGTTCGAACATTAAGAATACAAATTTTGCCTCATTCTGAGAGTGAAGGTTTTCATCGTGGAGGAACAAAGAGAAGTTTATATTTAATTCTTGCTGTGTCCCTGTTTCAGCCATTCTTAATGTGGTGGCTAACAAGACATATTATGTTCTACTCAAAACCTTTGACCAGCTGAGTAAGGGTAAAGAAACGGCAGCAATTATCATGACTCATCATTTATCATTTGAGGTGAATGGATTCATCTTCAAGTGAGATCACTCTGACATTGAACTGCTTCTCAAGAGGGACAACTTTTAAACACTTAAATGCTATTTTTTCCCATAAAGAGTTGCCCCACTTTGGAGAAGGGACTCACTAAACAGGGAAGTAAATATTACTTTTTATGCACAAGTTGTTTCCCTTGTAAAAATGGCTGCCAAACCAAGGAGGTGTTACCATACACCTTAATGTGAATCAGAACATAGAGACAATATTTATATGCCTGACATTATGACACAAATAGTGATACTGGTAATATAAGTGCCTATTTATGAAATGGCTGACAGTGTAATGAATTATTGTCAGAAGATAGGCAGGTACAATTTAATAATAAGGAATAATATGTTTAACAGTAATTAATTCTCTTGTGCTTATAGTGCTCATTGTTAACTATGGATATCCCTTCAAATCCAGAAAAATGTTCGGGCCAGTAGCTGGCTATAAGGCAACTGGTGTTTAGTGCCATAAATAGAGGAACTTACAAGAGTGGCCATTTCATGTGAAATTTATGAAACAAGCCTTCGGCGAGTTTCATAAATTTCATATGAAATGCACGAGTTTCAAATTCTGTTTATCATATGACCCTTTAAAATAGGATTTGAACGGCGTCAAACTAAACATTCAATAAGAAAACGCATTGTTGACATGGACGTTGTAAATGACATTTCGTGTAAGCACCAGAGTGTTATTACATGTGTGTTCATACGATTTTTATGACACAACGTTATCCAATGAATAACAGCAAAGTCATATGATAAATTATATGTTACTGCACAGGAGATCTGGAGGATGGTTTCACAAAAGGTTTGGTAGGAATACAGGAAAAGTCTTAACTGATGTTATGAGAACTTACAGCTCAACCCATTTGCTTGTATTTGACTATGAACAGTTAAATACATTTAACGAACGATTGTTGTAGAAATTAATGCTGAAAGAAATTAGCTTCAAAAGACTGGTTATCAGGACCTTGCTTACAAGGAAACAACGAAAGCCCCACTTATAAGTTTATAAGTGACTGCCCGGACTAACCAATTCATTTGTTGTCATATAAACCCTTGACGGTTTAATGTTTCATAATTTCTACATCTCCGTTTTGAAGACTCATAGAGATGAATCTGATGAACACAGGTCTAAATCTTTAGTCTGTATTCCCCAGTCTGATCATAGTCTTCGCTGTCGGCATGGAGGTAGCTTAGACCCTTAGCTGCCTTTTAAGTGCACAGTAAAGACCAATCAGGTTGGACAGATGCCCAGGCTGATCTAGTTCGTCGCTGGGAGAACATGCTGCTTTGTTGGTTTTGTTATGTCACAGCTCATATTTGATATAATGTGGGGTTTTGATAGTAAGTCTGGGATAATTACCAAAGAAACCTGTTGTGGAATCTAGTTGCAGCTGCCCCGGAAAGGCAGTTCTGTCGTCAGTCGAGATTGATGGAGAAATAAAAAAATACCCCAGAATTGTCATCAAAAGTTCCCTTACCTGGAGCTCATCACTTTTGTTGTACCAGATTAAAAATGAAGTCATATTGTCAGTTTATGGTGAATAGATACCCATGAGGGAAAGCAGCTCTGTAATTTTCTTGTTTGCCTCCTTTCTAAATGGGGTTCAACTCTTAAAGGAAACAAAATAGGAACACATTCTTTGTTTTAAGAGTAGACCCCATTTTTGAAGGGCTGTGTTTTCGAGGGAAGCAAATAGGAAGTCACAAAAGTTGTTCCCCTTCATAAAATTGGCAGCAGAGGTATTTCCTGTAAGAGTTAACTCCCATTGAGAAGGAAGGCAGAAATGAAAGTAGCAGAATTGCTCCCCCTGAAAGTGAACCATTCTACTGAATGAGCTTTGACAAGCAGAGCGTTTCCCTGTATATGTGGACAGCAGGTTGAAAGGCTGACCAGTCTCCTTGGATATGCAACTGAGCTCCGGATAAGATGGGGTTTTAAGGTTATTTCTGAGATAATTGTTCTTATTTCTTAACAAAATCATATGTTGTGACCCCTCATTAGAACCGTTTTGGCGAGATGTTTCTAATGAGGAGTTACAAGGTTTTCATTAAGAAGAAAAATTTTCTCTGAATTATCCCTGATACCTCTTCTTAGCTGGAGCTCTGCAGTCTGCTTAGATATGCAAGTAGGCCTTAGTTTTGCAGCTTGCCTATGTGCTGTGTATGTATTGCAAGTGTGCTTTGAACTAACCTTTGCTCAGATTCTTATACCTATTCGTTTTTAGAACTAAACTTTGCTCAGACCAAAGAAATTTGTTGTTGATAGGAGAATGAGTGTCCTGGCATCTTTAGCTTAACAAAGTCGTTAGTCAGTGATTTGTTAATTTCTCTAGTCCCCATAAAATCAAGTGTGCTTATATTTTTTGCTGAAAACTTTGCTCTGCAAAAGCTCCTGTCATTTTTTTGGCAAAAAATTGCAGTGTTTTAGCGTACAATATATGTGAAAATTTAAGGTCTCGTTAACTAACGACATCATAAGTTTTGAACAACTGGGTCCTGGATAAGCTCGAGTCTTGATGATAATTCTGTGATGCTTTCTCTTGAATTCTTTTCTGTAAGGGTGAAATCACATTTTGAAAGGGCTAAATTGTCTGGGAAAGTGAACTGGAAGTCACCAAAATTGTTTCCCTTGGAAAAAGAAATGGCAAAAAACAAAATAAAAACATAGCAGTTTACCCAGCCACCTTAAAGGAAAGATGCAAAATATTGCTTCATGGCATGCCCCATATGATATTCACAATGTTTCACAGTAAGCAAAATATTTATCATTTCTGACGCTACTAAAAATTGAATTCGGGAACTGTTTAATGAACGCATACTTTCAGAAACATGAGGGCTTTCAAAAAGCTGACTTGCCTCTTCACCTCCAATACTTCATGTGCAACACACATGTATACCAATATTAGTCTGCCCCATATGATATTACTTACTCTTCTTTGGCTGACACAGTTCTAGGTTTTTTGATAAATATGAAAAACTTCCAGAACCATCCAAACTTGTTCTTATCAGGAATTGTGAATGTTGTTCTGTATGCTATTATATCACATATTCTGCTTTCAAGTTACAAAAGTTTTGGTGTCAGACACTAAAAATCTCCTCCATCATAAACTTTTAGCTTGTCCATACACAGTTTTGTGCTTGCCTTGGTGTTAGCATTTGTGTCACGATCAGAATGCTCTGTTTTACTGAAAGTGTTTACCTTGGCATAGGAAATTTATGTTGTTATTTTGTTTACTGTAAAAGATTTTTGTTGGGAGTCTAAGTCAGTTTGAATATTTCCATATAAGTTTAACTCAACAGCAATAAGAGGGCATTATAACACTTACTTGATACCAACATAATTTGAGCCAAGATGACAAAACCAACAATGTGGTTGTGCCCCCAGCGCAGCCTCGCAGTCTGATCAGAGTCTTCACTGTGCACTCAAAAGGTAGCTAAGGGTCTAAGCTAGCTCCATGCGGACAGCAAAGACTCTGATCTGACTGGGCGGATGCCAAGGCCAATCTGAGACTTCGCTGGGCGCACATACCACTTTGTTGGTTTTCTCGTGTCGCGGCTCATTTGGTTGTGACAACTTTTGTCCCTTCAGAATGACCCCTGATACCTACAGTGAATTAGTCTTGCATTATTTTGCTGAACAATGGGTTTTCTCTCGCAAAAAAGCACGTCTCCACATGACCTAGTTGTTCGTGGGATGTTAACAACGAGTACACTCATTCTTGCAAAACATTATTAACAAAACCTATAAATCTTGATCCATCTTATAAAGATGGATCTAAATTTTTCGGGCTGTTTTGGATGGCTTATAACCAAACAGATACAGTATTTGTTGATATTTTAAAATCTATAATTTACAAACAAATAGTTTTATATAAATGAATTTGGACATTTACATTTGTTTAGACATTGATAATTTAATGACACAAGTTCCACAGTCAGCTGATGTCAGCTTAGTACCATCTTTTCATATTTTATTTACATTGTATCAGATTTTGGTTAAGGTCTGTAGGATCTGGCATCATTGTTATAATTTATAAATGGCTTACAGCTGAAAATATTTTGAGTTGATATTGTTTTGTTGTATGAGGTTTCTGGTTTTCGGCAGTTTGCAAGTTTTAAATCACTGGACCCAATCAATATCTATTAGCAGCAATAACATACTCCAGAATGCTTGCTTATGATGTATGGATGCTACTTGACTTCAGAATCTTAAAATGCTTTGATGTTAATCTGTATTATGGCATTTGCATAAAGCTGGAGTTAAAACTGTATAATGAATGTGTTGGAAATATGTTCGGCTTGACCCCCAATTGAAATTATACATTATATTTGACAAAGCTAAACAGACTCCCTTTAAGTCATGTACAACAGCATATTATTCTATGTATAAAGTGAGGATTGGCTGCAAGAGGTGTAATAAAATAATTCAATTTCTTTTTTGCTGTCATAAAACGATCCATGTTAAGATGCAAGCTGACTTACTACGAGCAACAGTGGTGTAGATTGGAGTATATAGATTCCTCAGGGTAGACAGATTGTTGATGTGGAGGGAGACCAGGGCCTTTGACAAGACAGCAGTTGCCTAATTAGACCCATGATGACAAATAAAGGCAAATTTGTAAATTCTGACAAACACATTGTCAGCCACTCGTATTGTACTCTGCTGTTGCCAAGTTTAACACCGGCTCACTGGTGTTAAGATATATGGCTACACCACCACATTTTGCCACCATTTTTACCCAAGGAAACAACTTTTATGACTTCCTGTTTACTTCCCTGAACAATGCTCTTGAGAAATGGGGTCTGCTCTTGCAAGAAGTTAAACCAAGTTTAACACCGGCTCACTGGTGTTAAGATATATGGCTACACCACCACATTTTGCCACCATTTTTACCCAGGGAAACAACTTTTATGACTTCCTGTTTGCTTCCCTGAACAATGCTCTTGAGAAATGGGGTCTGCTCTTGAAAGAATTTGCTCCTAGAGGAGCAAATTTTTTCAAGAGATGGCTCCTATTAAGAAGGGAGGCAAAAATGAAATGGGAGTTCCCCCCCTTGAAGGTGTACCCATTCACCTACAGCAAAGTTGGTAACAGCAAATACAATGTGCCCCAGGATCAATGTACTTGGAAATGGCAAAATATAATGTTGTGTTGGTATTTGATCATACTGATTTGCCTCTCTTTGATATACTGGGTTTAAAGCCCAAAACTGACACAAGTTTCTCTGTATATTAGCCACGACATGACAGCACCAAGGAAGTGACCCAGTCTGATCAGGTTCTGTGCTGTAGGCTTTAAGGGTGGCTTAGGGTCTAAGCTACCTCCATGCTGACAGGAAAGACTGATCAGACTGGGCAGATGCCCAGGCTAATCTGAGTTTTCACTAGCACATATGCCACTTCGTTGGTTTTGTCGTGTCTCAGCTCATACATGCTATATGGCAACTTGTTTTACATCTTGCCTCACATATGCTGACCAGTAATTTAAATTCTTTGTATGTGTGAAATAGTTTTGAGTGTTTTTTTCTGTGATGAAATTTTACAGAAATTGAATGGCTGATACTTGTTATATAAAATATCCATGTGCATGTATTTACATTAACCGAAAGTAAACAAATGTGAAACATTTTAAGCCTGTGTTATATATCCAGCCCCTCCCACTATTCAATTTAGAGCTCCAGATACACTGAGGTTTTGGTGATACCATAATGATTCTAAATATTGGGACAGACTGGGCTGAGCAAACAGTGTTGACACATATCAAACTGCTCCTCTAGGAGCAGTCTGATCAGGGTCTACACTGTTTGCCATTCCATCTGCATCTTTTGCTCACATTGTTTGCATTAATTATCCATTTTTCCTTTTTCAGAATGTGTTAAAAATTTTAGTTGTCCCAATTTTTAGAACTTTTATGGTAGATAAGAGACAATTTTTTCGTTCCATAATTATTTATAAGATGGGGTTTTTCCCTTTCAAAACAGTCCCAAAAGTTTAGATCTGTGTTACAAGATGGATCTAGATTTTTGGGGCTGTTTTGGAAGAGAAAACCCATCTTACAGCAAAATTACACAAAACTGATATAGATATTTGTAGTCATTTCAGAGGAAGAAAAACGGCATGTGCTATAATCGAAAAAAATAAGTATTTCTTCAAAGAAACATTACGATCGCTTATTATACCCCCGATGTCGAGGGGTATATAGTTTTCGTCTTTCCGTCCGTTCGTCGGTTATTCCGTCTGTCTGTCCGTTCGTGCGTGTGTGCGTCCATCCGTTAACATTTGCGTGAAAGTTTTGCGTTAAGTTTTTAATTTTGCTAATGTCTCCAATATCCTTTGATGAAGCATGTTGGTATGTGCTTAGATTTACTTACAGGTTCAAGCAGAATACTTATCATCATCTGGATGCTGCTGCTGACCTAAGGTCAAGGTCACAGACTTAAACATTTGCGTTAAAGTTTTGCATTCAGTTTATAGTCTTTCATATTTCTTATATCCTTTGATGGAACCTTTTGATATTTGACTAGGGTTACTTTTAGGTTCATACAGAGTAGTTTAAATCATCTGGATGCTGCTGCTTACCAAAGGTCAAGGTCACAGACTTGTGTATTTGCATTTAAGTTTTGCGTTAAGTTTATATTCTTTGCTTATATTTCCAACATCCTTCAATGAAACCTTTTGATATATGACTAGGTTTACTTAAATGTTCATGCATAATACTTGACATCATTTGGATGCTGCTGTTAAGTTTATATTCTTCTTTTGTATCTCCAATATCCTTTTATGGAACCTTTTGATATTTGATTAGGTTTACTTTTAGGTTCATAGCTGCTTACCAAAGGTCACAGACTTGTATATTTGCATTTAAGTTTTGCGTTAAGTTTATAGTCTTTGTTTACATTTCCAACATCCTTTGATGAAACCTTTTTGATATACGACTAAGTTTACTTCAATGTTCATGCAGATTAGTTGACATCATCTGGATGCAGCTGTGACCAAGGTCATGGGCACAGACTTATATGTTTACATTAAAGTTTTGTGTTAAGTTAGTACTGTTTGCTGATATTTATAATATACTTTGATGGAACCATTTGATAGGTGACTAAGTTTACTTCTAGGTTCAAACCATGTATAAGATTGGTTTCATTAGGCAGTAGTTTCATAAGGCGGTGGTTTCATTAGGCGGTGGCACTGGTCGGGGGTATACGTGAGCCCCTGCTCACTTGCTCTAGTTAGACTTGCCTTCCTCAAGCATTTGTACTGAAGGACCACAGCAGACTGGAAAGTAAAATACCTAAGAATTAATATCAAAACCCCATCTTAAATGGTGTTATGATAACAAAGGTAGGGGGAAACAGTGCATTCTTTGCACTGATGTATTACTGAGAAAATCATACGGTCACAGCCACAAGTTAATGATGGTGAGTAGATACTAGTTAAATCTTGGATAAGATTGAACTGAGACAAGGAAAATTCAGGCTATTCTATTCTACAGGCAGCAGGCAAGTCAGCAACTTGATGGGAGGAAATAAGATGCCCCCACCTCCATGAGTCTTCCAACTCAGTGGGTTAATAATGGGTGGTGTTAATATCACTGGGCAGGAAGTCTTCCTAGAAGAACTCAACAGCCAGGGCAAAGAACTCTGAGTCAACAGCCATGTGTTTGTGACCAAGGCGAGTATACAGTATTAAAGTGGGGATTTCATCTGTGGTCTGTGATGGATTTAATAAAATAATAGATTTTTTTTATGAAAATTTTATTGTTCTTGGTTTAAAGTCAATGACTACTCTGCCACTTTCATATTTGCTTCCTCTTTTCAATGGAGGGGTCAACTCTTAA
This sequence comes from Ctena decussata, assembly GCA_963989385.1. Taxonomy (NCBI): domain Eukaryota; kingdom Metazoa; phylum Mollusca; class Bivalvia; order Lucinida; family Lucinidae; genus Ctena; species Ctena decussata. Next base: position 98,242,926 of record OZ022499.1, read on the forward strand.
TGAAAAGACATTAGAAGCTATTTCTTTCCATTGAATTTTAAGAGGAGACTTCCAGCTAGGATTTCATTTTCCAGAGAAGCAAACAGGAAATTACAACTTGTAAAAATGGTGGAAAAATGGAGTTATACCCATACACCGTAAACAAATTTGAGCCGCGACACGACAAAACCAACAATGTGGCTGTGCGCCCAGCGCAGATTCAGATCAGCCTGGGCTTCCACCCAGTCTTATCAGACTCATCGTTAAGTACCCAAAAGGTAGCTAAGGGTCTAAGCTACCTCCATGCGGACAGCGAAGACTCTGATCAGACTGGGCAGATGCCCAGGCTGATCTGGGTCTGCGCTGGGCGCACAACCACATTGTTGGTTTTGTCATGTCGCGGCTCATTTTATAATTATTTTACATTTACAATTATAGTCCAGTCAAATTGTGGGAGAACCTAAAACAAATTGCAACAAAAGGTTTCTTTGCAGTAGTAAGCTCCTAAGACCTACATTTTTAACATACTAAAAGTAGGACAAAATCGGAGAATGCGAAACTTGATTTTTTTCACATGTCTTGTTTTCGAAGGGTTTAAAGCACTGCACAGCTACTTTTGGTGGGAAAGCCACTTCTAAACATCATTTCTAAACAAGTTAAATCCATAGAAGTTGTTGATAAAACAGTTATACACTGTTCTTTAGCTTTTGGCTACCATTAAATTTGCTGATTATGCATAACTGGTCGATCATATAGTATATTACTATTGGTTTACCCCACCCACCAGTGCAAATTTTGCTTTTACAATAACCGCTATTCAGATGGCCAATATGGATGGTAATGAAGCTAGTAAGAAGAATCAATGTTTTTAAATGAAGACTGTGACAGAACAACAGAAGAAAACAGCTTGATGTAACTCCTATTTATCAAATGACAGGACATCTGAGAGTGTTGTTTTTTTGCTTCACGTCCACGGTAAACAGCCATGGTCATGTTGGGATGGTCAATTACCCTTACAACACTATTCTTCGGCCGGCTTAGACCTCCTATGCGGTTAAGCAGTACTAAGTGCACATACTTTCGTCAGTAACTGACAAATGTCCTTCCTGAATCAGCCAGTAACTGACAAATGTCCTTCCTGAATCAGCGGCCGGGCCGGGTAGCGCAATCGGTAGGGCACCTGACTCGTAAGTCAGAGGTCCTGGGTTCGAGTCCCGGTCTGGCCACATACTTTCGTTTCTCCTTCCGCTGATTCAAGAAGGGCAGTTGTCAGTTACTGGCGAAAGTATGTGCACTTAGTACTGGTTAACCGCTTCGAAGGTCTAAGCCTGCCCAGGAATAGTGTGGTTAGGTTAACTGACCGTCCTGACATGACCTTAGTTGTTTACCGTGGACGTTAAGCATCAAATCAACCAACCAACCAATCCTGAATCAGCGGAAGGAGAAACGGAAGTAAGAAGCCGGACCGGGTATCGAACACAGGACCTCTGGCTCTTGAGTCAGACGCGCTACCGACTGCACTGTGTGGCCCGGCTAAATACTCCATGTGTTGAAAGGATAATCCACTAGAGGGTTAAATATGCAGATAACTTGGAAATGCTTTCGGATATTAGGTGATGACTTCCATGACATTTTTGCATTCACAAATGGTAAAATGTTTACTTTGCTGGTTCATAATTTACAGATAATACCTCCTTCCCGCCTAACAGTCACCTCCTTGACTACCCGCCCACTCCTCTGGAAAGAAGTCATTTTTTAGTTCGCCTGAACGACCTTCAGGAAGAGCTATTGTTGTCACCCCGTTGTCGGCCTCCGCGTTTGCACCCGCTTCCATGTCCTCCATTTGGGTGGTATAGGTTATTTAAACACCCATATCTCTTTAACCCATTGATAGCCTAAGTTGATACTTTCACTTATGCTAGATAATGGTCTTACGTTTTACATCCTTGCCCCTCAGTGACCTTGAGGTCTAGGTGATGAAATTGGAAATTCCATGTTAAAATATGGATGGTTCTTTGTTTTAGCTCACCTGTCAAGGTGAGTTTATTATACTATAGTATAGCCTTGGTCCGTAGTCCCTCGTCGTCTTCCAAACTTAAAAACATACATCCTAAACCATCTGCCCAAACTTTATCAAATTTTATGTGTAGCATTGTTGGGGTGGGGGATTGACTGCATAAGGTTACAGGGTAGATCAGATTGGAACTCTGGTTGCCATAGCAACATAAAGCTCCCACAGACTTATAATGAGAAAGTCTTCTTCTCTGAAACCATGGGGCCCAGAGCTTATATTTTGGTATATAGCAATGTTTAGTGGTCCCCTACATCGATCCTGCCAATCCACCCCCTGGGGTCCAAACTGTCCCCACCATAGGGGCCCATAGGTTTATATAGGGCTATATAGCTGATTTTCGAATCTGAAACCATGAGGCCCAGAGCTTACATATTTAGTATGTAGCAATGGTGAGTGGTCACGTACATAAATCCTGCCAAACATGCCTCTGGGGTCCAGATTTGCCATCCCAGCGGTCATTAGCTCCCATAGACTTATAATGATAAAAACTTTAAAAATCTTCTTCTCTGAAACCATAAGGCCCAGAGCTGATATATATATACACAAACCCTGCCATCCATGCCCCTGGGGCCCAAACTGGCCACATCCCAGGGGGTCATTTGTGTATATAGGGCTATATAGCTAAATAAGCTTCAAAAATTTTCCTCTCTGAAACCATGAGGCCCTGAGCTCACATATTTCGTATGTAGCAATGGTTAGTAGTCACTTAAATAAATCCTGCAAACCATGCCCCTAGGGTCTAAATTGGCCACGCGCCTGGGGCATTAGCTCCCATTGTCTTATGAAGTGATAAACTTAAAAAAATCTTCTCTGAAACCATGAGGCCCAGAGCTTAAACATTTAGTATGTAGCAATGTTTAGTGGTCCCCTGCATAAATCCTGCCAACCATGCCCATAGGGTCCAAACTGGCCCCACCCCAGGGGTCATTTGTTAATATAGGCCTATATATGGCTGAGAACCTTCAAATATCTTTTCTCTGAAACCATGAGGCCCAGAGCTTACATATTTAGTATGTAGCAATGGTGAGTGGTCACGTACATAAATCCTGCCAAACATGCCTCTGGGGTCCAGATTTGCCATCCCAGCGGTCATTAGCTCCCATAGACTTATAATGATAAAAACTTTAAAAATCTTCTTCTCTGAAACCATAAGGCCCAGAGCTGATATATATATACACAAACCCTGCCATCCATGCCCCTGGGGCCCAAACTGGCCACATCCCAGGGGGTCATTTGTGTATATAGGGCTATATAGCTAAATAAGCTTCAAAAATTTTCCTCTCTGAAACCATGAGGCCCTGAGCTCACATATTTCGTATGTAGCAATGGTTAGTAGTCACTTAAATAAATCCTGCAAACCATGCCCCTAGGGTCTAAATTGGCCACACACCTGGGGCATTAGCTCCCATTGTCTTATGAAGTGATAAACTTAAAAAAATCTTCTCTGAAACCATGAGGCCCAGAGCTTAAACATTTAGTATGTAGCAATGTTTAGTGGTCCCCTGCATAAATCCTGCCAACCATGCCCATAGGGTCCAAACTGGCCCCACCCCAGGGGTCATTTGTTAATATAGGCCTATATATAGATGAGAACCTTCAAATATCTTTTCTCTGAAACCATGAGGCCCAGAGCTTACATATTTAGTATGTAGCAATGGTGAGTGGTCACGTACATAAATCCTGCCAAACATGCCTCTGGGGTCCAGATTTGCCATCCCAGCGGTCATTAGCTCCCATAGACTTATAATGATAAAAACTTTAAAAATCTTCTTCTCTGAAACCATAAGGCCCAGAGCTGATATATATATACACAAACCCTGCCATCCATGCCCCTGGGGCCCAAACTGGCCACATCCCAGGGGGTCATTTGTGTATATAGGGCTATATAGCTAAATAAGCTTCAAAAATTTTCCTCTCTGAAACCATGAGGCCCTGAGCTCACATATTTCGTATGTAGCAATGGTTAGTAGTCACTTAAACAAATCCTGCAAACCATGCCCCTAGGGTCTAAATTGGCCACGCGCCTGGGGCATTAGCTCCCATTGTCTTATGAAGTGATAAACTTAAAAAAATCTTCTCTGAAACCATGAGGCCCAGAGCTTAAACATTTAGTATGTAGCAATGTTTAGTGGTCCCCTGCATAAATCCTGCCAACCAGGCCCATAGGGTCCAAACTGGCCCCACCCCAGGGGTCATTTGTTAATATAGGCCTATATATAGCTGAGAACCTTCAAATATCTTTTCTCTGAAACCATGAGGCCTAGAGCTCACATATTTAGTATATAGCAATGGTTAGCAATAGTTGGTGGTCACGTACATATATCCTGCCAACCATGCCCCTGGGATCAAAATTTCACCCCCCCCCCCCCCACCCGGGATCTATCATTGGCTCCTATAGACTTATAATGGGAAAAACTTAAAAAATCTTCTTCTCTGAAACCATGAGGCCCTGAGCTCACATATTTCGTATGTAGCAATGGTTAGTAGTCACTTAAACAAATCCTGCAAACCATGCCCCTAGGGTCTAAATTGGCCACGCGCCTGGGGCATTAGCTCCCATTGTCTTATGAAGTGATAAACTTAAAAAAATCTTCTCTGAAACCATGAGGCCCAGAGCTTAAACATTTAGTATGTAGCAATGTTTAGTGGTCCCCTGCATAAATCCTGCCAACCAGGCCCATAGGGTCCAAACTGGCCCCACCCCAGGGGTCATTTGTTAATATAGGCCTATATATAGCTGAGAACCTTCAAATATCTTTTCTCTGAAACCATGAGGCCCAGAGCTCACATATTTAGTATATAGCAATGGTTAGCAATAGTTGGTGGTCACGTACATATATCCTGCCAACCATGCCCCTGGGATCAAAATTTCACCCCCCCACCCCCACCCGGGATCTATCATTGGCTCCTATAGACTTATAATGGGAAAAACTTAAAATATCTTCTTCTCTGAAACCATGAGGCCCAGAGCTTATATATTTATTTAGTGTGTAGCAATGTTATGTGGTCCCCTACATAATTCCTGACAATCAAGCCCCTGGGGCCCAAACTGGCCCCTCCCCAGGGGGTCATTTGTTTATAAAGAGCTACATTGCTAAAGAACCTTCAACAATCTTCTTCTCTGATAAAATGAGGCCCAGAGCTTACATATTTAGTATTTAGCAATGTTTAGTTGTCACATACAAAAATCCTGCCAACCATGCCCCTGGCGCCCAAATTGGCCACGCCCCAGGGGTCATTAGCTCCCATAGACTTATAATGGGAAAAGTCTTCAAAAATATCATCTTCCCTGAAACCATGAGGCCCAGAGCTTACATATTTAGTACTTAGCAATGTTCAGTGGTCCCGTTCATAAATCCTGCTGAGGAGATTCACAAAGACTATTCATAAGTATGTTGCACTGTTTGTGCTATTATGCATGTAGTATTCTGCTTTTTGTGCCTTTGATTCGGGCTTCTCATGCCTTCAGAGATCAATATTCTAAGTTGAAGCATATTTATGCTAAGCAAAGTCATCAGTATGATATATTTCTTGTTGCCGTTCAGTTACTGACCTTCAAAAATTCACTTCAGATTTTAAGGCAGAATAAAGTGGGTGGGGTAATTTATACCATTTTTAGACCTAGATGGCTTCAAATTCAACAAGAAAATGTGCCAAATTCAATCTTAAGCTTCTAGATTCAATTCTGGCAGAGGCAGAATAGGTTTTTAGAAATAAAACTCACAGCAATAATGTTATGTCACATAAACCATTACAAATAATTGGTATATTTAAGACGCAAATAGGCGCTTGTAAAAATGCAGAAAAAATATATTTTGCATTATCCGATTTTATCCTACTTTTGATATGTCATATGTGAATGTTACTTCTCAACAAAAATGCAAAAAAAGCTTTTGTTGCAATTTGTTTTGGGTTTAGGGAAAAAATCGCCAGTTTGCCTGGACTATTAGCATACAGATATATACAGTAATTATACAAGGAAAGAGATTGGAATAAATGCTTAGCCAGTGCCTCTTTTTACAGTTGCTCTTTGATATTACTCACAAAATAGGTGGCCAATATACAAGCAAATGTTTTGGCTGAAGAAAACTTCTGACTCTAAGAGCTCAGCTTTCATTAGTAGTTTTGTCACAAGCTTCTCTCGGGTACATTCCAATCCAAGCAGATGCCAAGGGTGTTAGTTATACAGCTCTAACCCGAAATATTAGCAGATCTCAGAAATGGACATGTCCATCTTTGAATTAGAAAGTAAATGTGTGCTATTAGGGGTGTTTTATAACTGCAAATACTGTATACCAAGATAAAAGATAGGAGCAGTCTAATCTGGGTCCACGATGTTTTTTGTCAAGATTTCAGCACCAATATTTGAGTAATACTCTCAGACTTGTCTTAAGGGCTTACTTTATTAAACAGCCATCTTTAACATCCATTTTTTTGGCTCCTTTGAAAAGTAATGTACATATGACTTTCTATTTTGAGGTCACTTGCCTTCCCTTGGGTGACCTCGTAAGATGGGTTTGACTCAATGTATCATACATTTGTGTCTCAAAGAGTAATCTTTTATACACGGCAAAAGCTCAATAGATTTCAGTCTTTACCCTCATTTTTACAACAGCAAAAAAAGAAAAATGATAAAGAAGAAAGAAACATCCTGAATATGAATGAAAGTGAAGTCATAAACAGAGCTCCAGATAAGAGGGGGTAATCAAGATAATTCGAAGATAATTTTTCTTATTTCTCAACGAAAACATATGTTGTGACCCCTCATTAGAACCGTCTCAACGAGACGGTTCTAATGATGGGCCACAAAATATGTTTTAATGGAGAAATATGGATAACTATCCCTAAATTATCTCTGTTACCCCTTCTTATCTGGAGCACTGATAAATCTTTGCTGAAACAAATCACAAGAAAATGTACCTGATTACATGTACAAACAGTAAAGATTGAAATCAGCCTGCACATATGCAATTAGTGCTCTCTATTTAAACAGACTCCACAGATCCATAAATAACTGATGAAAACAGAAGGCTAATGCAGTAGAGACAACTTGGATCATACTGATATGTGTGCATGCTACTCTCAATGCTAGAATTAAGCAGAATATCTCATGATAATTCCACCATAATAATTCTTATTTCTCCATCAAATCTCCAGAGCGTATGTTGTGACACCTCAATAGAACTGTCTTGGAAAGACGGTTCTAATGAGGTATCACAATACACGTTGTGACGGAGAGCTAACAAAAATTATGCCTGAATGAATTATCGTCTCACCTCCAGCTTTGAATTATCTGATAGTTCACTGTGTATGCATGATATTATGTACCTTTTCCAGTGTCATGACTGACTCATTAAAAATATATATCCATGTCACTAAAGATTAAATCAGATATTTCTGACACAACCTAAGTGGGATTATCCCAGCTCTTCATAGACAACTGACTCATGGAAAGCAGTCATCCTAATTAAATGAAACTCTCACAGTCAAAAGCAAAAGGACTAACAACTTCTGTGAGTGTTAACTTTGACTAGGAAATTTGCTTCATTACATATGGAGGAATCCATGCTTAAATAGTTTGTTGCTCTGATATTCATTTCTCTTTTGATGCCATGTGTCTCATTAACTGATTTGTCAATTTTTCTAATTTCTTCACATCTTGATTATGTTCTGTTCTGTACTGAAGACACTGCAAATGAAGAAAAGATATTTAAGCTTTATGGATAGATCTACAGCTTTTTATTGCTATTTTTTGCTAAGGGGAATAACTTTTTGACTTCCTGTCTACTTCCCTGGATAGAACAGCTTTTCCAAAATTGAGGCTACTCTTACAGAAGAGCAAAATTAATTCTTTCAAAAGTGCACTTCAACTGAAGGGAGGCAAACATGAAATAGCAGAGTAGCTTTCCTTGAAATTGTAGCTGTTTACCATAATTAGAGAGTATTCAGCAATGTTTCTCATAGATGTCCCATCACCTGTACATTTTCCCAAGTATCACTTTCTAAAACAAGGGCTTCGCAAGCGGCGCATAATACGCCCGTTTTAATGTCATAAAGGAGTTACAGAATGAACAGGACGGTTTACAGACAGGCAGACACACATGGTAAACCACTCTATAATTAATGACGGCAACATTATTTGAATATTTAACACATCAAATACTATTAGTAAACCAAAAATTAGCTTCCAAGGGGAAGTGGCTCCTAAGCTGAGTAATGCCAAAGTCAAACAAGGGAGGTAATTCACAAACTAAATATTTGAGCTATACCTTTCTTGGTTCTAATACATTCCCTTGACAATATATACATCACCATCAAGTTGTGTTAGAATAATCTAAACGGTTAATTTAAGGAAATTTATGCAAGGGCGGATAATTTAGTAAGTAAGCCAGAGTTGTGGTTCTTGCTCAGGATATATTTACCCATTATTATACACATTCCTACAAAGTTTCATTCTAATATTTCAAAAGGTTAAGGAGATATGGAGTGAATGGAAAATCCTAAAATACTATTCAAAGGGAGGTTACTCCAAAATTAAGAAATGGGGAGCAACCATTCTTATATGTGATGCATATCTTCTGATCATGCACATTTCTTTAAAGTTTCATCATGATATTCCAAACAGTTACCGAGTTAAGGGATGCACAAGATAAGTATACACAAAAATAGTCTAAAAGAACTAGTAAAAGGGATGTAACTCTGTAACAAACAAAGGGAGAGCAACCATTTTGTACGTGACACATTGTTGGGACATCATACACATTGCTATGAAGTTTTATGAAGATATCCCAAACAGTTATCTAGTTATGGTGCATACAAGACCTGCAGGGTAAAAAACAATCAAAGGGGCATAACTTGATAACTAAGGAAGGGGGAGCAACCATTCTTATACGCAACATGTTCCCCCTACCTAATACATATGCCTATAAAATTTCATGAAGATATCCCAAATGGTTACTGAGTTATGGCGTGTACAAGAATGTTTACGGACGGACAGACGGACGGACAGCGCCACAACATAATACATCCGTTTTTTTTTCAAACCTGGCGTATAAATAAAAAAGATCATCACATCTCCTCTAATGAATGCTCCCACACTTATTTCTGTGATAAAAATGGCCAAAATTCACTTTACACCACCAAAATTTGTTATTTATTGCCCAAATTTCATTTCCAAAATGCCATTTTTAGGACTTGTGAATTGCAAGAAACCTGGGGCATATAAGAAACACTGTATGCCTAGGCCATTTTCCTAAAAGATGATATTGGCAGTCTAAACTCACAAATCAAAGAAACTTTGACTAATCCGAAAAATTTAGGTTTCAGACACAGACCCTATACAGTGGTGTGATCAAGTGCATGGGAGTAGTAAGAATCACCTGCCTTTCATTTTACACCAGCAATGTCTATGTATCAGAGACAGTCAATCAAAGTCTGTTAACTAGAGCCCAACTTTGTTTCCGGCCGTGGCCATCAAATCAACAATAAGCTTAGAAACGGCCACATTGGCCATTTCTAAACTTATTGCCAATCTGACGGATCTATGAAGAAAACAAAGAAGACAACTTACTACAGCATCATCTGTTATTTTGACACATAGCTTCCCATCACAATGTCTGTACTTTATCACAAAGCGGCACTGAAATAAACAACAAGAACTGTCAGAAGACAATGGAGATAACGGTACTCTTAAGAGCTAATGTGATCTTAACTTTAACCCATTCCATTCGGGATACCCCTTTAGGGGTATCTGGGCAAACAGTTAGGATCCAGATCAGGCCCCACAAACGTGGGGCCTGATCTGAGATCCAAACTGTTTGCTGCCTAGACATCATTGCTACAAGAGTTAGTCAGACCAATATTGTCAAAATATTCTTGATTTTTTATGCAGATGACAATTTCAGCAGACGACAAAAATACCCAGAATGCAATGGGTTAAGGTAGATGGGTTCTCTTTGCGGGGAAGCAATTCTGTCATTTTCATTATTGCCTGCCTTCTCAATAACAGTCAACCATTACAGGAAAGCATCTGCTCCTTCAGGAACAGACTCGTTCCTGTAAGAGTTAATCCCCTTTTGGAAGGGCTTCCTTGTGCAGAAAAGCAAACAGGCAGTTGTGAAAGTTACCTCCCTTTGTAAAGATGGCAGGTAAACACTGAGGCGTGACATGCACCTTAAACAGAGCATATAAAATTATTGAAAATGCAGGCCAGCCCAAGGTTTGACATATTTCATTGCAAGGCATGATGAAAATCTATTTATCATATGACATCGTATCTGAGAGTGTAATAAAGCCATGCATTAAAATCGATATTCCACTAGTGGATTAAATATGCAAATTACGTTGTAGCGCTATGCGTTGACGTCCATAAAAATGTCGCTTTTTCTAATGGGGAAATCATGACGTTTCAGTGCAAAATTTGCTAATAAAATGCGCTTTTAGTGTCATATGATAAATAGAATATTGCATTCATGCTCCTGTATTATTGAATTTATTAAACTCGTTGGGGAAAATGATAAGATGCTCGGCATAGCCTCGCATCTTATCTTTTCCCCCCCCCCGAGTTTAATAAATTCAATAATACAGGAGCACTCATGTAATATCCTCTATGAAATCATGTTAGAGACAGGAATCACTGGACTATGAAATGCGGTTAATACTAGGCTTAAATTAGTATAAGTTCAAATCTCTATTCATACCACTTGTTCCGGATGAGGAGTTGGATTCTGGACCTGTCCCGTCTGCTCATTCTCACTATCATACTTAAGCTTGTCTATTCTGCTAGGAACAACCTGCTAAAAATGCTTGTGACTAAGTTGCGAGAGTGTACAGCAGTACTGGAGGATAGAGAGGCCAGTGTAGTCGCAAGCAATATTCAGGTATGATACAATTCTACTATATATAGAGAATACAATGTTAATGTCTTTTGATATCAAGTTTATCAGGGGAGACCAGAAACAGCATAGGAAATTAGGAATGGGGAGGCTTGCCAAGCCAGTCCAACGTGTTTCTAGTCAAGCCTGATAAACTTGATATCAAAAGACACTTACATGGTTTTCTATTTATCATGCATCATTAGAATTTTTTCAGGTGTTAAGAGCCTCAAACAAAAGAAAGGCCTAAACACAGTTTTGTTTGAACTTGTTAACGTTGCGAATGCATTATGATGTAACTTGGTGACGTCATTTTAACCAATCAAATGTTGTTATCACGGCCCCCGTCAGTACCGGTATGTAGCCAATCGTTTTCTGAGATCGCTTCTGTAGGCATTGCCTGATGCCTGATAACATTCCTGCAAGCCCAGTTCTAAAGTGACATGATATCACATCAAGTTATCATACCCCTGTTATCATGTGAATTTTGCAGCATATGCATGATAAAAGCAATTCAAGGCTTAAATTAAGCTATCTGGCTAAACCGTTTACTGGAAATATTCTAAAAACTGGGACACCATATGATATAGTATATATAACTGTCCTAAAAATGAAACCGTTTTGTTTTCCAGTGCAATAATCCAAAATATACAGATGAAATGGCAAACAGTGTAGACCTGGTTCAGACTGCGCCTCTATGAGCAGTCTGACCTAAGCTGCTTGCTTAAACTTATTTGTCCCAGTTTATAGATAGTTTCTTGTGGATAATTTTAACGTATTTAATGTCATCATTCTTTCTTCTTGTTTTCAATTCCATTACTAATTTGAAGAATGGTCAGAACTGAGAAGTGATCAAGCCAGTATACTATATCACTTAATTATATGTAACATCAGTTTCAGAACAGGTTCAGTCTACCGAAAACAAAGATATCACTATTATATATAACAAAGCTTTGGGGTAAGCATATATCTGAAATACTGACCAAAGCAACACAAACCCTTAGATTTAATTGCCAGAACTTGGCACTACACCCAGAGAAACCAAAGAAGTTGCATATAAAATGATTGTACATCCAAAACTGGAATATGGAGCACCAGTTAGAACCCATACACTGAAACTCATTTTTTCGACTGAAAAGATGCAGAGGATGGCAGCCTGCTGCTTGTATCCGTTGAAATAACACAAGTCCTGTCAGCAAAATGCTAAACAAAGTTGCAGTGGCTAATACTAGGAGCCCATCAGCAGCAGTCCTCCTCAACCTTCTTTTACAAAACTCACACAGAGGCTGTAGCCATTGATAAGTATAGTAAAAAGATGGGCAATGATCATGAATTAATACAATCAAATCCCACATTCTGCTCTCAAAACCAATAGGGAAAGAAGCAATTACACACAGAAAGTGACACAAGTATACGAAAGACACACAAAGTAAAACGAATGAGGAGCTCTTTCCCAAACAGATGGTCATTCAGCTTCCCCAAAAACAGTATCAACATCTATTTTTACATATTTTTTATTTTAGTTACAAAACAAAACAAAACAAAAGTAGGGGTGTAACAATACATCGGACTATCGATATATCGCAATAGTGACACTGGCAATAGTCACTATCGATAGGGAAAGCTGCAATGTCAATACTATCGGCAATAGTGTTTCCAATATCGCAATAGTTTCAATAGTTTCTAGACATGCATCTTTTTCTTGAAGGAAGTATTTTTAACTAAAAGAATAATAGGAAAGGATGTGTTTTAGCTTGTATTGGATTTCAAAGAATGGAAAATATAACATTTCTTGTATTTTGTAGTCATGTTGTGCACATTCATAATTGTGAAATGGCAGTCATTAAATAATGCTTTTTTGCCACAAACTTATGTGAACAAACAAGATTTTATACATTAAAAGCAGAATTTCTGGATAAGAATGCTTTCTCCAATAGTTATTGCAATGCATTGCAATAGTAACCTGCAATAGTAATAGTATTGCAATAGGGATTTCTGCAATAGTAATAGTATTGCAATAGTCATTTTGGTCTGCAATAGTCACCCCTAAACAAAAGGCAGATTGGGCAGCAATACGGGTGACCAAACCACCACAGACCATAGACAAGTGGACATAGCACAATATAACATCAAGGAACCACAACAGAAGTACCGCCTTGGAACGGTCAGCAAAAGATTACTGGGGGGCTTAAACATGTTTTACCTGGCCCAAACCTCGCTCTCTGCTTCTGCAGTGGTTTGAAACATTAAGTTAGCTGTTGGTCCGCATGAAGGTTTCCCAACTCATCAATGTATCATCACCGAAAACAAACAAATCACTGATAAGGGCTAGGATGAATCAGATATGAGGACTCAACGGAAAGAATGTATTGCGACACCAGGAGACCCCTGGGAAGTCAGACATCACAACTGAAATACCGGAGCAAAAGAAAACTATCAGCTGAACCCCGAATTACCAAGCAACAGACAAGGCAAACTCCAGCCCCAACCAACTAAATTAAGTAGCTTTATGTCGGGCCCATCACTGAGTCTGATGACTGACCAACCGGCGGGTAATTAAAGAGGGAAGCAAAGTGTTTAACCATAATACAAAATACCTGACCCCTGCACCTAGGCTGAAGCAAACAAGGGCATCACATAACTCGCAATTTAAAGGTACATGTTTGACATATTTTGATGCCTTCAAGCAGTTCTTTTTTCCAAACACCATCTGTTTTTGGAACTGGCTTCCCACCATTATGGTCTCTGCACAGCCATTTAAGACACTTGTTAAATTTCAGCCTTATGTCAGAGGTATGTATTTTAGCCTGGTTATTTTTAGCATGTCCAGAGCTCTAGATAAAAGGGAGTATTTGGTGATAATTAGGGATAATTTTTGCTAATTCTGCATAAAAACATATGTTGTGACCCCTCATCTGAACGGTCTCATGTTGTGACCCCTCATCTGAACGGTCTCGATGAGACGGTTCCGATAAGGGGTCACAACATATGATTTCAATGAGAAATAAAAAAAAAATATCCCTCAATTATCATCAAATACCCCTCTTATTTAGAGCTCTGATGTCTGTGATTTGCTTTCTGTAAATATGGCCAAGCACCCGCAATTCGACCACACTCGGTTTTCGACGATGTGAGCAGTTCAGAGATAAGCCCAGGAGTTGCTATGGCATAATGCTACTAAAATTTAAATCATCTGAAATCAAAATCGTCAGTAGGTGCATTCGACCAATACAAATAGAGTAGTAAACTTAGGCCCCGCCCACTTGTGCAATGGCTCCTTTTCAAAATGAAGGAAATATTTTTAGGAACAGAACAGAACAGAACAAAACTTTATTCAGAATCAATTCTCAGGCCATACGCAGATGGCATAGGAGAAAAGTATAAATAATTTCCACAGTAAGACGTCTATAACACGTATACAACAATATCATACAAAACGCACCGTTGTTATCATCATCCCGAGAAAAGGCGCCTGGGTTCTTATGTATAGAAAAAGTAAAATACCCGCCATTCCTATAGCCAGGTACATCTTAGGATGGGGGCTATGGCTCCGGTCAGTCTGCGATCAATACGCAGGCTGACCCGCGCCTAAGCCTCTCGTATAGAAGTTAGGAAGTAAGGTACACCTTTTCTCGGTATGGTTCACATCTATCATTTTATTCAAGAACAGAGAAAGATAGTTAGAAGGTGGGGGGGGGGGGGGGGGGGGGTTGTAGGAGTGCTGCAAGGAAAATGGAGAGAACATGCATCTAAACTTGAATACAACGCAAGTAAATGGCTTATTGTAATATAAGCTGTCTCATTTTATTTTCTCATTTCATGAGACACTGTCCATGATCCATTAATAGGGTGGTGAAAAAGACCCCTTAAATACGTGCGAACCGAAAGTTACTAATTAATAAATAAATAGATAAAGATGTTTTATCTCGTAGAAGGCCAGCTAAAACTGGTTAAGACACGAAGTCATACAACCTTATCATTTGCTACAGCTATTTTCATTCATAAATAAAACTGGGCCGTGTCACACAAAAAGAAGAATGCAACCGCGGGACGGAAAAACAAGACCAACCCGCGAACCCATGCGTTCGCACCAGAACCACCATACCATATGACAGCAATACCTGAGGGTCCACGCATTTACTACACAGACAACGAAAGACTTAAGCAGGTGTTTGCAGGCAAGTCCGAGATCTCGCGAGAACATGGCATAGGTACCCGCCGCGTGCCACAGCTCAATTATGACAGTATGCACGTGATTTACGGACTGAATTGAAGCGAGTCAATGGACGTACGCACATTATTGCGTTTTAATGGAGGATTTTAACAAATTCAGATATTCTTGAAGGAAACTAATGTCAGTCAACAGTCAGGTAAAAAAGGGGGTTTAACGAACTTGCATACTGTAAAATTTCTCAAAACTGGGACAGTAAGCGATTATCATATCTATCAGAAAAGGAATAAGTCTCCTACATGCAGCAGTACGCCTGTAAGAAGAATATAAGATGACACAAACGATATCATGCAGTGCAGGCCCTGATGAGACTGCTCCTGGGAGAAAAGTCTGATCTGGGTCTGCACTGCTTGTCGCAGCTTTTCTGTCTCAGAATAGTAGATAAATAAATCTATATCAGGTAAATTAAGTGTCAGTTTCAGCAGAAATGCATTGTTATACCGTACAATAAAGAAATCCTCATGCGTAAGAAATACAGTTCTTTACAAGATATATTAAGGTGTATGCTTGCACATCCAGGTTGTCTTACCATCTTCACAAAGGGAACAACATTTAGAACTGCCTCTTTGCCCTCATGGGCAATTAAACCCTCTCAAGCTGGGACTCGAAGGAAAGAATTTGCCACTCGGGGAGCAAACTCCTTCCCTCAAGGACCGACTGCCAAAAGATAGGAATAGAAGTGCTACCTCCCCTGGAATGCAACCCTACTCCCTAAGCCATTTCGGAACTTAAATTTACCAACGTGAAATGACAGCAAATTCAAAATATACCTAACGTTACCCACTGTTACTAAACCGAATTGGTATCTACTCAGTGAAATGGACGTCGCATGGATTGTCTATCCCTGCGACGTCAATGTCAACGAGTAGTAGTAACTGGAACATAATGTAAAACAAGAAAAAATATAAACATTAAATACATGTCAGTGCCTGAGATCCAAGAGACATGCAGGTCTCTGTGCCTGACAACCCAGAGACCTGCATATCTCTGCATGTGGAACCGTGATCACGCTCCAGGCACTTGAAGCAACCAGTTCACATGTCAACCGACTCGTAAGACTGCGTGACGCATCAAAATGCTCAAAAATGTCAGTACAAGAACGTACACGGGCCAGTGAATTTGATTAATCACTGCAAAATGAATGAAAACTATACTCGTAAAAGTGCTAATGCCATGCCCAGTTAGCACATTTCAAACAGTGCTTATCATATATCCATGGAGCCTTAAGGACCGGACCTATCCCAAAGGCGTCATGGACAGCTGACAAACACGAACTAAGACGAAACTGTTCGATTTTCTATAGGTTGTATATACTGTAGTATGTTTAGCTTAAACATTTATGTATTAGATGTTTTATAATCATTCTCGAGCTGTTTCATTATTTTTTGTACAAAAAGGCTCAGGTTTCTCAATATTGTCTTATTATTACTATTCATTAACATTCTGTATTTCATCGTATTGGGACGAAGATAAAAGTATTTTTTAAGTAGTAATTCTCTATCAGATTTAAAGAAATCACACTCGAAAAGATAATGGAATTCGTCACCTAGACTGTGATCATTACATTTTGTACATTTTCTGTCAGAGATAGGTATATTTCTCCAACGGCCGGTTTCAATAATTAATTTATGGTTTGTTGTTCGAAATTTTACTAACGGTAAATATATATTTTTGGGAAGTTCAATTAAATACTTTTCCAAACCTAATTCTAACTTGAAAATCTTATAATTATGTCCTTTTGATGAACTATCAACATTAGCTTGCCAATTTTGTTTGTTTTGATCTAAAAGCGTTCTGTGTATATTCTTTTTAATTACCGCCGCGTTTATAATGTTATGTGATAGCCAAACATCGTTTCTTCCTGTCTCTTGTAAGATAGATTGTATTTGTTTCAGCCATTTATGCTCATAGAAACCAGAGTCGAATTCCGAACGAAGTATTTGGTACATAATATACGAAAGTTTCGTTTGGCTACCGGTGACGACTGATAACCAGAAACTGATCATACGCATCTTTATATTTATATTAATAGGAAAGCGACCAAGCTCAGCGTGCAACATATAAAGTGGAGTGCTCTTTTTAAGGCCGATGATGCTTCGTAGAAATGCATTATGAAACCTTTCAATTAAATCTAAGTTTTCGAACCCCCATATTTCCGACCCATAGGTAAGTATAGGGACAATAGTATGGTCGAAGAGCTTCAATTGAAGGTCTATAGGTAAATTTAAATTTCGTGTTCTTTTATATAGTAGATGTTGAGCTTTACGCGCTTGTTCGGTAACATGTTTGCGGGCCTTAAGAAAACTACGAGACTTTGAAAAGTATACCCCGAGGTATTTAAAATGATCAACAATTTCTATAGTGTTTCCGTCTAAAAAGAAGTTATATTTGTTAGTATTCCTCGCTCCAAAGATTATGATTTTTGTTTTCTTGTAATTGATGTTCAGTTTCCATTCATTGCAATAATATAAAAAGTGGTTAAGACTATTTTGTAACTTAGTTTCATCTTCTGCCAAGATAACTGTATCGTCTGCGTAAAGGAGGATCAAAAGTTTTAAGAAAACAAAGATATCGTCATTAGCGTAATCAATAGTTATGCCATCGCACTGATTATTGATAAGATGCATTTCAAGGTCGTTCAAGAACAAAGAGAATAATAAAGGGGAAAGGTTCTCACCTTGTCTCAGGCCTATATTACACGGGAAAAAACTCGTTTCTTTTCCATTTAGTCGAATACATGATTTTATTGACTTGTACATGTTGTAGATAATTCTAAAAAACTTTCCATTAATATTATTTTTAAGAAGTTTCTGCCAAAGTCCCGCGCGCCAAACCGAGTCGAATGCTTTACTAAAGTCTACGAAGGTGCAAAACAATTTCTTTTTCCGAGTTTTCAGTATTTCAATCAAAGAATGCAAAACAAATATATGATCAGAAGTAGCGTATCCCTTTCGAAAGCCAGCTTGATTTTCCTCTAATATTTCGTGATCTTCAACAAATTGATTTAATCTTGCATTCAGAATTGCAGTGAAGAGTTTTCCAAAACAACTAAGAATAGTAATGGGACGATAATTTTCAGGGTTATGTAAATCTCCATTTTTATGTATGGGTCTAATTATTCCCTCTAGCCAAGTATCTGGGATAAATCCTGTATCAAAAATTACATTAAACAGACGAACGTAAACTGGTAACATTTGATTAAGTGTTGTTTTAAGATATTCATTTAAAATTTTGTCATGTGCGAAAGATTTATTATTCTTCAAATTCTTAATACATTTGGTAATTTCTTCAGCACTAATGCGTGAATTGAGTATTTCCGTGTCGTCGTTAATGTTTATATGTACCGCTTCGCAGTCACTATTTCCTGTGGCATTTGAATTTATGTCCCGAAAATATTCATAAAAATCCGCCTCATTTAAATTAGCCTCTTTTGAACGTGATTCTAAATTATTGATAATTTTCCAAAACTCTTTTGGTTTACTTCTATTTAATTTACGTAAGGTACATTTGGTATTTTCTAAATGTTTATTGATATATTTATTCATAATATTTTTATAAGTCTTACTCTTTTCCTGAACCATATTTTTATTTAATTCAGAAGGCCATTTCCTATGTCTAGTCCTTGCTTTATTATATTCGGACCTTGCTTTATGACATTCTTCGCCAAACCATGCCTTATCGTTTTGTGATCTATAATGCGTTTGGTACTGGCCAAAAGAAACTTTAGCTGCATTTGTAAAAACAGCTGATATTTGCTCCAATACGGAGTTTAAATCAGATTGGCTAATGATCGTTATAGAATTTTCCATTTCGTTTAGTTTTGAAACTATATTTTCAATGCTCATTGAATCCAAATTCGTTTTAAATTGTTCTGTTTTCTCTTGGTCCCAGTATTTGGTATTGTCTTTTGTATTTTTAATATTAGCTAGAGATTTAGTAAATTTGGTATTTAATATCATCTGCAACAACGAATGACCGTCTGAGAAAATAGCATCAAGCTCTATAATTTCGAAATTTTTAACAAATTTTAAACTATCAACACTAGCAATTCCGTAGTCGAGCAGTGATGTATTACGAAAGGTAAGCTTGCCTTTATCTTTATCATTTCCGCATCTTCCGTTTAATATGAAAAGGTTGCTGCTCTTGCAAATATCCAATAAATTCTCGCCCTGTTTATTTGTAATTTTATCTTGACTAGCTCTCTTATAAGACATGTTATATTGGTCAAGTGAAGAGGCCTTATTAAAATGACTTAGAACAGTTTCATCGAAGTCAAAATAATCTGATAAAAAAGGATCTGCTTCAATAAAATCATCTAAATCAGAGGTTCTAGCGTTCAAGTCACCGAAGAGGTAAACATATTTATGGCTTATACATGTGGCTGTTATCTCAACTTCAAAAATTTCATTTTCATTGTCAGTATAATATTTAGAGTTTTCGGGTGGCTGATAAACAATACCTAAAATTATGTCATCATCTAAAGAAAAATCCTTCTTAGACAATTTCAACCACATGACGTAATCTGATGGTGTATCAAGAACGGTGACAACGTCATAAAGCTCATCTTTTATAAATGCACCAATTCCACCCGATTTGCGTAAATATTTTTGCCTTCTTGTTTGACCTATAAAAGTGTAGCCGTCAAGGGAAATGATGTCAGCATCGTCCGTTTTCGTTTCGACAACACCAAATATATCATACTCTTTCACGATTTCCCTGAATTCGTTGTAAAAAAGACGGCGTTTCAGGCCACACACGTTTAAAGACCCAATTTTCAGTTGTGCTTGTGGTTGTATTGATTTATTTGTAGTTATGTGCTTTTTTGCTTTTACACTGGTCCTATTTGTATCGATAGTTGTTTTATTGTCTGATTTTGCTTTTGGGTTTTCAGTGTTAAATGTTCTCTCCGAGTTTACCTATTTAGATTTAGATTTTACAACCGTTCCTCCTTTTCCCTCAATGACGTTAACTGGTGCTTTAACGGGGTCTACTGTTTCGACCATATCATCAGCCGAATGCGACTGGCGTTCGGAGTCTGCACATGTTTTGATGACTTTTTCTTTTTCCTGTACAATGTGTTCCGTTTGTGATATTTGTGTTGGCTGTATGTCACATTCTAAATCCTGTGCCAAATCCACTGACAAATTCTTCACTGTTGTAAACCGTGGTTGTTCACCTGATTGCTCACGTAATTCAAATGCGTCACCTGTTACGTCATCTGTGTCACTTTGTTCTGAAACATCCATGTTCGATGTATTTTCTCCAATATCTGTAATAACTCGTGATGCTTGTAATGTTTCAGTTACATTTATATTGCTTATATTGTTTGAACCAGATGGGAGAGTAGACTGCTGATCAATATATTCTAGTTCAGAGTTGTCAAGTCTGCTTTTAGCCATCATCGTATTCCATTCGGGAAGCGCATCAGCAATTACTTGTCCGTTTTTTATTAGTTTAGCCGGATATGCGATAATAAGTTTAGCACCGGGACTGTTCGCTTTTTCGGATTTGAATTTAGCCCAAAGAGGTTTTCTTGCGTCAAGGATTTCCTTTGGCAAATCTCTGTTAATTCCAAAACCACTGTTTTTAAGTTTATATGCGTTCGACAAAATGTGCTCAGTGTCTTGGTAATCTCTAAACGACGCAATCACAGGACGATGCTTAACAGAAGTATTTAACCTTCGGGCAGGCGGCCGACCGACACGGTGTGCTCGATGAATGTATATCGCCCCTGGATCAATGCCAAGTTTATCACACAAAAATCCCTGAACCACTGACAGACAGTTTTCGCCAAGTTCCTCTGGGATCCCCCTAAACAACAAATTACAACGCCTACTACGAGCTTCCATATCCACTGACTTATACTGAAGTAATTTTATTTGGTCATGCGTAACATTGGTATGGTTTTGTAAATACCGCATAGACCGCTCAACATTGTCAAGTCTTCTATCATTTGTCAGTTTTATGGTTTGCAAACATTCAAATATAGTATCGAGTTTACTCTCAGGGTCCAGTCCCTTAAATTCTTGAAGACACAGGTGCATACTTTCAGTTTGCAGCTCAGATAAATCACCGCTTTCCCCACCAGTGGACCTTCGTTGTCGCTTATCACGGCGTGTATTGGGCGTGGTCGCCTGTGTAAACGGTTGTGTGAAGATCGAAAATCGCCCTCCTACCTTACTACCTCCACTCCGGCTATAATTCCACACATTATCAGAACCAGCAGCCATTATTGACTATATGTGAGCACTACCAATATAATATGTCCAGTTTTAATGTCAAATAGCCTAAAATGTCACAGCGCGCTTTTCGAACCACACCCTATTCCACCATTTAGGAGTAGGTCATGTAAACTCAATGCAATGCATATTTTCTGAAGAGCAAGAAGTTATAAATCCATCTGCTAAAATCAGAAACACTGTGCAATAACATAACCACATTCCAAGGCTTGAAATTTACACTTGTTCGCTTGTATTTACGAGTAGATGGTCCGTAAAGACGAGTGGAAATTGTCACTGACTTGCCCTGCCGGACGAGTAGGATTTTCTTCCATGAAAATTGTCTAATCATGCCGTTCAGGAAAAGCACTTTACAAATCTATCAAATTACAGCAAACAAATATTGACTATAATGCAAAAAGCATGAAATCCCATAGATTTCCACATCGTGCAGTCTAAAAACCGAAAACGGAAATGGCAAACTGTAAATAAACAGTGGCTGTGCGTCTGCGCATATCGAACATCGACCCAATGAAGATTCGCACCAACGCGGTTTTGCCTAAGTTGTTTGTGCTCTATAACTGCATGATTACAAATGCATATTAATCCAACTCAAATAGTTATACAGGACATTATTTTCAGGTCCTCTCTTGAATAAAGCAGAATAAAATCTACTTTGGTGCAGAAATCTTTATTAACAAAACCTCTTTGGCAAAACCGCTCAGTACGATCCTGAATTGCCGGGCCGGGTAGCGCAATCGGTAGGGCACCTGACTCGTAAGTCAGAGGTCCTGGGTTCGAATCCCGGTCTGGCCACATACTTTCGTTTCTCCTTCCGCTAATTCAAGAAGGGCAGTTGTCTGTTACTGGCGAAAGTATGTGCACTTAGTACTGGTTAACCCCTTAGGAGGTCTAAGCCTGCCCAGGAATAGTGTGGTTAGGTTAACTGACCGTCCCGACATGACCATAGTTGTTTACCGTGGACGTTAAGCATCAAATCAACCAACCAACCAGCGATCCTGAATTGGGACAAAACCATATTACCTATGGAGAGTACCAGAAATAACGGAGTGAAAATGAAAGTGAAAGCAGAATATGGACGAGTAGATTTTTGAAAGGACGAGTAAAAATTCGTCAACTCGCCACAAGTGTCCACGGAAAAGAATGCTGTGGTGTTGAAACAGACAGGCTATTTGGTCATCTAGAATGATAAATTGGGTTCTGGATATTCAGTGTACTTTGAAATCACAACGGCAGAGCTCCAGATAATTTTTACAGTGGTTTTAGTATTTACCAAACAGAATTTTAACCTTTTCAGTATCCTGATGAGTCCTTTCAGTATTGGTACTCCTGAGATCAAGTGGTTGTTCAGTATCTTTTAACGCACAACTGGTCTCCCAAAATGTCAGTCTACTTGTTCTTGTCCAGGGTTCTTGCTTAAAACTCTGGACAACAGGAAGTACACATGTACAGATAGCAAGAAAACCAGAGAAACAGTTTATTCTCTTTCTAATTAGAAAATCACTCAGTTCTTTGACTCGTGCAAGAAAACAAAAACAAAACAACTGAAGTTGAAACCTTATTCTGACTAGAAAATTACTCAGTGACCATGTAAATATTATCACCTTACAGAAAACCATTTAAACTACAATCTTGCATAAAAGCAAATTATGATGGGCAAGCAGATCTGCGCCACCGACAATCGCTTTTCCAGCGTGAAATAATCAAACAAAGTTTTTTTATTTGTGGCCAACATCTTTACTTTCGTTTTCCAGGTGTACTTGATTAGCCTGCGAAGTACGCCGCTGGCTTACACTGGTATAGGGGTCCCTCGAATCACCCCAAACCGCTAAAAGCACCAACAAACTCTTTTTTTTATTACTAATAATTGAAGTGACTTGGAAATATGTGTTAATGCTTAAAAGAATCGGTATTTTTATATAGTTAAAGTGATTTTTGAATTTGCCGCTACTTTGTAGTAATAGGACTACCTTAGTCCGCTTGGTATTTAAGTTGTTGTTGTTCTTGTATTTGAAAGCCGTGTCACATACGAACTTCCTTGGGTAATTTAGATCCGCCATTTTATTGCACAATCAGCTCGTGTTGCCTCCCTAGACATTTTGCGGGTAGTGTATGCGCATTGCATCCTGAAAATCTTAAGACATTATCTACATGTGCCCATTAGCCAAATTCCTTTCGCGTACATAATATACACTGGAGCGCCGTTATAACGCAGGTGTCGGGAGACATAAAATCGAACCGCGTTATAAGTGATCACGCGTAATAACGATCTTCTAGGAAAGACCCCACCCACTAATGAAAAACCCAATGTTTACATGTTCGTTGCGCTTATTTAGCCCTAACGAAGTAGATAGACATGTTTACTGCCTACCTGACACAACGAAAGTCATTGCTGAAGTAGCCTTTCAGTCCCTATGTTCTAACTTATTGTGAAAAATGCGCTGCAAAACGGTTGAAAACCATTTACAAAGCGAAAGTACAATCGTAACACATCGGCCAATTCTGTATCCTGAATTTAAACCTATATCGACGAGGATGTCCGATTGAGCGAAATAGACTTGTTCGAGTTCAGGGCCTGACAAATCCATCGTCCGGCTGTCCGGGACAAGTTAAAATTTTTGCTGGGCAAGTAAACAATTTTCTTATTTGCCCAGAAAAATGTATAAGATATATAGGGAAAACCTGTGTATTTCAGCTTTTTCCAGCAAAAGCTGTCTACCGGACAAGTAGATCAAAATTTGATTTGTCAGGCCCTGCGAGTTAATTCCCTTGTATATATACTTGCAAAAAGGTACCTGCGGACGAATAAAATATACTTATTTGCACGAGTACTGACGTCGCCTAAAAACTCTAATCAGCCTACAGATAACCAAATCGGGTTTAAGCTTTGTTGCTGTTGTTTTTTTCCATTTATAAAATTCTTTTATAATGTTTTCTTTGATAGTAATCAGTGACTGATACGCACAGCCCTTTTCCCGAGCGTCGGCTTGTGTATTGTGTATATGAGGTGACCTTCGCTGTTGGCCAAATTGGTGACACGTGATATGCGCTAATTATCGAAGTCTTCTAAAAACAATGACCAATGTTCACACCTTGGCAAGACAACCAACGCTTTGATTGTCTGTGATAACTTTTGACACGCTGTTGATTAAGATTATGTAAACAACCCAATTAACTTTTAATGGTTATTTTGTCGTGAACACCGACAGAAACCGCCGAAAAATCCGCGATCTGTTGAAAAATAATGGGCGACACAGGACAACCGCGTTATATTGATTTCCGCGATATATCGGTCCGCGGTATTACGGCGCTCCAGTGTATTACATTTTAAACAAAGAAAATATACATTTTCGGTAAACGTTTACCTTAAAATGCAACTTTATATCTGTCTGCTTCGTTATCCACAAAACAACATCTACTTGGTTTAATGGAAAAATAAGACTTTTCCAAATTTTCTCTGGTTCACAAATATTTTTCCCTATTTCTCCGATGAGTATACAATATAAAGATATATTGTTGCTATGGTAAACATACTAGTTTTAAAGGTAAACATTAGCCCTGAAGTCACAGCAGGGGCTAACCTGCCACGCGCTTCGACTGTGATGTTTAAATTTCAACCTGTCAGCTTTATGATAAGAGATATTTAAATTGTCTTACTTATTCTGACGTGAGAAAAGCATGCTATAAATAAATAAAGGGTATTTAGCTGCTTTATCGGTCTTAGTTTTGATATTCATGAATCTATATAAAAGACCAAATGCACAAATGACCGTATGGCACTGGTTATCGATATGACGAATTAAACTTTCTGGATGTCAAATCCAATCATGGATTTACCATCTCAAAGTTTGTTGATAACATTTAAGTTAACGGCGGAAGGTTTTGTCATTTAAATCGCTGTATCCTTTGGTTTACAGAAAACTTTTACATACAGTACATAAATAACAAAGCGGAGTAATAAGGATCTAACAGTAGGCATGACGTTTATGTCATTTCGCTGTACTTTTTCATTGTGCATACCCCATTAAACTATGGTAACAAAGGGGAAACTGGATTAATGTCAAATCTGACTAGGAAATGGGTTTGCTTATCCTAGGCCAACAAACACTCAAATCGCACAGAGATTGACATTAAAGTCATTTACTCTCGGCCGAAATCGTTTGGGGCAAATGTAGCGTATATACGCTTCCTTAGCAACTCACGTGGCGAGATCGCTTACTGCGCATAATCGGCAACTGGTTACCCTCCTAGTTTGGTTGGTTTCTGACATATTGACTATTTACCAAGGGTAATAGGGAAAGTTTGTATGTGCGTGTTGTAGTAAAGAAGTGCATCTGAGGATTACGCTGATCATCGGAACGCTTGCATATTAGACAAACATTTAAAATGGGCGAGAAAGTGAGCTTCTCAAAATCTGAAATAGTTTGACTGGATTTGGAATTGTTTTTGAAGAGTTTATGCAGATCTGAGCTGATAATTATCAACAGACATGGTCCAGTCGCCCGGAGCGAGATTTGTAAATACGAAACAAAACAAAACCGTGTGCATAAGCTAGGAAATGACAACCGTAAGTGATATGACTGAAATTTGAAAGGCATTCGTATTCTGGCATTTTCAGTGCGTAAATTACGAAAATACGAAGCTTATCTGGCTCTCTGACAACGGACACAATTTGGTCGTCGAAAACTGGGAGTGGCGGCATAGGTTAAATCGCCTTTCTTTCTTTTTTTTTTTTGTTAATGCTAAATTCTAAATTTAGCTCTGCACATGACATAATGTTCAAATATGACTGACATAATGTTCAAATATGAGACATAATGTTAAAGATGAGATGAGGTAAGATAACAGGTTGCTGCCTCTTTGGCAACAGCTGTTTGAACCATCATTTTGTGTGACATGTTCTGTGAATACCACATATTCATATAGCCAAACCACCAATATACAGAACAATAAGAGTAAAAGATGTCTTGAGGCCATATGATAGAGGTATGTTGATATTCTGTGGGTAAACATACTCCAACTGCTTCGTGTATTAGATCAGTATTGCATTCCGAATATATATCCCGTTCGGAAGTCCATTCAGCAAAACTGAAAGTAGAAAAAGTCTCGTCTTTACTAAAATTAATATTCAGGCTATACCTTCATAGGATTATTCAGATAAAGTCTTTCAGCAGCTTTAGAAAACTCCTCCCAGGAGGCAATATACGTCATTTTCGCTTTATTTACTATTAAAATTAAAACTCGGATTGATTTAGTGTGGGTTGACGTGTAGCGGAAATGAAATGATGAGGTGTCCCGATATACCGTGGTTGTGTCAACTGACCGAAATGGATGGAATCGGCCATACAGAATCAGAATCAGAATTGTTTACTGGTGATACGTCCAAAGACAATCATTCACCAGGACCTGTGAATCAGGGAAGCTAGTCCCTAGCCCTTATAAGAGAAGTAAACTTAGTAACTGAATCCTCTGCACACTCAGCAGCAGAAATAAGTGAATCTTCCAGGGAATTCCAATCTCTAATAGTCTGGGGGAAGAAACTGGACTTGTAAATGTCAGTCCCAGCCAATGGGGTTTGGAATGTCAGGGAATGATGATTCCTGGTACGCGTATTTGGGGGAACAAGGTCATTTATGGGTATACTGGCTGCACCCCTTAGACCTTTGTAAAGCATTATAAGTCTACTATCTTTCCTTCTCTTTTTTAGGGATTCCCACTTAAGTTTCTCCAGAATGCCAGTCATACTCCCAGTTTCATATGTGTAATTTCCCGTTACAAATCTAGCTGCCCTTTTCTGCACCTTCTCAAGTTCATCTTGAAGAAGTATACTTTGAGGGTCCCAAACTGAACTGCCATACTCCAGGACTGGACGCACCAGTCCCTTGTATGCTGACTCCTTAACATCTTGTGGACATGCTGCCAAGTTACGTCTGAGGAAGCCGAGGGTCCTATTAGCCTTTGTGCAAATATTACTGACATGTGTGTTCCATTTCAAATCATTGGCAATGGTTATGCCGAGGTACTTGATAGTTTCTACATTACTGAGGACCGTTCCCTCTAAGGTATAGGAAGCATTGATCTTCTTGATCCGTTTCCTTGTAATTTGCATTATATTGCATTTAACAGGTTGAAATCTCATGCCCCAACTCCTTGCCCAACAACCTAAAAGATCTATATCCTCCTGAAGTTTCACAGTGTCTTCAATATCTCTGATTTCACGATAGCAAACACAGTCGTCAGCAAAAAGTCTTAATTCCGAGTCAATATTTTCTGTTATATCGTTAATGTATAACGAGAACAACAATGGTCCAAGCACAGTGCCCTGGGGGACACCTGACAAAACCGGGGCCCAATCCGACTTAACTCCATTTACCACCACACGCTGCTGCCTGTAACAGAGGAAAGAATCTATCCATTTCAGAGTCTTCCCACCAATACCATAGCCGTATAGCTTACATTTAAGTAATTCATGAGGGGGAGTGTCAAAAGCTTTCTCGAAGTCCAAGATAAAAGTGTCAACCTGACCGCCCTTATCCAAGATTTTAGCCCAGTCATTTATAACCGTGATCAATTGAGTTTCACAGCTATGTTTCTTACGGAAAGCATGTTGTCTGTCTGACAAAAGTTTATGTTCATCCAAATGTGCCATAATATTAGAGCAGACAATGTGTTCGAGTAACTTGCATGGTACACAAGTTAGAGAAACCGGTCGGTAATTGCAAGCCAAAGACCTATCTCCTTTTTTGAAGAGTGGGCATATATTTGCAAGAGACCATTCCTTGGGGATTTCACCCGAGTCAATAGATTGTTGGAAGAGATGAGCGAACATTGGGCCTAATTCAGATGCTAGTTCTTTTAAGACTCTGGGATGCAATTCATCAGGTCCTAAAGCTTTCGATGGGTTCAAGCCCTTAAGAAGTTTCGTTACACCTTCTGCCGAAACATGAATGTCCTCCATGAAAGGAGCCGAGCGATTAGGAAGGGGGACTTGGGTGTGCTCACTTTTGTTAAACACATCCGAAAACTGACCGTTAAATTCATTAGCCTGTTCCAACTCTGACTCGGCAACACCACCACCATTTCTCTTCTTTAGGGGTGGGATACCTTGAGTATCTTTCTTTTGACTATTAATGTACCTGTAGAAGTCTCTGGGATTAGCCTTTATGTCACCAACCAAGTTACTGACATACAAATCATGTTGCTCTTTGACATCAGCTTTAATTTCCCTTCTCAAAGATTCAAATTTTGACCTAAGTTTGCTACTGCCAGTCTTTTTGGCCTTCGCATGTGTCTTATTTCTTCTACGAATCTTCCTTCTTATCTCAGGGGTTATCCAAGGAACAGAAGAGGTTGACCTACTGGTTTTTGAGGGGATATGCTTTTCAGCAGACTCCTGAATAAAGGAGGTTATCAAGTTAAAGTTTTTCCTGAACTGAGCGATTGTCCGTGTAACCATTGAAGTATCTATGTTTTGCGAAGTCTGACGCTTCTTTCCTCATTGATTCAAAATCTCCCTTTTGGTACAAAAACACTTTCCTCCGAGGTTTCTTTTTTTGGGGGACATAAATTTTCAATGTTCCTGATATCACATCATGATCACTAAGTTTGTCCGGGGAATGTAGTTCTTGAAACTGACCAGGAAGTGAAGTGAGAATTAAATCCAATGTGTTTTTCTCCCGAGTCGGGAAGTTTACCAGTTGTTCATACTGTTGTCGTCTTGTGGCTGATTGGAATTAGGGCCATAACGTCTACTCCCAAAACGTCTACT
This sequence comes from Ctena decussata, assembly GCA_963989385.1. Classification (NCBI taxonomy): domain Eukaryota; kingdom Metazoa; phylum Mollusca; class Bivalvia; order Lucinida; family Lucinidae; genus Ctena; species Ctena decussata. Next base: position 98,272,090 of record OZ022499.1, read on the forward strand.
CCCATAACTTCTACTTCCAAAACGTCTACTCCCATTTGGTCTACTGTGCCAAAACGTCTACTCCCATTTTGTCTACCGGGCCAAAATGTCTGGCCTGGTTTGGTCTATCCTGTACTTTTAAATTATGATTATCCCAAGCTATTTATATGGTACAGAAGCATATATTGACATTATCAAAAAAAAAAAGAAGAAAAAAAAAGAAATATCTCCAGATTGCTTATTTGAACTACATCGACAAAGAGATGAATTGCTAAGTCACT